>VZRR01005486.1:0-115525 GCA_013398015.1 Oreocharis arfaki
TCCAACCCAAACAATTCTGTTTCATTCTGATTGTGTGGTTCTAAGAAGGTGCTGGGTGAGCAGAGGTGAGCTCTGCCATGGGCTGCAGGGAGCTGTGAGTACAGCACAACGCCAGCACCTGCAGAGCTGGTTTTCCCCTTCAAGGAGACGAACTCCAGTAACTCCAGGCAGGGTGCTCAGGGGCAGGAAGCCTCTTCTGATGAATATCTGAGATAAATCAGCTTGTGTCAGGACTGAGATTCAGCAAGGTTCCCAACCAGTCTGCAAAGCACAATTCAGTGGAGAAATGCTGTCAACAGTTGCTCAGTCCCATCTCCAAAGTGCTCCCCAGTTTCAGCCTGGCTGCAACAGCAGAATGGGCTGATCCCTTCCAGGGTGTTTCCAGCTTGTGCGCTCCTTGAGAGGCTGGCAGGTGATGAAGCTGGATGGATGAAGGCTTCAGAGATGTTTTGCTTTAGGAAAGCCTTTCCCCCACCAGCTACCTGGGCTTTTTAAAGCTTTCCAAGCAGCAGAGCATATTCAGACTGGAGTGACTGAAAGAGATGCTCCTGGCAGGGGGCTCTGAGGAAGCAACAGTCCTCGAGCTTCTACAGCCCAAGTGAGAGGCAGAGGAGAAGCAACTCTGCGCTGTCACCCTGCAGGAAGTGCTTATCAGAGCTGAGATTGTAAAGGTCATGTTCACCCTGTCCCTGAAAGTGCAGTTCCTCTGCAGAGGGCAGCTGGGGACACGCCGAGGTGATGCTCTTGTGTGTGCACAGAGCTGGCACGTGAGGGTGCAGGAAGCAGAGCTGCTTTGGAGACCAGACCTGCTCCAGGGCATAAATCCACCCTGTGTATCTCAGTGGTGGAGCTGTCTCTGCAGAATACCTGATTTGAGCTGTGCCGTCTCATCACAGCTAATTTATTCCCTTGTGAGAAGTACCTGTGCACCCTTTATAGCCTTTTTACTCTTTTAAGGCATCAAAGCTTCCTGGGGAATGCCAGGGACACATTTGCAATCCCAATCTCTGCCTTAGCTATCAGGTGTGCTACAAACCTGCCTACCTCCGTGGCTCCCCAGGACTGCTCACAGGCTGACTCAAGAGTCATTCTGGCTGGGGTCATGTTTTTTCCACAGGGACCTGAAGTGCAAAGATTGCCTCTCCTGTACTCAAGCTTGAAGATAAAGCAGCAACTTGAAGTTCTGGAGTGTGTCTGGAGGTCGTGGAGCAAAGTTTAAAAGAGGATTTTGCGCTACCAGGCTCAGCATTTAGTCTGTGAATTCTATCACATTTAGGGGGAAAAGGGTCGATTATTTTGATTTCCTAATCTAACAGAGCTTATGCAATCACATTGTATATCAGCTCACTCATGTTCCTCCAAGTTATTCTCTTCAAAAACTTTTTAACCCTTTGGCCAGTTCTATCAAAAACTGAGCGTGGTTAGAGCTCAGTTCCTGCCATGACAAACAGCTGGGCAAAGAATGACCCTGCCAGGGCTGCAGCAGTGAGAAAAACCAACACATGCTGTCAGACCTTATTAGACACCGGAGAATCCACTGTATCTGATGTTTGATTGATGCCCAAGCCGTGGGAAAAGCTTCAGTCAGGGTTTGTGCCCTCGCAGGCACCCAGGTCGGTGCCCCAAGAGACGCCAGCCTGCTGAAAGCCAGACTCTGCAGATTCTGCAGCTCCCAGAGCTGTTTGTTTGCTTTCCGCTGCCAAGCTGGGAGGGGGTGGGCAGGGAAAAGGAGCTTAGCAGAAGTCTTGGCCAAAAAGGCCAGTCCTGGTGCTCCAGGATGGGCCTCAAGGTCCCAAAGCCTGCCTATGGTGGTGTAAAGATGCTGCCCTTGAAGGAGTCACTGCAAATGATCAGCTCTGCTGCTGGGTGGCACAAACTGAGAGTGCCTTGGAGGGCACTAAAATCTGTCTTACCCCTGCAGTTTTCACCTGAGCCTCTCAGTGACCTACAGACTTTCTCTCAAACTCTCATCAGTGTTTAGAGGTGGCTGAACACTCATTATGGGGTACATCAGGGAGAAGTGGTGACCATAAGGACAAAACTGAGGTGGTTGGACTCCTCTGATTGCTTTTGGCTGGAATCGAGTCAGGCAGGGGAGATCTGGACAGATATGCCCTTTCCTTGGCTGCAAGATGGACAGGGGGAAAAGCTGAACTACATTTTAAAAAGTCACAGATGTTTTTGAGCTATCGCAGCAGACTGGAACCGACAGGAATTGAGAGACACTTTGGAGACTTCCAGCTGTAAAAACGAGTATGGTTTCCATGTACAAAAGTTCCCAGGCAGGTGGAACAGCTCCTGTGGATGTGTGGAGAGCTCATGGGAAGTCTCCACTCTTTGGCTGCAGGGGAAAGGTGATGCTGATGCTTAGAGATGGGAAGAGCATGTTTGAGAGGAAGGTTTGAGAAGTCAAGTGTCTGTCATGAAAAGAAAATACTTTGCCCAAGAGGGGAAGATAAAGATACTCTCAGCTGTATAATCTACCCCAAGAACTACATCCTCCCTTTTTTATTCTACTTGCATGAAGAGCATCTCTCCATTGCTTCCTCATCTCTCAATTGTTTGGTACACAGAGTTCATTAGAAATCTGCTCTGTTGAGCAATGTCAGGGATCTTGGTGCTTTCCATTTCCTCCTTCTGAACTGGAAAGTGTTTTTCTCACACAATCTCAGTCTTGGGCAGTAATAACAAAACCACAGCTTCTGTCTCAGTTCTTTATTTGCAGGTGGATTCTTCTGTGGACACAGCTAAACACCAGGGTACAGGGCCTGCTGACTGCAGGACAGCAGACAAAGCGAACGATGGTTATGAGTGTGTGAGCAAATATCACCCCGATATTTCCTTTTTAACACCACAACATCCAGGAGTCATTGTCAGGAAAAGCTGGTCATGATTTTGAGGTTTCTCACTTGTATGCTAAGCCGAGAACAACGTTGACATGCAGAACAATGATGCTGGTATGTGGTTTTTGGTTTAACACCATGCAATGCTTACTTCTCCTTGATTTCACTGACACTGAAATGGGTGAAGCTTTGATTACAGCCTGATTCACACGTCTGCAATTCCCGAGCAAACACAGTCGAGCTGCAGGATTTACATTGGCATCTGACATCACTAAGACCCTGTGAGATGACAGAGTAAAGGAGAGCAGGGTGCTGTGCCCTGAGAAAATATGTGAGTTCCCAAGTTATGATAGTAAATTTCCCTCAATCCAGGGGAATAAAGACAGTGGGAATGTAGCTATTTTCTCACTTTCTCCTCTTCCTTCTGTAGTGGATGTAGGGCAGAGACCAGATATTATCTGACATCCCTGCACTCTTAAGATATTTTCATTGTAGAATTAAAACTGTCGAAAGTAAGAGCCTTCTCCCTGCCTCACAAAGCCTGCTTCAGCGTGGGGAGCACCGTTTCTGAAGGGAAAGGGTTTATTTTTGCTCAGTCTGGAATCAGTCTTGGCTTTCCCCGCTGTGAGAGCTGGAGGAGGAGGGGAGGGCAGGCAGGCTTGTGTGTGGGGATCCATTTCCTCCAGGTCACTAACGACCCTCAGATAAGGTGGCACTGGGGTTCAGCTGCCCTAAGGCCAAACCGAACTTGAACCAGAGGCCCCAGCTGAAATCCCCAGGGTGTTTTGGGGAGGCACCCCTGCCCTGCTGCTTGTACCAACCCCCCCTTTCTGCTTCTCCTGCTGGAAATGGGTGTTAGGAGAGGGCTGAGCCTGTGTGGTCGGAGCCCTGAAATCTTCTCACTGTTTTCTAAGACCTGTCCTGGGGACAGAGTTAAAAATATCCCAGGAACGAATTGACTGATGCATCCTCTTTCTGACACGCTCCGGGATAAGAGGAAGGGAGCTGTTTGCTCCTTCCCCCGCCCCTTTTCTCGGGGAGACGATGGAAGCCACGCCGCTCTCCCTCTGCTTTGGCGAAGGGAGGGGCAGTTTCCTGTTTTTATACAGAAATTAGATAGATCCAGGATGCCTTTGTGCGGCAGCTGGTCCCGATGCACACGGAAGGGCTAAGGGTGTCCGTGGGCTCTTCAAGCTTTATTGTTCCTGCTCGTGCCTTTGATCGTCCTGGCTGTACCCCCTGGATAGACCCTCGGGGCTGAGATGTGTGGAGGGACATCCCTCCAACCAGCTGGTGCAGGAGGTTCCCAAGCACCACTGAAAACCTTTTCCTGCAAAACCAGAGTCTCCTTTTCCAGGGTGTTCGCAGGTTCCCGGCGCAGCAGCAGCAGCGCGGCTCCATCCTGCCCCGACCATGGGACTGCTCGCAGAGCGGGGCTGTGTCTGGCATTAACATCCCAGGAATCTGCTCCAGGCGGGCAGGAACAAAGTGGAGAGACGTGTTTACAACTGCTGGGGGGGAAGCACAGGCGGGGGAGCAGAAACAGCCCAGCGCAGCAGTCTCACGGTCCAGCTGTCAAGGAATTGGCCTTGCATTAGGAGAAATGGAGAGCAAGCAGCAAATTGGCTTTGCTGAGTGCTTTGGCCGCAATTAATAGGGAGGGAACTGGGCAGAGGTGCTGGATAATTAAGTTGGCTGATAGCAGAGCTCTGTCCAGAGCAGGAATGTGTTGTATGCCGTCACGCTAAAATTAGCAACATTTTGTTATAGCGCTTTTCCTTCACAAAATGCACTCGGTTGAAGTTGCCAGCTCCCCTCGGGGAGGGAGGCACCGCTGCTCTGTCCTGATCCTGCGTGGTGGAAGGGTCTGGGGCTGGCAGACAGAGTAGGATGGGGCTTTTCCTGCAAAAAAACCCCACCCATCTGGAAGCCGCAGGGTCCCTCTGCCTGGGGTGACCTGTGGGATGGGTGATTGTGCCTGTGAGAAAGCTGGAGAATGGAGGGGTGAAGTGGCTTTCTAAGGTTACCAACTGAGTCATGGATAAAGCCAGGAATAGAAGCCAGCAGTCAGGCTCCCAGCTGCTGTACCTATGGTTATTTCTGTTTGTGCTCTTCACTTCTCTTGCCCATGGTTTACTGAGTGAATTCCAAGAGTAACTTGCCTGCCAAACTTCCTCCCCTTTAGGACCAGAAATGGACAGATAAGATAGTAAAAGAAATAAGTTTAACTGCTGGTATGTGCACAAACATACCGGAACCCCATCCAAGTTATCAGCCAGTTTTTTTTTTGTAATGCTCTTTTGGGGCAGGAGAAACTCCTCCAGTCTCAAAGTAGCTGTGGCAGTTTGCTGGCATGATGTCAGATGATTTATTTGCTTTGCCTGTGGTCAAGAGGAGAAAAAGTTTTAAAAGGAAAAAATAAAGAAACATGTTAGACATAGCAAAACCCGGTCAAGTGACTCCACTATAAATCCCATGAAGGCAATGGGAGAATCGTGGCTCTGGGAATTGGAAGTTCAGACTGTAAACCAAAATAAAACTGAAACCCCAAATAAATGCTACATTCTCACCCAATAAATTTTCCCAGGATGCCTTATCTACTTCTCAGTGAAGGCCCTGAGACTTTCTTCCATCAGCTTGTAAAGCAGATTGGGCCCAAGGCCAGAGTATCTGGAAAGTCCTAAACTGGGGGGTAATGACTTGGATCCTACTTGTTCTTGGCACAAGCAGAATTAAACTGCTCTGTTAACTGCTGTTCAGAGGCAGCGTAAGAAGCTTAATCCAGGTGGCAGGTCTGACACGAAGGCAGACTCTCACATCAAACGGAAGCATGGTAGTGGCACGAGTGTCCAACAGTGCTGTGCTGTATCTGTACCTCAGGCTGCTGTCCCAGTGCAGGCACTGAGGATGGGCCCTTGCCTACATTGTGACCTGAGCTTAATTCGCTCATACTGCCTCTAGTTGTGGATCAGAGGATGGGCTGCCCTTGCATCCCAGAGCAGGATCCCGCCACGTCTTCATACTTCTTGGCTCTGTCTCTCTTTTCTTCTCTGTTTTCTTTTTCCTTTTTTTTCCCCCCCTTTTTTCCTTTTGCATTTTGCCCTCTCTGTTTCTATTTCAGTGCTTTTATTGCAGTTTTGTTTTATGGTTGTCTTCGTTCCCTGACTGAGAGGTGATGCACTGTGTAAGGCATGCAGGAGCTACTGCTGCTGGCACGAGTCCCCTCCAAGAGCAGAGAGGTGCCTGGGTCCCCAGGCTGTCATCTGACCCTCAGGACATGGCCGTGAGTATTCCTGACAGGGATCTGCACTGTGGAAGCAGGGAGCTGCCTGACCTTTGACCAGGAGGGACTCAGCATTGTGTGGTTTTCTGTTTCCTCTGTTCTGCTTTGCTGGATTCTTCCCAACTTTCTCTGGGATTTCTTTGCAGAGGGGATCAAGCTGGAATAATGTTGGTTTGGTCCCCAGATATCTTGAATACACAGGCAATCCATTTCCAGGAGGTGACTTTCAGAGTGTCCCAGGCACGAGAGCTGACCTCTCCTCCTTGCCCTGGTGGTGATTCCCTGATGCTGGAGCTGATGAGCCGTGTCCAGCCGAGTTCTCCCTCCTCTTGCCAGCCCTGGCTCTGCGCGCTTGAGTTCCAGGTCCTCTCACAGAAATTAACATTTACTTTAAGAACTAAAACAAACAAAACCCAAATAAATCTCCTCACAAAATAAGATCAATAAAAACATAGCCAAGTGCTTTGTTTTGCTTAGAAGACGCATCTTTGTACATATCCACTTGTGTGTTGCCAAGTTTTGGAGATCAGCAAAGGCTGACATTGTTTACTGCAAATTAAAGACCCTCTGGAGACACTCAGTCTTGCTTTCCAGTGTAGCCTTGGGCTGGGGGAGGGAAGCACTTGGACAGTAGCATAGAAGAAACCCTGTTCCAGTGTTGCTAACTATAGCATTAATTTCAGAGTCATAAATAACTTCAGTACCATGGTTACAGCACTAGCCAAGTATGATATCATTTAGTTTAGGATTAGGGGAAAATATCTTCCTTGAGGCTGTGGGTTCTAAAATAAGCAACTTTTCCAGTACAAGTTTTCTCCCAAAGACTACACAAACTCCAGCCTGCAGCCGTAAATTAGAGGGATTACTCTGGCAAAACCGACTGGATGCGAAGTGTCAGCAGGTAAAACAGCTCAGAGAGCAGATTCTTCCAAGCTCCCCGGGGAACCACGGCCTGGCACTCCATCAGTTTTCTTAGAAAACAGCACCTTCCGGGAGCGAGAGCAAGCACAGCCTTTCCACCCCGCGTTCTGCGGCGGGGAGACGTGGAGAAGAAGGTGCCTTCGGAAATCAGATGCTGCTAATGACCATAATAAAGATGGACTGAGAGACCAGCACTGACAGTGCCCATGGCTGCGTGGGCAGCATTAGAGGAACTGCACAAACCAGTGGCAGCTCGTGGGCATCCTGTGGCCCCGTCAAGCAAACAGCTGGGGTGTTTGTTTTGCAGAATTTACACGCAATTACACGCGCGCGCAAATCTGCAGGGGCAGCTGTGAAAGGCTGTTGTGAGGGAGATGCTGAATGCTTGTTATAGAGAGTGCAGCACTGCCATGGATTCGAAAAGGACTCAGGTGGGATAAGGGTCTCTCATAATAAGAGAAAATTTTATGGAGAAACGCAAGCGCAGCAAAAAGGGTCGAGGTTTGATGAAACAGGAAACCTGGCTTTAGGGCTCCTGGGTACAAAATCCTCGACCACACAACCCAAAGCACTGATGCCATTCAAAATTGTTCAAGAAGTCATGCCATCGAGGTCTGTATTGGTAGGCTTTATGCCAGATTAGATATTGTCTTTCTTCCTGCTGCCGGCATCCAGCCAGCACAAGCGCCGTGTTGTGAGCTCTGGCTAACCCAACAGAAACATCATTGTGTGCCCAGGCATGATCTGGATTGAATTTGTCCTGCTAAATGATCCACTCGTGCTCAAACCTGGCATAAGGGGCCACGGAATTGTGGCAAAAACTTCCATTTCCAATTTCATTTCTTCTCTAACGCGAGGCAAGAGGATTTTGCCCCATGCAAACGTTCTGCGATAATTGGAACGTTTTCCCTCAGTTCAGTGGGTGAGATTAGAGGGTGTCCTCCCATGAAAAGCAGTGGATAAACTTGAACACACTGTGAAAAATGAAATGTCTTTTTTCATTTCTGCTCTTCCTGGTTCTAACCGTGCAGAGAACATCTGAAAAGTGACATTTTGGGACAGGCTGAAGCAGTCTGATTGATACACTGCATTCACGAGCCCTGCCTCTCCCTGCTGCAGCCGGATCCCTGCTGAGAGATCCTCTGATGGTTGACTTAGTCTCAGATGCTGAGAGCAGAATCTCGGCTTTCAAGGGGATTTTGGGCTTCTGCAGCTCTGAGCAGCCGGACAACCTCAGCCTCTTTCTTTTGCTCTTTGCCTGTGCTAGGCTTGATTTGGGCAGTGACTGTTCTCCACCATGGAGGTGTGGGAGGCCATCAGGGTTTTCATTTTCTCAGCAGTGAGCTCTGCAAACACCACATACCTCGCACTCTCTTGGGTTGTGTTAGACAGAGAGATGCTTTTGGTTTAGGAACAGTCTTCTGTGTGTGTGAGTTTCTCTGTCCTGAAGTCACTTTTATTGCAGCTGTGAGTGGCAAAGCAGCCTGAAGGGGAAAAAGAGAGGAAGAAAATGGGAGAATTACATTTGTGTACGAGGACAGAGGTTTTTTGAGTTACCTGGTGTGAGTTACATGATGAAATACAAAGGTCATCTGGCCAAGGGAGTGGATAGAAGAAGTCAACTGGCATTAGTATTAATTTAGGGTGTCAACAGCTTCTTTAGTACAGCCAGTGAATAAAAGTGTTGCTGTCAGGCTCAGAAGATGGACAGCTTGCTTGTGGCTTTGATGCTGATCTGTTCTTTAACCCTCACAAACTCAAATCTTTTTCATTTCTCGTACCATGCCTGTTTTCTCTGCAAGAACTGCAGGACATCCATTCACTGCCAAATAATACAGGACCCTGATCTGCACCACATAGGGCACCACTCTTACAGTGACCCAGTCTTATTTCATCAGGGTTATTTAGAGCTTCACTGTTCTCTTCGAATCCTCTGCTGTCAGGGAAAAGAGTCAGGCCTGGTCCACTTGGGATATTTTCCTGATAGTTGAGCCTCAATATGCCAGACAGCCTCATCTGTATTTGGGATGGGGATTGAAGAGTCCAAGGAGCCCTCTCTCCTGCAAGGAGGAACCATCTGGCAGAGCTGTGCGTGGATCTCTGCTTGGGAGCTCCTGGAAGCTGCTCTCGAGTGTAGTTTAGAAATATGCAGGCAATTACACATGACTGCTGCTGTACTGAGGCTGCCAGCTGCGGGGTCAGGTTGTCCCCTTTGTTTCCCAGTAATTACTATTTTTAGTTCAGGTTTCATGAGCCCAAAGGTCCTCTGGCTGTGCTCTGTGCAGCCTCAGAGAAGACAGATGGGGCATTACAGGCACAGTGTACTTAGTCCCTGCCACTCATGAGATTCAAAGTCCAATTCGGTTGGTTAAAGAACAATGTTTTCAATGTTTTCTCAGAACAATGTTCTGAGGAAAGCTCTCTCTGGGTGAAAGCAGAATGTCTGCAGCAGAAGCACAATTAACAGGGAGTAATTTCACCCGCACAGTAAAGCAGGAAGATTGGAAATGCTCAGGGATCACAGGGAAAGTCTGTAGCTCAGACCTTTGTCAGGTGCCCCCTGAGAGATCCATATCCCTCCTCAGTTCCAAGGCAGGAATTGAAACCAACCCAGAATCTAAGGAAGGAACTGGGCAGAGCAAGTCAGCACAGCTCCCCAGTTCAGACCAGTGGGGAAGCTGGGCCAGGCAGCATTCCTGGAACTGTGGTTCAATCCCAGTCCAAGTGCTGAGGTCGCCAGTGGCCGTCCCAGCTGCAGTGTGAGCTGAGGGCATGAGTCAAAGCCACGAGGGGCTGCCATGGTCTTGCCAAATGTAAAAAGCACAGAGATGCTGCCTTCTGTGTGCTTTGCTTCTGTCTGAAAACAGCAGAGAAGGTACGAACCACTGGATTTCAATTGCTCAGATCAAGAGATCCCAATACTGCTTTGGTGGATCATAAAAGGCAAAAAAAGAAGAAAAAGTTTACATACATATTCTAACCTTCCACAAACATTAACCAAGGGATCGTTGTAAAAGGCCTGGGAAGATCCCAAGTAGCACAATCTTCATTTTACTGAGGCCACAAATAGTAATTAGCTGACTAAGGATTGCAGACTCAGCACCCACATTAAAACTGGGACTCGAGGAGTTCTGCTCGTCCCTTGCTGCTGCTGACACACACCTGCAGCAGGCACGGCAGCTGGGGAGCACTGCCCAGCATCCCAGCACTGGGAAACCACAGCTCCCGAGCACAGCACTGTGACACAGACACGGGGGTCTCACAGGCAGGGCGTCGTCACGGCAGAGAAGCCCAGACAGGCAGGGTGAGGTCAACAGCTTCTGAAAAGAGTCTGTGTAAAACTGAAACTGGTGTTGAGTTTAGCTTGTTGCTCCTGACACGGGTTCCTTGGAGTCTCAGCAGTGTTCCAGAAAAAACCCTGCAGTTCAGCTCCGGGTTCCAAGCCTCGGTGTGAAACACAGCTGGCTGCAGGTTAAAACGAGGTGGCCACAGGTCAAAGTTATACTCAAGGTGGATTAAACACAGATATTATGGCTGAAATGTGGTGAGGTGAAGGACACAGGGAGAATCAGTACGAAGCCATGGATGAACTCTGGGAGCTGAGGTTGTTTTCGCCACGTCATGTGAAGCAAACCTATCGAGTTTCACACGAAGGGCAGCCCGAGGCATGCTCGTTTTGTTCTCAGAAACTGGAATTTGGAATAAATATGTGGCAGTTCGTGGTAACCAGAAACTATTATTATCACAGGAAATGCTGCTGGTCAGGAGGAGCAAATGTGTTTGATCCCTGTGGTGTGAACAAGCCTTGAATTTGTGTGTGCTGCACAGACCCTCGGGTTTATTACCTGGGCATTGTTCTTAATAACAAGAGACACTCAGTAAATGGGTTTGACTCTGAGCAGAGAAGCCAAGAAGACACGGAGAAGAACATGTTCTGAGCAGAGGAATATCGTGGAGTGTAAACAGTCTGCCTTTGCCTCAGCTGGGTTCTCCTTAGAGCTCTACCCTGGTCAACCTGACTAGCAGGAAGGTAAATCGATTTAATGCATGTATAAATAGAAAAGAAGAAAGTTTAGGGTGTTTGGAGGGTTTGTAATGCACAATGGAAGGCGAGTGTGGTGGTTTAACTGAGACTAAAATAATTTAATTGAGTGTACAGGAGGCTAAATTTCTACCAAAACTCGTTTTCAGATGCTGCCAGAAGATTCCAACTTATCTCAACTTGGGATCCATCAAAGCAGTGTTAAAGTTGGGTATGGGCATTGAGTCAGCAGTTTACGTTCCTGTGGGAAGGAGCGGCATCCCAACCACGGTGGGAGTGGTGCGTGGGGCATGCAAATATCTCTGAACACATCAGCTCTTCACGGTGGATTTTGGATGAAGATGGAAAGGAAATTAATTTCTATTTGAAATAAAGCCAACGGTGTTTGTGGTTAAGGTCAGTAAGTGATTTCAGTGAAAAATTTGTTCCTATGCATGAACTAAAAACTTTGCTGTGCTGTAAATATGTTTTGTAACAGAAACAGTGAATCTATGTTAGCAGTAATTGTATTTTTAAAAAAAATAAAACAAAAGAGCAAAGAGCGAGGAAAATGATTTTGACTGTAGAGAAAAAATAATCTAAATTTCAGGGGAAAAGAAAAGAAAAAAAAAAGAAAATAAACAAGAAAACCTGGTAGAAAAATGCTTTAAAGAGCGTTCTTGTAAGTAGGTTTGAAAGAAAAGCTGCTAAAGACAGAGAAAGCCTTTCTATAAATGAGGAATCCTTTCATTTGTGCTGCTCTTACAAAACAGCGCAGGAAGTCGCACAGGATGTGCTGACGAGGAGAAGGAAGTGGTTTGGAGGATGACACTGAGCGCTGCAAGGGGGATGGATTCACATGGAGAGCTGGTGCCCCTGCCAGCTGCTGCCCCCCGAGCTGCCCCTGCCTCCCACGCCCCGCAGCAGCCGCGGGCACGAACCGCTCGGGGAGCTCCGTGCGCGCCTCCTGAGCGAATGCCCCCAAACAGCCCTGTCCTCTCTGGCTCCAGGGAGGTGTTGTTGCAAAACCTGCTCAGGAACTGAAACTTTTGAAGCCTTCCCGAGCTGTTGTGGTGAAGGCCTCAGCTCCTGAGAGTCCCGCTCGGGACACACGGCGCGGGGAGGTGTTAGTGTAGAAACGGGGCAGAGCACCTCACTCCCCGGGAACCAGAGGCTGCCTCGGCCATTTCGAAGTGATTACGGCAAACAAGATAATCCATGTTTATTGAGGTCCTTGGCGGGTTATTTTCCTTTCCCTCTTGATGTGGTGTGCGGGTTCAGAGGCACCAGCGCAGCTCTTTGCCCCGGAGGAGGTGCAGGGGGTGGTTTCTCAGCACACGGCCTTGCGTGACTGCTGGCCTGGCGTGTGCTGCTGCAAATGGAAACAGTTTCTGTTCTAGGCACTCGTTTGCCACAGATTTGAATGCGCTTAAAAATAACTGTGCACACAAATAATGCATAGGGGTGCTCCTTCGGAATCTGTGTGTTTGTATATCTATATATCTATTTGGCATATTTTCAATGAAGGTGCCCGTGTATTTCTGCACAGAGCCTAAGTCTGTGCTTCTTTTCCTGTGTAGCTAATATAGCTCAGATTCTTTTTGGCTAATCTATACAGCTTTTAAGCAGTTGGGTTCAGGTCAGTAACTGCATGAACCTGAAAAATCTTAAATTTCTATCAGAGCTGTTAAATCCAAACCCAGAGTAAAATAGTTATTCATAAGGCTTGCTCATAAATGGTTCATTACAACGTTGTGTTGGTGAGCCTATAACAAAATAGCAGGTTCCCACCTCCACACTGTTTGTTACTTGAGAAGAGAAATTCGGGAGACTGATTCCACAGTATTTAATTTAATCAGAGCCGGTGCAGGTCTAGCAGTGCCTGTTCATGTGTATTAAATCTCTGAACGCAGTAATGCATTAATTCTGTCAGCTCCTGCTATGAAACTGAAATATATTTTCCTGCTGTCACCTGAGCATCAGAGGAATGAATAAAAGAAGGCACAACCCCAGCTCTCCGCTGTGTGGCTCAAAGGGTCCCTGCCTCAGTGGCACCTGCCCTACCTGTCCCCATGAGTGTGAGGTGTGCTGTGTGCCTCTGTCTTCCAGGCAAAACATGGCACCAATCCCTGACTTCTGTGGCAAAGCAAGGAACAGCTTTTTCATCAGTCAGAAAATATTCTGGACAAGGCAAGAAGGAATAAATGAAGATACATTTTAAATTTGCAGTTTAAAAACCAAACCGAGTTCCTAATATGCTGAAGAAAGAAGTACCCTTGCCTAATAAACAAGGTCCACCTGCTCTTTGGCTTGTTTAGCTTCAGGCTTTCTCTTTGCTGCTGGAAGTGGCCTTTGTGAGAATTAAATTCTATAAATGGTTGCACACTGAGGTTTAGTGTTTATCCAGGTTCCCAAGTGGAGGTCAGCTCCTGGTATTCCTGTGGTCCAAGGTGAAACAGCACGGGCTTTCATGGTGGTAAAAATGAGACAAAATGAGACTTGTTCCACACCGCTCTAGAGGTTATCAAAGAGCCCTGGGGCCAAGGTTATCCCCACAGGTGCCTTCCTTGGGCAGAAGAGCAGAGAGCAAGGATTGCTTCAGTGCCGTGCACTGCTCTCCCAGATGGAAAACGCCTTTGCAAATGAAGGAGAGATGGATTTCCCCCGGAACGCTGCTGCCTAGGCTAGTGCAAAATACTTCCCAGGACAGTCTGGATTGCTGCTGCTCCAGGGTGGATGCAGCCACACACATTCAGCCTGAACACAGGCTCTTGGCCTGAGCCCTGTGCCTGCCTTGGCTCCCAGAGCTGGCTTCCCACCCCAGGCTGGGAACTCCTTGCAGGCAGCCTGCGAGGCCCTGGGTATTGCCTGGGTGTGTGGAAGAGCTGTGGCCTCCCAGCCTGGCCCTGCACGAGGGTGGATGGTCAGCAGAGCTCAGCTGCTGTCTGAGTGCTGCCTTCAGCAGCCGGGCTTTGAGAACAGCTCAGCCCTTCAGAGACTGAACTGTCGAAAATCTGCTTGGCTGTGTAACAAAAGGAGCTGCCACACACTAATTCATAGTGATTCTATCGCTGAGAAAAACCACTTAGCAGATCTGGACAAGGGCTGAAGCTGATAAGGAAAGAACTCATTAAACTGATAGAATTAGAGATCTCTTTTAGCCTTCTACCCATCTGTCTTTTGCCACCTGTCACTCACTGTTGTTTCTGTAACTCAGAACGGTAGGTTTGGGGAACAGAGATTATTTCTTCCTGCATCTTCTTCGTAAGGTTCTTTTAACATTACATAATTACCAATAACACAAAGGGAATAAGGTATGAGAGCTGCAGAAAACCAATTTTTGTGATGCTGCTCTTGACAGCAAAAAGCCCCTTCTATTTCACAAATCCTTTATAGTAAGTACATCTCCTAAATAAAACATGATAAGACTCAAAAAAATCAAACCCCAGCAAAGCTCTCTGGAAAACCTCTGTAACTCACACATTGCTGGAGCCAGCAGAGGGATCCTCACAGGCCCAGCTGTTGATTCAGGCTGAGAACAACTCCAAGAGCAGATAATTGTGTTCAAACACCACGTTTCTCATGGATGCTGAAGAAACAGACTTTAAATACATTTATATAGATATAGATATAGATGTTTTAGATTATCTTTGTTTGGTTTTTTTTTTTCTCCTAGGAAGGCTTGGGGGAAATCACAGATGGAGGAACACAGGAGGCCCAGCACAGGGTGGAGCAGGGCCCAGCTGCCCCAGCCTCAGAGGGGTGTTTTCTGTCAGGGTTATCCCTCTGCTCCCCTCCTCACTCCCCCACTCCCCTCCTTTGCTTCAGGGCAGTGCAGGGAGCCCTCAGGGCCTCAGTGTCAGAGGCTCCTCACAGAAATCTTGTTTTCCCTTTCCATGTCACAGCTTGTCTAGCAGAATAATTCCTTTTATTTTTTTTAATGTTTAAATGCCTTTTCATATGAGGAAAAGGTGTACAATGAAATCTCAATAAACGGGTACTGAAGCATGCTGCTTTGTAAGTCAGTTTTTGTTTAGGTTTTTTTTTTTTTTTTGATTTATTATGAAGACAAACATTTTCAGGAACTCCATTTTTATTTCCCAGCATCTTTCATTTCTTTTGGCTGGGCATCATCAGCCAAATAGGTGTAATAAAACCATGGAAGAAAAGCAAATGTACTACAAGGCGCTCTACCTGAGCAGATGTAAAATTGCACTCATTAAAGAAGCACATTTAGGCATAAAATGCAGCTCAAAAACCTCCACTAAGAGCTTCCACTATGGAAAAAGATTGCTTTGACCTTCAGAGATTGACGCAATGTGCGATGTTTATTAATAGTTTTAGCAAGAAAGTATCTATACAGGGGGTTGTCTTGCCTTTTATTTGGCTGATTTTGAGAGCCCTCACTGTTTCTTGGCTTGCTGAATAGGGTTGATGAAAAACTCCCAGCTCTTAGGTTAATGTCCATCAAATGATTTCTCTGCTGCTCTGATGATGAAAGTAGCACTGTGAATACTGCAGGGCTTAATCCCATCCACCAGCTCCCCAGAAAGGGAAGGATGGCTCCAAGGCTCCCAATAGCTGTTCTGTGTGTGAGAAATGCTCTCTGAAGCGTGAGGGGCTCCTTGCAGAAGCATCTCACTTGTTTCTCCTTGTGAGATGCTTCCTGCCTTTCAGGGGGAAAGATTTTCAAGACTTTCTATAATCAAGATTTTCAAGATCTGCTTTCATGTTTTTGCTCACGATTTGTGCTGAGGGTAATTACTTGTGCTGAGGGGCTTTGAACACCACAGCTCTAAACCATCAGCAGCACAAGCCTGTCTCTTTGCTGACGTGACTTTCAAGTGCGAGAGCTTCTCCATCCTTGACAAAGATCAGCCGAATTTTATCAAACCACCCATTTCTCTTTGTTGACGAGACTCTGCTCACCCAGGCCATCAGGAGTGAAGCTGACGCAAGAATTCCACTCTCAGGCCTTAAAAAACTCACATTTAACGAGTCAGGGCCTGGGGAGGGTTTGTGAAGTGACTTTTCACAGGCAGTTAGAGCAGGGCTTTGTTCTTTCCCTTCCCCACCCCTGGAAGTTTTCAAAGCTGGGTTGGATGGGGCTTGGAGCAACCCGGTCTAGTGGAAGGTGTCCTTGCCCGTGGCAGGGGGTTGGAATGAGATGAGCTTTAAGGTCCCTTCCAACCCGAACCGTTCTGGGATTCTAGGATTCCGTGATTCCTTCCCCGGAGCCTCTCCCCAGCCCAAGCGAGCCAGCCAGCAGAGGGAGCGCAGCACGTGAGCTCACAAAAATAGGAGCCTGCTATAAAAAACCCGCCCCAAACAAACCCAAACAGCAGAACGATTATGGTCTTTAGCAGAATAAACAGAAGAGTCAGGAGGCAGAAGCTTTTCCCCTGGCAATGAGATCCAGCTGCAGGCTGGATGGGGAACAGGCACCGCATCTGGCAGCGAGCGAGTTCCTTCGCGGGGGAAGTCCCCGTGGTGAGGACGTTCCTGCTGCTGGGGTGGATCCCATCCCTTGCTCACCCTCCTTGGTAGAGCCAGCTCCCCCTCAGAGCACGACGGTTCTGGAGGAGCCAGGATGGAGCTTCCTCTCGCGGAGGCAGCGGAGGGCGCGGGTGCAGGCGGAGGGCAGGGTGACAGCAGGGTGACAGTAGTGTCACAGCTGCTCTGCTGCCGGGCCTGCTCGTGCTCTGGCCATGCTGCAGTTTTTAGCTCGAAGTTGGGAAGTTTGGGGCTTGCCTGCGAGCGGGGCAGTTCTGCAAACGGCGGCATGTGCTCAGGGTGGGAAGTTAACCCATCTGTCTGCCTTAAAGAGGATGATAAATAGAGGCTAACAGGAACTGGAGGTGCTCTCTGGGACTTTATCATCTACAAAAGGGCTTTTCCAAAGGTTTGGGAACCTGCCTCAGCTGACACATCCTCCTTGTGTCGGGGGGTGGGGGAGCAGAGCTCAGAGGATGTGTGGCTGGCTTGCTTGGGGGGCTGCAGCAGCTGCTCCTGCTGGAAGCGTTTTACTCTGGGACTTGCTGCTCTCTCCCTGCACTCCCCGGGGTGAGAGGCAGCTGAATGAATTCTCCCACATCCCTGCCGACATCTGGGCCCTCAATATCTCATTTACTGCTTGTGAGGTGTCTCAAACAGGACAAACTGCACATCCAATACCTGATCCTTCACTCAGAAGGACGGGGGAGTTTTGATGGACTCACTTCAGCCAGGATCTGAACCTGAGAGCAAACCATTTCTGTAGCAGGATGGTCATTAGCTGGGGCTCAGTGTTTGCAGGGCATTTCCACAAGAGCTCTGTAGCCCTTCAAATCAAATGCACTGCTTTCGTTGTGGATTAAAAGTGCAGTATCCAGCCAAGCTTTGTTAGTTTAGTTTTTAACAAGGATTTAAGCGTTTTAAATTCCTTCAAAGCTGTAAGTAAGGCTCATAATTTAAACCCTCACAGACAGATATCATGGCAAAAATATGAAGACTATTTAAAGGCAGTCAGTCTGCCTGCCTGGCCATCTATTTGTCACCTTCTAATCTGCCTGACGTGTGCCATCACCTTTCTCTTTCCAAACACAGCGAGGCCAGGTCTGCACAGGCACGTGCGGAGTGACCTGAGCTTCCCCAGGGTCCTGCCAGCTGCAGCCAGGCAACAGGAATGGGAATGGCAATGGGAATGGGAATGGGCTGATGCTGATCATGGAATCACAGAATCACACACTGGTTTGTGTCAAACTCGTTCCATGGGCAGGAACACCTTCCACTATCCCAGGTTGCTCCAAGCCCCGTCCAGCTTGGCCTGGAACATTTCCAGGGATGGGGCAGCCACAGCCTCTCTGAGCAGATGCTGATGCTCAGCCTTGCTGCAGAGCAGCCTGGCCCTGCCTAGACTGGAGATTCAGGGTTGCTGCATGGGGAGGGTACCTGCAGGTTCGGTGGAGGAGTTCATCCATCCGAGGCATTCTTCCCGCTGAAGTCAGTGGGAGGAGGAAGGCATTCAACTCACCACCAGATACAGTTTCTGCTCTACTTGTTTGGGAACAAGCACGACATTCACAGAAACTAAATCACTCGTTGGAAACAAGCGAGACATGATATTTCGCTTTTTTAGGTGACCTGAATGTATTTTGTCCCCCCTGTAGAGAATTAAATGGTGCTCAGCCAAGTCAATCTCTTACTTGGTCAGGCCTTTCCAGCTGGCCTTCACTGGCCAGGGACCAGTTGCCTTGTATGGGAGCCACGGCTTCCAGAGAAGCCACTCGCAGCCCTGCAGATGTTTTTTGGGGAGGCAGGAGGGATCAGCTGCTTGGGCTGACACACACACGTCTAATTCTGGCAGTACAGAGGAGGGCAAAGGTGATGAACGACTTGAGGATGGCACATCTCACTTCTGAGGCTGGATTTAGAGTGGAAAAAATGTTGTCTGGTTACTTGTCTGAAAAAGTTTGGGAATATTATTTTAAAGATTATTTTTTTTTTTAATAGAAGAACTAAGCCTAATTCTGTCTTAAGAAAACCATCTTGGGGCTGACTGAAATGCCCTTTTTGTCAGTGGTGGTTGGAAAGAGAATCTGAGTTTGTTTGGTGAGTTTGTTTGAGGGGCTGGGGCATCTGAGCAAGAAAGTTCATTGCAGAAATTCCCAGGGCTCCATCCTCATGGCTGAAGGAGCATTTCCAGGAACTGGTCTGGTGTCTTTCTGAGAGATCAAAGTTCCCTTTGCCTTGAGCTTATCAAAAGGATTTGATTGCGGTGCTTGACTTGTGCAGCAGCAGGCAGCTCTGTGGGGCTTAGCAAGGATCAACATCTGGATGCAAAATGCAGATGAATTCAAATTAGAAAAACCAGGAAAACCTTTTGAATAGTGTGAGATTGAAACAGCAGAGCACTCTGCCAAGGGGAGCTTCTTTATCTCTGAAGAATTTTGAGCTACGGCCGATGGCCTTTCTGCAGGTGCTTTTATCCATCACAACTTCCTGGGCTCAGCACAAAAATAACTCTGAAGGGGGAGAAAATGCAGCCGCTTCTTTTGGCCTTAAGGTCTCAGAAAGGCTGTAAAGGGCAAGGCAAACTAAACTTGCCTTGTGTTACTGAGATTATCGGAGAAGATAAAGTGCTTGTTACAGTCCAGGCTGTTGCTGCTGAATCCCTGCCACGCTTTTTTTGCTGGCTGAGGGCTGTGCCTGAATCTCTACAGCCCATCCTTGAGTGTTGGGAGGGGGGTTAATGGGTGTTTGCAGAGTGCTCTGGGTGAGGAGAGCGGGCATCATTTATTGCTGCAGAGATTGGAGGCTCCCTGATGTGATTATAACGTGTAGTGATGGAGGCTATTTTTGTTGTATGTTGTGAATATTTCCTTGTATGGAATCACAAGGAGCCTGCTTGTGACTTGCAGCTCTGTCGAAAGCTCCAGCAACGAAGTTCCCGAAGTCTTTGGCATTCCCAAGTCAGTGCTGTATGCAGCAGTGTTAATTAGCCTCGGGGGCAACGCATAATGTTGATGAGATAATGATAATGGAAATGCCTCTGGCCCCTGCTCTTTGCAGAGGGATTGGGCAGAGTGGCACAGTCTCCCCTGCACCTTAGGACCTGGCATCTGGCACCTGGAGCGAGTAATCCCCACGGAAGTGGGAGGAAACTCTTAATTCTTCTTAGTGATCCAGACTGTTCCTCAGCAAATCCCCTCACCGCTGGAGCTGCAGCTCTGAGACAGCGTTAAAGAGGAAACCAACCTTTTGCACAGTTTCCTCTTGGAAAGTGAGTGTTACTTCCAATTATAGCGATTGCAATGTTTCAAATGCTCTCCCAGGGACCGGGATGCCGGGGGTGGGGAGGGACAGCTGGAAATGCAGCTATGTTCCCCCTCTCCGTTGATTCCTGTGTGCTATCTGTAACAGGAGTGGACAGAAAACCTCCTGCAATGCCAGCCTGGCCATTGTCCCCACGCTGCTCCGGGTGTTGAGCAGGACTCTGTCCCTGATAGGCGTCAGCTTTGGTGGCAGAAATGTCTCTCCCGAGTTGTGGTTGCTTTTCAAAGAAGCTCAAATCGTCTCTTTTTTTCCCTTCCTCCAGCACTTCAGTTCCCCGCCTTCCTTCTGATGGGTGAGAAGCACATTTCGAGCGATTTTGTCCCCAGGCCAGGCCCTCCTGCAGAAGAGCCACCATCCATGGACGAGTTGAGCCTGCCACCTCCTGGTCACACTCTCCAGGACTGACCACAGCTTGGAGCTTTACAGCAGCTCGTTTTGGAGCTTCTCCGAGGTCACTCATGGCCCCTCACCCTGACCCCAGAGATCTCTTCACTGTTGTGGGATTTGCCCTTGTGGCTCTCCTGTGGGGTGTGAGCATGTGGTTCCCCCTCTTTTGCAGAGGTGGGACTCAGAAGCTCAGCTCTGTCCCCTTTGAAGTGCTTGAGTTCAGTATCTGATGGTTTGAGGACCTGGAGAGCACAGAGCACACAGAAGAGTGATGGACTCCTGAGGAGGAGGGTCCAAGTCATCCTCTGGAGGCGAGGCAGGGCTGTGGTGTTTGGCTCTGAGCCTCGCCTGGAGCATGTCCCAGCTTTGGCCACCTGTTGCCCCTCGGTGGCTGGTGCTGGGCTGCTGTGGGAGCCTGGTTTGCCCTGGGAGCTCCCAGAGCCGTGTCCGTGCTCCGCGCTGTGTCTCTGGGTAATCTCAGTGCAGCTGCACTCAAATACCATCTCTATGGTGATGGCTCAGGCACGCAGCCCCTCTCTGGGCTCTCCTCTCCCTGTCCAAATTCATATCTCTGAGGAGCTCTCTGACATCTCGTGAATGTCTCATCACCCTCTCAAGCACAACAGGGCCAAACCAGAGCTTTTAACCTCTCCTTCTCAGCTCAGGGATTCCCTAAGCTCAGCAATACCAGGATGCTGCTTTGCTGCCAGAATCTGAGTGCTGTCTTCATCTCCTGCCTCCTCCCGTGTCTTCATATCCTGGGCACCTCAACAGCTTGCATAACCTTGCTAAGCCTTTCCTAAAGCTAAAACTCTCACCTTCTCTTTCATCACATCCCCCTCCACTTGTTGCAATATCCTTTTTCAGCCTCAACAAACTCGCTGTGGGCCAGCTTGCATCCACTGGAGTGCTGCTTCAGGCATTGCTTCCCACCTTTCCTGCCTCTCCTACCTCACCCCTCTGGGCTGCCCTCCTGCCCACAGCCACCCTCTACCTCCCCTTGATCCCAGCCATGTCCCTGCCAGCTGCCAGGGCTATATCCTCTTGTTAGTTCCCATTTTATTTCTTAACTGTAAGCTGTTGGCTCACAGGCAGCTTTCTTTGCTCCTCTTCTCACCATCACTGGACAATCAGGCTGCTGCACTTCAGTCGAGCTCCCACTGACTGGCACAAATGGGAAAGCTCCTCGCTTGAGAACAAGGAGGAGGCCACTGCATGGACAGGGCAAAGTATTTCCCCAGGCTCCTGTCAAAGAAGGCTGCCCATCTGTCCCTGGGGTGCTGGGTGGGCAGGCTGGGTGACACAGGGCTGTCACGGGCTGCTGGCAGCCCTGAGCTGCACCCCTGCCAGCACTGCCCAGGGTGGGGTGGGCCAGCAAAGGGATGGGACTTCAAGTGCCCATAAACATCCCCAGCTCCCGGCACAGAGAACTCAGCTTCTTCTTGCAACTGCAGGAGTGCAGCTGCCCCAGAGGGTAAATAAGCTTAAACAGGCCACTAAATAGGGACTGGGAATGGGAGACTGCTTCAGGGGAGTGAGGAGGGGGTAGAGCCTTCACCTGTGGACAGAGTGGAGCTGAGAGGATGCCTTCTGCCCCAGGGTTTGAGCTGTCAGCTGCACTGACATGGATAACGTGAAGGAATGTCAGGAGCGAGCTGGGCTCCTGGGTCTGGTCCCCTCGGTGGGCAGAGGAGGTTTTTCCTACAAACGTGCTGCAGGACAGCTCTGGACCAGCTTGTTGCTTAGGTCCAGAGCTTGTTGCTTTGGTGTCTTTAGGGGACACCAAAGAATTGGGGCAGAGCTGCTGCTGTGTCCCAGAAAGGTGTCGGCAGAGCCTGTACCCGCAGTTTCCCTGCCAGCTGAATATTCATTTAGGCAGGAGCAGAAAGCGGTGATGTGCCTGCTGAGATCTGCAGTGCCTCTGCTCGAAAGCAAAGGCTTTCCATTAATTTATTGATGCCGGGCTCCAGCCTCATCTCTGCTCCCGCAGAAGGATGAAAGCAGCTCCTTGTTCTCCTCTGGCAGGAGCGAGGCAGCTGTGCATCAACAGGAGTTTTATGCTGACATGTGAGGGGCTTATTCCTAAAGCAGCTCATTCCCAGATTGCTCCTGCTGGTGCCGAAGTGCATCCCTGTGCTCTGACATCCCACAGCCCTCCGAGCCTCCAGGCTGTGCCCTGACCTCGCTGCAGCTCTCACAAGAGCTGCCCTTCCCCAGGTGAGCCATCCAGATGAAGGATGGTTTTAATGTGGCCGCAGAAAAGGCACACTCACACCCCTCGCTGTGATCCTTTCTGTTTCCTTATGGGGAAGGGTTCTGTTCAGGAGGATTTTATTGATTTCTCTAAGATTTAAGGATGGGAACAGTAAGAAAACCTCACCACTGCCTGTCTGTGCTCTTTCTTCATTCCCCAAATCCTCCCAGCTGGGATTTCTTCACTTGTGCCCTGTCTTCACTGGATTTCATCTATGGCATGCCAAAAGTGGTGTCAGGTGTTTGTTTTTCCTGTGAATTCATCCTATGGCCATGGCCTGCCTGGGGTTAGAAGTAATTGCTGGGCTCTGGGTAGTTTGCTTTGCAGCACAGAGCACAGTTGCTGGGAGACACAAATTGGTGATGCAATCCCAGTTTTGAAGAACTTGACTTTGGATCACGTGATGCCACCCCAGAAGTCAGTAGAAGCGCTGAATGGGAAATCCCCTTAATGTTCCCAAATCCCTGTAACGTTCCCACAGCGCTGGCCTGCAGGGATGCTGTGGCTCTGCTCCATCTCTGGACAGGGAAGGGCACCACAGTGTGGGCAGGCACTGATGTGCCCCTCTGGTCAGTTCTGCCTGCCTGGAATCTGTAGCAGTTGAGGCAGATGCGCCACACACACTAATTCTAACATAAAGTGCAGGCAAAAAGCATTTATTCTAAGAGCCAGTGTCATATATATACACTTTTGTATGTTTATCATTCATGTTAGTTGTCTGTTGGTTGCTCAACTACTACAGTAGATTCATTGGCTGTTTTAAATACACCATACTATTATTAGTTATCGACAACATAGACATCTCAAGAATCCAAACAAAATGCCAGCTGCAGCCTTGTTGCTCTTTACTCCCTCTATTGTTTTGAATTTCTTGCTTCTCCCGACTAGATTTCTCACAGGTAGAAATGGACTGTGCTGAGACTAATGTCAGACTCAGACTCAGACAGGCTTTCTGACCTGCTGTTAGCTCCCACAGGAATCACCCATTTCCCCCAGATGCCCTGGCTGAGCAGTGCCAAACTGACTCAAACAAGCCCCAAACAGTTCGGGTGGAGCTTTCTTGGCTCTGTGCTTGAAGCATCTTTAGTGATTATCTGAACCAACAAGGTCTTCTAATGGTGTCTTGACACATTTACCTTTTCTCTGCTAAAAAGGCCAAAGGAAGGTCCACAGGTGCTCAGCACAGAGAGCCAGCTTTGCTTTGCTGTGCTGGGTGATGCAGGGCACAGCCCCTGCTGAGTTCACCCTGCCAAAAAAATGAAGGCCTTGCTGTTTCCACTGAAATCAACCCTTATGGAAATCTGGTCTCTGATGCAACGCTCAGCAGGAGATTTCTCTTTCCCATCACTCTGCTTATTTCAGCTCGAAAAATAAACAGAGGAGAAAAAGCAAGAGGCAGTAAAAATATCTGGGAGCTGCTGGAAGAGTTAAGGGTTTGCCATCTGTCCGTGGGGAACGCGGCGCGATGGGGAACGCCGGGCGCTGACTCAGCTGCCGTTCTTCAGCGCTGGGAGCTGAGGGGAAGACTGAACACCCTGCCTCGTATTTTGGCTTGGGATTACATTAGAAATAATAAACATCTGAGCTCTGATTCTCAACTGACAGTATCTCTAAATGGAAGGGAATGTACGGGATGGGAACCGGCAGCCAACGGCCAAAGGGAGCAAACAGCTACTGCTGGGAGCAGAGAGTGTGTGGAGAGGCAGGGGAGGGGGCTGCTGTGGGGCTGGGGGTGCCTCAGGGTGTGGGAGGGAGACCAAAGGAGCCTGCTGGAACATGCATTCCTCTGAGGACGATGGTGAGGTGGAGGAGGAAGGGGAGGAAGGCTGTTGTATTTCTTCACTGCTCCGTGTCTGGAGCATATCTGAATCCTGGGCTCGGGCTTCAATTAGGGCCCAAAAAGTGCTTCATGTCCAGAGTGCTTGGCCTGAGGCTTCTGTTTGTGCTGGCCCACTGCCCCCAGCAGGAGAGGGCTGGTGTCCTGGGGGCTTGGGACTATCCCTTTGAGGCCCATGGCTGTGACAGTCTCCTGGGTTTGCACTGCATCTCCAGGGCTGCTTTACCTTGGTGTTGTTCTCTTGCCGCTGTGCCTTTGCTGCTTTACTGCTGGGTCCATCTCTCCCTGCCTTTGCCAACCCAACACAGATCCCCTCAGTGATGGAGCCTACCTTTGAGAGGTTTTTTTTAACTCTTCATCAGCAGAGCACAGTTGAGTGAAGAGCAGGTTTGCTCATTTAGTGGCTGAGATAAAAACACTCAGGGAAAAAATCATGTGGGGTTGAGCTGAGATCTGTGGGAAAGGCTCCCTTTGGGTGTGCTCAAGAAGATCCATGAGCTGTTGAACAGCTCCAGGAGCTGGGGGCTGGTGGCCTGCAAGGCTGGGTGACCTTGTGCCTGTCCCCAGCCCCATGACAGCACTGTGCTGCCTCACAGACCCAGGAGGAGCAGCTGCCCACAGCCATGGGAGCTGACTCAGCCTCTCTGTTTGCTTTTTCTTCCAGGGGTTGTTCCTCTGAAAGTTGTTTGTGGCTCTTTTTGTCCATTTCCCTCTCTTCTGGAGGGTTCATCGCTCATGGCCTGCAGACCATCCCCAGTCCTGCTTCCATGAGCAGCCCACAGAGGTTTGATGTGTGAGGGCAGAGAAGGCAGAGTCAAATGTCACCTCCATGTGAGACCTGATTTGGCAGGGAGGGAGGAAGGGAGAAACTCTGCAGGTGTTTGTTGGCTTCAGGATGGTTAAAACCCAGACCCATGCTCTTGGTGTGCTCAGGGTGGGCACAAGGGGCTCCCCTGGTGTGGTGGGCAGTGTGACCTGCAGTCTGACAGCACTGAGTGCTGGGGCAGGGCAGGCTCACCTCCACCTCCTCCTCTTTCCTGGCTTTAATTTCCTGCAGTGAACCAAATCATCATTTCACTGGAAACAGATGAGTAGCAGGAGCACCGAGAACAGGTCCTTGGGGCATCTGTCTTGTCAAGGGGATGGGTCGATAGAACTGCTCAGACTCAAACCCTGGCCATGTATTGCCTCCTAAATATGGCTCCACTCACCAAGATGGGGATTCCTAATGAGAGGAGCTCGAGGCAGGCAGCAGAGCACACTGCAGATAATAGCCTGAGTGAAAGAACCAGCCGAGTGTAGGAATTTTAATTAAACCTGACAAACCCTGAGAGGAAAAGGGGAGACACAGAGACCAGCTGGCATAAAGATGCTGAATAATCTGAGTTTGGTGAGTGCTGCTGACCTGCTGCAGTTTAGGAGGATGTGCCTGTCCCTGGGTCAGCCACAGGTCCTTCCATGATGCTGGGTCAGGAGAGAAGCCAAAAAGAGCGCTGATCATGCTGTGCTTTGCACAAATACATCGAACCTTCCTTGGCAGCAAATTGGCACCGGGATGCTCTGCCCTGTTCCTGCCAGCACTGAGATGATGGGGTCTGAAGGGAGGATGGACTGTGCTGCTGTGGGATTTCGTGCCCCCTCCTAGTGATGCAGATGGGGCTGAGCCACCCACTGCAGCCTCCAGCTGATCCCGTGCTGCCAGGCACGTTTTGAGACCCTTTGCCCTTTGCCACGTACCCATCCCATGCTCCTGAGGGAAGGCAGGGCCAGGCAGGAGCTGGGAGCAGTCCTGATACCTGGAGCCTCATCAGAGACTCACAGAATGGTTTGGGTCAGAAGGGACCTTAAAGCTCCTCCTGTTCCACCCCCCTGACATGGGCAGGGACACGTCCCATTACCCCAGGGTGCTCAGAGCTCCATCCAGCCTGGCCTTGGACACTTCCAGGGATTGGGCAGCCACAGCTTCTCTGGGCACCCTGTGCCAGGGCCTCACCACCCTCACAGGGCAGAACTTCTTCCTTATATCTAACCTGACCCTTCCCTGTGCCAGTTTGGTGCCATGAGACCTCATCCTGTCACCCTATGTCCTTGTCCAAAACCCTCTGCAGCTCTACCATCGATGTGGGCAGCACCCCTGGGCCAGGAGTGGTGCTGGGTGGGTGGCACAGGCTCAGCAGCTGGGCACAGTGTCTGTGGCATGGGAATAAACCAGGGGAGGGCTGTGGGAGCTCCTGGCTGTGCACAGAGCCTGGCTGCCCTTGCTGAGCTCTCTGGGGCATTTGACACACAAAGTCTGAGCCAGCTTTGAGTCCCCTCGGGCTATTAAAGCAAACAGCAAGGCATCGGTGATACATTTTAGTTAAGCTGGAAAAGCCTTCAGAGCGATGCTGAATAAGGATTAAAAGGCCATTTAATCTATTTTTTTTTTTTTTTTTGCCTTTGCAAGCACAAGGAAAATTCAAACCAGCTGACAGGGCCGGTGGTTTTGAGCCAGTTGCAGCAGCCTCTGGGATTTCCTTGGCGTGCTGGAACTGCCTGTGGGGAAAAGCTGGAATGAACCAGGTAATTTGGGCTGTGTCCTGGTGGTGTTGCAAGCAGGGGTGGCTGATGGGATGCTCTGCTTTCCCTTGCCCTGTAATGGAGCCCTCCCCCCGTGCAGTGAGCATCATGCCGGGTGTTTTACCTGCCTGGAGTGAGGATGGATTCCGGCCCGAAGAGGAGAGCCAGGGAAACAGAGCTGAAGGCAGAAGGGATGCTGGAAAGATCCTGCTGGCAGCCAGATACATCCGCAGGCATCCCTCCCCTCGCTTGGATGCCCAGCGTCTTTGCTTGGCTCTGGCCTGGCACATCCAAACCCTCCATCTGTCTCCTGTGCTGGAGATGAAATCAAACCCGCTTTGATACTCTGCTCTTATTTCCCAGCCTTGTGTTTGTGGCTCTGGGGATCTTTTCCTTCCTGTTTAACCCAACTGGGAGGATTCTTCAGGTGCTGTTCACATC
Organism: Oreocharis arfaki; assembly: GCA_013398015.1. Taxonomy (NCBI): domain Eukaryota; kingdom Metazoa; phylum Chordata; class Aves; order Passeriformes; family Paramythiidae; genus Oreocharis; species Oreocharis arfaki. The sequence goes on from VZRR01005486.1 coordinate 27,361, forward strand.
TGCCCTGTCTGACAGAGCCCAGCCTGCCCCAGCCCTGCCTGGACATGAGGCTGACCACCTCATACTTCACCTGGTTTTTCAGCCCCTCTCCATGCTCCATGTCCATCCACCCCTGGTAAGATGCGTCTCACCAGTCCTGAACACAATTTTTTCCCAAGTGCAAGTTCCATCCAGAGTAATTGCATTGTTATTGCAGCCATTGTATTATGCAAAATAATAAAACTCCATTAATTGGGCATAAAATGAGAGCAGCGGAGGCTGGAGGGAGGATGCTCACGGGGCACAGTGCAGCGTCCCATGTGGGATGCCACGTTCTGCTGCCTGCAGGAGGGGTCAGGCTTTCCACAAACCACCCCTGGGGCTCTCCTGCTGTCCCCCAGCCCTGCCCGTGTTCCTGCCTGGAGTGGAGCTGCACATGTGAGCGAGGGCACGTCCCCAGCTCGTGTGCCAGAGCCCATCTTTGTGTGCCTGCAGCACTCTCCAAATAACTGTGCCCAAACATTTCGGCTGAGCCCTGTGCTGTCCCCTCCCTGCTAGCATCCCAGCTCTGTGGTATCCCTGGAAAATGCTGGCTCTTGCTGTGGGACAGGCTCTCCTGGCTGCTCCGCCAGCTGCCGGTTGGTTCAAATTAACTTTGCAAGCAAAGCTCTGCCTCGTTTTCTTCTGACTCCAACAAGCTCCGGGCTGCTCAGCGCCTGTGTGGCCTGTCCCCCTCTGTGCCTCGGGGACAGAGTTAATGAAAATCATTCTGGGCTGAAAATCACAGCCTGGGAGGACGGGTTTCTCCTCTTCTCACCAGGAACCCGGATGGAGAGCCCGGGCGGCTGAGCAGAGGAAACTGGTTTTGGGGACCAGGAGGGGATGTGGAGCAGGGCTGGGCGCTGGCATTTGGGAAGTGTGGTGGCTGGGGAAGGGAGATTCCCTGCAAAGCCGTGCAGGGTCTGAGCTTTGCATTTATGCAAACCATGAGCATGGGCTGCGTACACCAGAGAGGCTGGGGTGCCGTAAAGACTTCAAATCCCCTGTGCACCAGAGCAGGCTGAAACTCCCTCAGAAACTGCCCGGTGACCTCGCTGCCTAGGACAAACCATGTAGAGGGAGGGGTCCCAGTGCATCTCAGGTGCCTGCAAGGATTTTAGGAAGAGCCTTGTGCGTTCTTGGGAAGCCTCGATCCATTGTGTGCCACACACTCAGCCCCTTGGTCCTGGAGCACGTGGGTACCAGCCTGGGAATTCCCCATCCCTGCATCCCCACAGCCCCATCCCTCGCTTGCCCCAGCGTGGCTGTGACAGCAGGTTCACTAAGGAGGGCTGGAAATCCAGAAAAATCCTCAGTCTGCAGGAGTGTGGAGAATCCTTGGGAGAGCAGGAAGGCTCCAGGGGGTTTATCTGGGCTGCTCTGTTGGGAGCATCCCAGCCTCTGCAGCGCTGCAGGCACGAGTGGACACAGGACTGTGATTAATTCCACTGCACACTGCTTTGCACTCGCTGTGAAATTAGCAATCCTTAAAATGAGGGGCAGTTTCCCAGGGAAGAGCTGAATCTCAGCCTGGCAGGGCCTGGTCTCCCCTCTGTGGCTTGGAGGAAGCAGCACGGTGGGGCTGGCAGAGCTGAAAAGCTCCGTGCTCCACTTCAGTGAGGAGCAACCAACCAGGCTGTGCCAGCTCTGAAGGATGTCTTTGGCCTCTGGTCAGTCCCATGGGTGCTCAGGGTCTCAGATGGCCTTGGCCAGCTCTGCCGTGGGACACATCCCACTGCCCCTCTGGGATCCACGGCCCCCCAGCACGGTCTCTCTGTAGCTTTAGGAGGAGAAGAGCGTCAGTGGGGAGCACAGCAATTGTCCTGCTTAATTCAGAGAGTGGAGACACCAAAAAGCTGAGGCTGATGTGCTCAGTGCCTTGGCAGTGCCCAGCGTACCCGATGTGCTCAGCCTGCTGCGGGCATCTGGCTGCCGTTCCCAGGGGAGAGGGTGGAACCGTGCTCCAGGCTGGGGAAGGAAAGCAGGAGTGCAGAAGGATGCTGTTCTCTCCAGAGCTGGCTCCGGAGCTGGCTGGAAGGACTTCTTTCTGAAATGCTGGCACAAGTTGCAGGGGAAATTACTCAGAGGAAAGGCTGGCTTGTCCTGAGGTTTCCCCTGGGTTTAGGTAGCTCAGGGGAGAGTAACAACTGCACTCTGTGAGGAGCAGAGGAGGAGAATTAACCTGTGAATGTGGCTGCCAAGGGGAAGAAACCCTCTGCCGAGCACGGCCCAAAGCTCAGGGGAGCAAATTGATTTCAATCCTGCATTTCTCTCTCCTTTCCATCAGCACCCATGGAAGCACCCATGAAGAACTTGTCAGTGATGAGCTCTGGGAACAATCCTCTCAGCACACTTTTCTTTCCCAAAGAAAGAAAGAGAGAAAGAAAGAAAGAAAGAAAACAAAGCTTCTCTTTGAATTGCTGGGTCAGCGCTTTGGCTGCTGCTGGTGATTCCAATGGATGCTTTTCCCCTCGTTAAACCCTGCCCTGTGCGGAAATGCGTGAGCTGGGGAACTTTGACACCCTGGTCGCTGCCAGGGCGCTGCCACCACGTCTGCCGTGATTGATGACTGTGCACAAGGGGCTGCAGATGCTGTGGTTGCACAGAACAACAGGGAGCTGGTTCCTGCGGTCGGGGGGAGATGCTATCTGCCTGGGATTTGCCTCAGGAAAAGCCCCCCCAAGGCCTTCCCTTCAAGTTGCAAAACCAGTTGAGGCCACCCCAGATTTGGCTGTTTCTTTGCATAAGCACTAAATGGAAGGGAAGATCTTAGCAAGCCCCTTCAGATGTGCTGCTCAGTGGGAAACTGGGCAGGAAAGCCAAAATTCACCATGGCTGCTGCCTGCAGGGACACAGGCTTTGGTCAGACCTCTCCTGGCTCAATAACGCTGGAATTGATGGAGCCACGGGAAAAAACTGCACTGCAGGGATGTAGTCTCTGGATTCTCAACAAGGGGAGCTCTGGATGAGTGGAGATGTGACACTGGGTCTTTAAAACTTCGGGATGTGAGTCCCCAGACCCTGGGGCAATGGTCACTCCCGGGATGCGCTGGATGGACTTTGCCACTCGCCCTCACAAGGGAGAGCTGAGCCTCCTGACCTCCATGGGGCTGGACCCATCAGCCCCGTGGAGATTCTCCATTTTGATCTCTTTTCTTCTTCATGGCATGTGGCTAAGATACAGATTTCCAGGGGCCTCTTTTTGTATACAGATTGTTGGGGTGGGAGCTTCCCAGAAGGATGGAGCCCACCTAAACACACAAATAGACATCAAACCTCTTGCTGCTTCAGAGTGTAAAGCAGCCCTGCTCAAATGTGTTGTAAAACCAGGCAGATCAAGTCTCCCCTGCTGTAAACAGCTGCTGTCAGCTGCAAAATACCTCCTTTTTCAATTTGCAGTACCTGGACAAAGCAATCTGCCAGGATTTGGTGAGACACTGTGCCCATCCATCAGCTGCTGTCACCCCACCCTGAGTCTTGCTTGATCTCAGAGAATCAATCCTGCCTAATGTATAAACACTCAGTCTGGAGTCTCAGCTGTGGAGGAGAACATGGAGCTGTCAGATAAGCTGCAATTAGTGCATTTATCTACTTTATTTTCCTGTCGTTTCCCAAGCACCGTTTGCCTGCCTGCTTTTAATACACGTTATTAAACCTGCAGTAAATGTTGATTAAAGAAGCCTTAATCCCAGGTGTTTGTTTCCTAACACTGCTGTGAGATGCGCTCTTCAACTGCCTTCGGTAAATTTTGTTTTTTAGGAGTTTTCCCCCCTTTCCAAGCACAGTTATGCCCTGGACGTGGGTTTTTAAGAGCAGATTAGTGAGGTGTCCTTCTGATTTGCTTTGATGTGCTTGGCTGCACTGGAGAGGCTGATGGGTCACAGCTTTGCAGGCAGCTCTGCTGCCTCGGAGAAGCATTTTCCCCCCTTCACCAAATGCTCCACAACCCCTTTAAGCAAAACACTGCAGAAGAGCTAGATATATTCTTATTAGTCTTGCGAGAGAAACTACAGCCATCCATCCCAGCGCCAGACTAACTCCTTCCCTTTGCAATTTGGATGTTTAGAAGTAATTTGGGGAGTAATCTCTGCGAATGGCAGCGTGGAAGTAACTGCCTGCCATAAAACATTGCGGGGGTGACTGTTGTCCTAATGATATTTCCAACAAACATCACTGAAATATGTTTTCCTCTCTAAAAATGGCAACAGAATTTAAATGTTCTTGCTGCTAACGTGGAAATGGAGTAAAAATTAGCTGGGTTGGTTCTGTGATGATGATGATTTCTTTATTATTGCCATGGTGGGTGGGTTCCCCCCTTCCGACTGCCCTGTTTATCCAGGGGTACACCATTATTCCCTGTTCATTATCCCCTGCTTCACGACCTGCTCGTGTGTTATTTCATGTGACAAAGCCCCTTTCCATTAAACCAATATAAATAATTGCTATATTCTTTCACAGAGGAAGAAGGAATATTCCATGTGCCGGTAGCATTACAGGGAAAAGCTGCTGGCCTGATCCCAATGGCCTGTTCTCATTTTTTTTTTTTTTCCCAGATGGGTTCATCTCGTATTCTTTGTGAATAATTTATCCAGGTATGCTTGGAGAAATACTCTAAAGAAATTATGACTGTCTTAAAACATCTATACCACTGCTCCCTGTTGGGAGGGTTCTCCAGTGATGCCTAAAGAGCCTTCCTTTTATCCTTCCAGCAAAGTGGTTTCCTCTGCATGTGTGAGCAAGCCAGGGGTGCTGGGCTGTGCTGGGGTTTTGGGACAGGAGCTGGGGAGGGTCAGAAGCTGGAGGTGGGCAGTGATGGGTAAGGTGTGTGGTCACATCATCGAACTGTGAGGTTGGAGGGTGGCTGAGATGTTCAGGGATACAGTTTGGAGTCAGGCAAATCCTCCAGGACCTGTGACAGAATCACAGAATTTTTAAAGCTGGAAGAACCCTCCAAGACCTTTCAGTACAACCATCACTGGCAAGGCCAGCACTAAACCATGTCCCCAAGTGCCACATCTACACATCTTTTAAATCCCTCCAGGGATGGTGACTTCACCACAGCCCTGGACAGCCCACTCCAGTCTTGGACAACCCTTTCAGTGAAGAAATTTTCCCTGCTATCCGATCTAAACCTTGCCTTAACTCAGTCAGTCTGCTGGCTGCAGTTGGGTTGGGTTTATAGAGCAGGATAGCTGGGGGTGGGGGCTTCGAGGGGACCTGCCCACGCCTTCCTTGGGTGTGTGGGTGCATGTTGGGTGCTTCTGGAAGCAGATGGAGCCCACGGTGGCCAAATCTCTCCAGCCAATTTCTTCCTGTACTTCAGCATTTCCTAACCAAAGTGGGATGGATGGAGAAGCAGTGCCAATGCTCGCTCCTGTCTCCATCTGGCCAAACCTGCTGAGAGGGCTTGGAGGCCGGAAGGGAAGGCTCACCAGGATCATCATCAAGGCATCCGAAATCCCAGGACATCGTGAGCTACAGGAAACGCAAGAGGGAAAACTCTGGGGGAGGCTTCAGGCATTTGCTGTGCCTGGTGCTCCTGCTCGGAATGCAGCCAAGGGCCCTCCTCCCCCGGAGTCACGGCAAAGCCCTGCACGGCCAATTAAATACGGCGTGAAATGAAAGCCGGGGTGTTGTTCAGCCCTCGCTGTCCCTGTGGAAGGGGGGGATGCTGTCGTTGGCAGAATTCTGCCCTCCCTGAGAGGGGGAGCCGGCTCTTGGCTGCTCCCGGCCGCTGCCGCCGCTCGGGATGCGCTTTTCACACCCTGCCTCTGTCAGATGCGAAGCTGTTAAGGCAGGTGATTAAATGCGATGCCGCTCTATTGATCCTCCACTGCTTCCCAGAGCCAGGGCTGACGTTATCCTCTTTGGATATTCATAGAGCTGCTGCTGAGAGCCGGCTCGGAAATCCTTCTGGACAAAGGTGTCAGCAGCCGTCTGCCGCCTTCTGCAGCGCTTTCGGCTGCCAGGCTCCTGCGCGGAGCTCCCGGGCAGTGGGGGACGAGGGCTTGTGATCATCAGCTCGTGAACGACCATGGTGTGACCCCATGCCGGCTGCGAAGGTCCGTGGCCAGGAGGAGGAGGAGTAGAAGGAGGAGGAGGAGGAGGAGTAGGAGATGTCCTGGTGCATCCGCCCATTCCTGCAGCTCAGTCTCCCTCGGGCTCTGCACTGCTGGGCTGCTGATGTCCTCTCTCCTCTGGATGCTGGGCAAGCCGGGCTGTACCTCTGGGGATCATTTCTTCCTTCCCACTGCTTGTGAATACCATTTTTCCAACGATTCATATAGCTTTGTTTTTTTCTCTCCTATTTGCCTAATTTTCAATGGAAGCATCCCCCCATGAACTGATGCTGAGGGACTCCAAGTGACACCACTCCTTTATTTGCACAGGGAAGCCAAGAACAGAAGGGAAGGCTGAAGAGCAGGCAGGCTGTTCTCCAAACGCACAGGGAAAAAAACAAAACAAGATTTGGTTTTAAAGCATTTTTACTAGGTGTTTGGTCTGCAGCCAGCAGCCTAATGCATCACTGAGTTTAGCTCCATCCGTTCTGTGGTGCAGTTGCCCAAGAAATCAATGCCCTGACATACTTTCCTTTGCTAGAAAATACACTTTTGCTTGAGTGGGTGTGAAAACCGAGCTCTTGCCAAAACCTTGTGAGTGCTGGGGAAGGCCAGAGCCAAAGCTTCCAGAGGAGCCACAGGACAAAGGCTTCGCTCTCTGACTTCTGTTCTACCCACAGGGGCCGCGGGGCTTTGAATACTAACCAGAGAGCAATTGAACAAGGGAAATGTCTTCCAGTTTCTGGCTGAAAATAACCTTTTTCTAGTGCGTGGCCAGGTGATTTGTAGTCTAGGCTGATTTTCTGGCTTCCTTTACTCATAAAGCATACAAAAAACCCGCTCTGCATCACCTGGGCTGGGCTCTGATTCCTGCACAGACACAGCTTCATTGGGTGCATTTGGTCTGGGCTGCTGCTGGGAGAGGCTGAGGTGATGGTGAGGGGCTCCCCCCAGCAAGGGTGATTTTTGGGAAGCTTTTCTGCAGGGTGAAGTGCCTCTGAATGATTGCCCGTGGATTCTGAGAAACAGTGATTTCCTGCCGGGAGAATCCCCATGGATTTGGGTCTGGGGGTTGCTCTGCTGTTGTCAGCCCTCTGCCATCCCAGACCCTGGCTCGCAGGATCCCTGTTTCACTGCTGGCATGGTCCATCCCCCTGCCTCCCTCCTGCGAGGTCTCTGACTCAGAGCCTGTCTCCTCTGACAAGTTTATTGGTTTTCCAGAGCCTTTCCAGTGCTACCGAGGCAATGCCTTTCATTTTGAGGGCGAAGCAGGGAGCAGTTCATGCCTTCGGGAGCGGGTGAGCCGTGTGGCTGGGCTGGCTTGTGCAAGACCTCTGTCCCTTCGTGTCCCACATCCCTGCTCCCGATGCAGCACGGACACGCATAGGAATGCCCTGATGTCATTCCTGGAGGGTATTGGAGGGGCTTGCTCGTGTTTCCAGCTCTGCTGGGAAGAGGCTGGGTGGTTTTGTTCACATCAGAGCCCTTCGCTGCCTGCTGGGATCTGCCTGGAGCAGGGGCATGAGCAGGGTGTGCAGGGCCCGGGGTGAGTGGGGTAGGAAAGCCCCAGGAAAGTCTTACAGGTGTCCTGGGCACAGGGTGCTGTCAACCCATCAGAGGGACACACAGGCTCCTGGATGCTCATTTTCTGGATGGATTGACAGCTCCCAGCTCCAGATGCCCCAGGAGGAGGAGAGGTGAGCTCCCTGGCACCCTTCCACCTCCACTGTGCTCAGTGGCACAACGTCCTGTGGCCTGGGAAAAGCACACACTCCACCTTGAGATTCACTCTGCCATCCATAAGAGGCACTTGGTGCCCTATCTCCTGCCCAGCTGCCAGCTTGCTTTCCTCCTGCAGGTCTGGCTGGCTCCTGGGCAGAGCTGTTTGCTCTCGCCAGTCCTGGCACCCAGATCCTCTGATGGCAGCACTCCCTGGGGACCCTCCTCTCACCTGGGAGGATGCCAAGGTTGTTAATCCACTCTGTGGATTAAAAAACTGAAAATATTTGGAGCACGAGGAGCCGTGTCCCAAACCCCTGCTGCCCCAGCACTCGGCACCGTGCCTTTGAAGGCATTGTCAATTTGCAGCATCAGGCCAAAAATGGGGCTTTTTCAGTGGAAAAGAAATGTGCAGCTGGGCGAGGGCAATAAAAAGGTGTTTGCTCCTTTACCACATTATAGGATTGTGATGGGGAAGACTGAAGTGATGCAATGAGCAGAGTGCTCGTGAGTGAGTCCTGCATTTGTGGGAGGGGAGGCTGATGACAGGACCCACATCCTTGGGACCAGGGATCATCTGGGTCAGCAGTGGGATGGAGTAGACAGCGGGGCTCTGGGGAGGAGTGAAGCCAAATAAAACCCCAGAAGAAAGGAAAGCCAGTAGCAAACCAACAGAATGATCCCTTTCTTCTGTGCCCAGAGCCCCTGAACCAAACCTTTAATCGTTCTGGGAGGGATGTGCCTGCATGGAGGCAGGAGGGCAGCGGCTTCCCAGCTCGAGGGTGGGGTTTACAAACTGATTGAGATCTCAGCTGGGACAGAAATCCACTCAGCAGAGTGCAGGGGAAAGAGCAGGGAGAGGCACTTAGGAGCCTCTGTGAGAGCTCCGTGCCCTGCTGCATGGCCGTGTGCAGAGACAGCAGCTCTCAATTTGAGCTGAGCATTTTCCAAGTATCCAAAGGTTCTGGGGAGTTGATTTCCATTACCTGCTCACTGCAGGTCACTCCTCCCCGGGGGCTGGGAAGATGATCTCTGAAATTTGACTGCAGCAGAGGAGTCACTCAGATGTGCTCCGAGTAATTTCCACTCCCGGAGCCCCACAGGGTTTTTGGAGGATGCTGATCCCTTTCAGGGGAAGAAGTTGCTCCCAGTGCAGTAGAACTGGTGTGAGGCTGGGCTCAGCCCCTGGCCTGGAGCAGTGAAGTCCAAGGGAAATGCTCTTGGAGCCAGCACACTGTGCCCAAAGGATCCCAGCTCCTTTCTCCTGCAGGGTGGCAGGGAGAGAGGCCGAGGGAGAGATGACCCCAAACCTCTGCCGTGAAGTTACAACAACTGAATGAGAACGGGGCTTGCCCTGAGTGAGACACATTAGGAAAGCACCCGGGGTGCAGCGTTCAGGGGAGCAGTGTGGGGAGCAGCTTTGAAGCTCAGCACAGACGTTCCCCATCCAGCAGAGCTGCTGTAGGTTTCCTGAACTCCCCTCTAAGTGCAAAGTCAAGCGGTTTGTGCTCAGCCCTCGGCTCACAGGTAGCCAGCTGCGAGTGCAAAACCTGGGTCAGCTCCGCTTCCCTCCGATCGGTCCAGGTGGCCGTGACCTGGAGAAGCTGAAGCTCTTGTCCTCCCCTGAGACACGCTGGAACTGCAGATGGAGTATCCTAAACGCCTTTGCAGAAGCTGAGCTAGTACAAAATAGAGCTTTTACTTTACCCTTCACACGCCTCCCCTTGCCCTTGTCCCTCTGGCCCCGTCCTGTCCCGGCGCTGGTCCTGCTCCATCGCTCCCTCTCCTGCCCTGCAGGGGAAGCTGTGACCCGCTCCTGGTGTGAGGGAGATAACGCTGTGAGAAATGCTCTGCCAGAGCGGCGAATTCAGCTCATTACAGAGTGTTCCTACCAATTTCTGCTGCCCTCTTATCTGCCCATCGGCTTAACCAGATCACCCTACAGCTCCCACCAGACACCTCTGCGCCTCCGCAGTCCGAGCCTTGGGAGCTGCAGCCTGACTCACACTGTGTGGGAGAAAGTAATTGTTCCATCCACGGCAAATTGGACCCGTAATAACCTCTCTCTCCATAACAGCAATGATGCTCCTTCAGAAATACATTTTAATTGATTTTGGATAATGAATTCGGCTTAGCAGGGAGCGGGCAGCGGAGGGATGAGGAATGGGTGGATGGGGAAGAGCAAGTGGAAAGGAGAAGTGGTTGTTGCGTCCCGTGGAGAAGGTGCAGGAGGCTTGGCGCTGCAGGCAGGGCACGGGCAGGGCATGGGCAGGGCACGGGCAGGGTGTGAGCAGCCAGTCCCTGGGACACGAGCACAGGGTGAGCAACACCACTGGACTCATCGCCAGTCTCGCCCGGGGCTCTTTCTTGGCGCTGTGCAAGGGCTGTGTGCACACAGAGCCTTGGTGAGCATCGCATGTGTGTGGAAGGGCTTCCCTTCCTCCTCCTCTTCCCTCTGCCAGCCACTTCAGAGGCTTCCCCAGGGTTCTCTGCCCACGCCCTGGGGTGCTGAGGAGCTGTTTCACGTCTTTGACAAAGAACAGTTGCCCCTTCCTCAGAAGTTCTGCTGTGAGGCAGCAAAGAGCATCCGATGGAAGGCGAGCTGGATCCAGAACTCCAGTGCCCTCCCCTGTGAGGCTTTGTTCATGCTCACAGCTCACAGCAGAGATATTCAGGGGGTTAATGTGGGATTGCCATGTACCACTGCAGCAGTTTCATCTCTGCTTGGAGATGCCTCTGCTCCTGTCTCTTGCTGGGAAGAAAATGCAACAATGCTCTCTAGAGGCAGAAGTCAAGGAGAGCTTTGCTTTCCCTGGCTCTGTCTTCCATCATGACCTCACTGCTCTTCCCAGCAGTTTATTTCCCACAGAAACAGCCGTTTCTGGGCATTTTGACCTCCTGAAGTGCAGGTTGGGGAGTTTGCTTCCCCCTCCCTCTGCACAGGACAATCTGATGCAATTATTGCGGCCTATCAGAGGAGGGCTGGGAGGAGTGGGGAGTGTTTTGGGTCAGGATTGGGAGCATTTTGGGTCAGGATGGAGCTCTGGGAGGAGTTTGCTGTGCAGGGTGATGGAGGAAGGGGAAAGGGCTGGGAGAGATGTGCTGCAGCACGGTCGAGCATCGCTCTGGGGCAGGGGAGGTGGGGCTCGTGGTGGGATGTTGGAAGGGAAAGGTCTTCTAAGGACAGATGAACCCCACATCTCAGTTGAGGTCAGGTGCAGCTGTGGGGCTGCAGAAGCCCAGGCACCAGCTGCCCCTTAATAAAGGCCAAATGGGCCCCACAAGCTGGTTTGGGAGGGTGTGGGTCTCTTCTGGGCAGGGCAGGCAGCAGCTTTGACACTGGCTGTCCTGAGATTTATTTTGGTGTGGAGAAGGGACTGGAGCCCTGATCGCTCAAGGAGTTTTTTGGGTGAATCTGGGCCTAAGCCCGGGAGATGCTGGAGGGCCTCTTGGGATGCTTTGATGGAGGCTATAGTGGGCAGCTTGGGAGGAGCTGGTCCAGGTGCAGCTCCTGAGGTTGGGGTCAGTGGCTGGGCTGCTCTGAACTGCAGAGATTCCTACGGGAGCCTGAGTCTGCAAGAACTGGCAAAAATGGGAGTGCCAGCACCTGGACCAGCAACTACAAATCCTGTTGTCTGCTTTCCAGACAGCCCAGCTGAGGCCTGCACCCAGCTGCACTGGTTGTTGTATGTACAAAATATTTGTGTCCTCTGCTTGCGATCCTTTCAGGGGGATGGGGCCAAAAGGTGACGCTCTGCCCTTTGCAGGGGTGTCACAGGTAGTAGGGCCAAGATGGGAATCCAGGTGAAATTTTTTCTTCATGTGGGCAGTTGACCAAGTAGAACTCAGCCCCCATGTGGAGTGGTGCTCAGTGGGATCCCTTTGCTTGTGCTGAACCACAGAATCCCAGAATGGTTTGGGTCAGAAGGGACCTTAAAGCCCATCCTGTTCCACTCCCCTGCCATGTGCAGGGACACCTTCCAGCATCAGGCTGCTCCAAGCCCCTTCCAGCCTGGCCTTGGACACTTGAAGCAAGGGGTGGGGCAGCCACAGCTTCTCTGGGCACCCTGTGCCAGGGCCTCACCTCCCTCACAGGGAAGAATTTCTCCCTAATATCCCATTTAATCCTGCCCTCTGTCAGGTTTGATGCCATTCCCCCTTGTCAGCTGGGCTCTCTGTGCTCTCAAAAAGTGGGGATTGTCCCTTACCTTCTACCTGGAGCTGGTGGGATGCAAAGCCCAGACCACCCCTGGTCGTCAAAAGAAAATAGAATAATTAATTTTACTGTCCTGGCCAATTTCCAGTCCACTCAATTACATTCTGCTGATCCACCCTGCAATCCCATATGTTGTTGTTTATTTTATTAGCTCATATTGCAAATCTTTCAGTGAGAGCTGCCCTATGAATAGCCTCGCCTGCTGAATTAATTGTGCTGCTGAAAGTTTCAGGTTAATGTATAAAATGTACTTGCAGGCCCTGGATAAAGGAAACAAAGGAAATTATATTACTGAGCTGGACTGAGCAAATCTCGTGTCCCCAAGTGACTGGGAGGATACATAAAGAATTAACTGGACAGATCACCACCCTCACAGGGAAGAATTTCTTCCCAATATCCGGTCTAACCGTGCCCTCTGTCAGTGGGAAGCCATTCCCCCTTGTCCTATCACTCCAAGCCCTTGTTCAAAGTCCCTCTCCAGCTCTTTTGGAACCCTTTAGGCACTGGAAGGTGCTCCAGGGTCTGGCAATTCTGAGTAGTGCTGGGTTGGGCTTCATCAGCCAAAATACCTGTACCTGCCCTCCCAGGCAGCTGGCCTGGGGGCACTTGTGTGCTTCTTTAGGCTCCTGGTAACTTTCCTATTGGAAAGCAAGTCCCATACTGCATGTCTGCCTTTATTCGGGGTGCTGAATGCACCTGGCTGCATCTTTTAGCTTTTATTACGTGCAGTCTGCAAGCCAAGGTGGGTTGTGTGGGGCTTTGTGCTTCCTCTGCTGTGCTCTGATCTACCAAGATCGATAAACCAGCGCCGGGGGTTCCACGTGCAGGCTGCAGATACACATGGAAGGGTGGTTTGTGTTAAATTGCACCAGATTAAAGCATTTCTGTTTGGGAACCCTTGCTCTGGTTTAATTTCACGGAGCTCGGTTGCTATGGGGAGCTCACTGCCTTTGGAGCTGGAGGAATCCCTTTGGTTATTTACTCCGACCTCCAACGAGGTGTGAAGTGCTCCCCACAACTCTGCAAGCCCCCCAGTTCTGCCCGAGCTCCTGCAAATGCTGCATCTTAACTTCAACACTGAGTGATGCACAATAGCAAACCCTTGAAAGACCTTGCTAAGTGTGGAAGTTACCCTGGCAGTTAAAACCTGTCTTGTTTCTAGCTGCTGTTATATTTCACTGCATTTTCCAGTGCCAGGGGCTCGTCATGGCTTTCCCTGCTGCATTAAAAGATGTTTATCACCGGGCAGCAGCAGGCAGGGCTGTCCCGGAGAGACTGAAGGGAGGTGGCTGCATGGTCTGGGACTCACAGCTGCTTTGGGAAGGGGGCAGGTAGGAATGGGTGAAAAGGGAGTGTGAGAAATAACAAAGGCCTGAGGCAGGAGCTCTTTTCTTATTTCACAGACCTCAGTTCATCCAGTTGTTGGTGCTGGGCTTTGCGAACGTCCTGGATTTGTGCAAAGGCTCAGCCAGCTCTTGCTCGCTTTGCTTTGCCATCTGCATTTTCCCCACCTCGTCAGTGCTGTTACATGGGTGGATAAGCAGTGCCTTGATTTATCCCTGGTCTTTGGTTACGGTGAGGAACTGAGGCTGCTGCTGTCTGTCACAGCCCAGCGTGGTCCTTTGCCACCCCCTCGTTTGCTTCCCAAGGGCAGAGCAGCATGGCTGGGATGCTGGGGAGCCTCAGGGATGGGGGATTGCTGAGATCAGAGGTGGTGCTCTGCTTTCTCCTACCAGCTGATTACAAGGAGCCATGAGGAGCCCGGATTCACCTCCGGGGAGGTGCCTGAGGTGTGGGGAGGGCACGGTGTTAAAATTGTGGGGAAAACTGGACCCATGTGGGACCCTCGTTAAGTGTTTTCACTCCCTGCCCTCTTGCCCCTCCTATCCCTAGCTGTGCTTGCAGGGCACAAGCTCTGCCCTCAGCAGCGCTGCAGACCCCTCCTGTCACTCAAGGGCGACCAGTGTTTGCTGCCAACTCATACTTTGGTGTTAACTCTTAGTTAACCCCAACTCCCATGGAGGTGTGCAGGAATTTGTGGTGCTGTTGAAGAGAATTTACATTTGAGTGGCAAGAAAATTGTGTAGCCAGAGGGATGCTGGTGTTTTCCATCAGGCAGTGAGTGCCATCCATTACTCGCTGCTCTAACTCGATTTGAGGCACTGTGCTGTCAACTCTTTAAATCTGATTAGCACAAGTGTTTCTTCTTCTCCTCAGCGAGCTGCTGTGGTCTTAATGTGATGCTCACTAATGACAGGGGAAGAAGCGAAACCAACTTATTTTCCCATTGAATAAATGGCAACTTGCATTGCTCTTAAAAACAGTGAATGGAAGAGGAAACCTCCACTGTGGAGGCTGCTTGATGGAGTCAATTAATTCTGACAGCTGGGAGCAGGATGAATTGGGGAAAGGGAGTTGGGCACTCACTCACACTGCCCTGAGAGGAGGTGATGATCTGCTCTGGCTGCTCTTAGTCCTGGCCAGGGAAACTGCACTCAGAGGATGTGTGGTTTGGGACAAGCCAGCTCTGGGAGTCACCAGGGACCCACTAACCTCCCAGATTTCTGGTTGGCACCACCCACCTTTGTAACCCAACTTGCAGGGGGAAGATGTATCCTTGGGGATGTGTTGTGTCATTCCATGGGTATGGTGCTGGTTCCTCTCCCTGTTTGTCATGGCAGAGCCAAGACCATGGGGCTTAGGACCTCTCACTGCCGGGCCAGGCTTTATCTGGAGACCCACAAATGTTCCTATAACCACTGGGGTGGTTCCAGAGTGCGTCTGTGCAGCAAAAGGTGAAGCCAGCCCTGATCCTCCCCCTGGCTGCAGAGTGCGTCATCAGCTCTGTCTCTGCAAACAGGGTGGGAAATGCAAGTCAGGTCGCTCTGCCAGGAGCACTGCTCCTGCTTTGCATGCAGAGTGCGGCTGCCCAGACAGGGGGAAATGTGGCAGAGGCTTTGAGGGGATACAAAAAAACCCACTTGGCTTTTGCTTTTTCTTCAAGTGCCTGTCCTTTTGGTCCAGAAAAAGTAGGCTGGAACAGGTTTTTTTTCTTTCTTGACCTTGTTTTTCATTCTTGCTGTGTGTGTTTTGCTGCAGGATTTACTACACAGAGCCCTTCAGGCTGTTTCCACAGGCTTATTTAATATCTGGGGTCTGTGGCAGTTCTTCCCTGTATGTTTTGCTGGGTTTTTTTCTCCCCGCTGCAACTTGCTATTAAATTTCACCGTGCGCCCTTGAGTGCTTTTGTGGAAGGATCCCACTGATGTGTTCGCTATGATAATCATAACCCTGTGCTAATTACTTCCATCACAGATAACTGTGCTCGGCTCTGAAGCATTTCTCCTTCTCTTTATTCCTTTCTGTCTTCCCCAATTCCTCCTCCCTCCTGGGCAGCATCGCTGTTCTGTGTTCTGATCATGAATGCCACTGAAGAATTGCTCCTTGCTGGAATATCCCAAGTAAATTGTTTGTAAAGCTGCACCATGTATTGCACATCCCATAGTGATCCCTGCTCCAAATCTGCAGTGGTCCCTTGTTGAGGTTTGTGCTGAGGGACCTCTGCAGACCCTGGGATGGCATTTTCTGCAATTGATGCCCCGCCGAAGGAGGTGATTTAATTCTGCTGAAGTCATATTTGTTTTCTACAAGTCTCCCAAAGCTCATGAGGCCAATTAATCCAAGGAGATGAGACTTTAATGGCACTGATGTATCATCCTGTGTTGAGCTCATCCCCACGTGCAGGGCAGGGCGATGCATGGGATGATGATGATGATGATGAAGGCTTTGAGCAGACCCACTCTCAGGCAAGGTGAGATGCTTTGCTCCACATGGACACAGAGCAAGGCCAGGACTGTCCCCATGTGAGGGAATTTGCAGTCCTGAAGTATGACACAATCCAGGAGAGATTTGCTGCAGAACCTGACTCAGAAATCATCCCATTACAAGGAAATGTAAAAGGCTTCTGAAGAGCAAAGCCTCCACAAGTGGAGTAACATCATGTTACATGTTCCTCTGCTCCCATCTGCTCTAGAGCATTTTTCCCTCTGTATTTTCCAGCTTGGATGATGCCAGCTGGCTGGGGATCCAGGGCTGCTGTCAGCTGGGTGCTGCTGTGGTTTTCTTCATGGAATAGGTTGAAGATTAGAGACGTGTAACCTTTACACCCAAACCCTCCCTGGAGGTCCTTCATACTCAAATCCTCCTGTTTGCCCTGTTTCTATAAGCTGGTTTCTGTGAGCTGCAACTTAATCAGGATGTTAATTTTAACCTTTTCTTGAAGGATTATGTTCCACCCTGCTTAACTCCCAGAAATGCTGACACCCCATGGGCATTCTCTGGAACCAAATGTTTTTCTCCCTTCAAACTCTCCCGTGTCTTTGCAGTTCTGCCTTGTTTCTTCTTTCTAATGGCACCAACACCAATCCTGGGGCTTACTGGATAACTTTGCTATGCGCTGGAATTAATAATTAATAATAGGCATCTGTCAGCTAGAAACTGCATTTTTCAAAGAAGGATGATGTGGGTGGGCAGCTGCTCTCGCTGGTGGAACATCTCTCCAGTAGCATCATGTCACAGCATTAGGGGAAGGCTGGGTGGTGTGCTGGGTATCAGTGGGTGTGTGGGAAGGCTGCAGGTAGTGATTCAGCCCTGTGAAAACACGCCTTGCCTGCTGCCAGTACCCATTTCTGGGGAGAAGGGTAGGAGGGATGGGTGTGAATCTCCCAGGGCTTTGTCAGGATATTGGGAAGTCAATGGGACAGGAGGGAAGAGCTGCCAAGGCAGAGCCTGCTCTGCTTTCCAGGCTCCGCTGCTGTGACTCAGGGGGTTGGATCACAGCTTCGCCTAAGTGACAGCTTTTGCAGCTTTTGTTCTCATAATTTAGGTGGCTCGTTTGTTTCCCAGAGGGTTTTTCTGGGATTTTTGCCTCCTGCTGTTTTCCTGAGGGGCTTTTCGGTGACCCCGGTGCCTCGGTGGTGTCCTGCAATGCTGGAGCAGCCTGGGGTTACCCACGGTGAGGGAAGAGCATGAGATTGTCCCAGTGTTCAATACGGTGAGGACAGGACCCCCCAAAAAGAGGATGCTCAAGTATTTGCTTCAAGAAATACCTGGGAAAGCGACGCTGAGGGATGGTAATCTTTTGGAATTATTTTTCCCTCTCAGGGGCTTTTTATAAAGTAAGAGCAGGATGAGTAAGATCATCTCCCAGTGCCAAGGGTGGCTTCACTTCAGCGAGGAGCACTGCCACTGCCACGGGGTGACATTTCAGCATGGCAACAGCGTGGTTCAAAATAGTAATGAGGATACAACTGTTGTTTGCACAGATGAGTGTAGAAAGTGATGTGAAATGGCAAGAAACCCATTTGTCTGGAAACACAGGTTTCTTAGCACCCACTTAAGCCCTCTGACACATGACATTTCTTCCTCTGAGCTTCAAAGGAAGTGAAGGCTGTGAAAAGCAGGTTGTCTACCACGGGAAGAGGAAATTTGTCTCTAGATTAGAGCTGTCAGTCCACATTTGCTTTCTGCCGTGCAAACGACGAGTTTGCCCAGGGGGCTGTGGGAACTTCCCTCTTTGTCCCTGCCTGTCCTCGCTGGGCAGGAGGATGCTGAGGGTGGGCATGGATGAGAGGCCTAAATGTTGCCGTTTTCCTCGCCACCGTTGCAGTTAGCAAACACCATCTGCCTGCCAGTTTTTCTGGTGGAAACTGCTCAGGAAAAATGCCGTAAAAAAAAATGCAGTTGCACAGAAGTGATGCTTTCAAATGGGTGCTTTCTACTTTTTTTTCATCAGCTGTTGCTGTCTTGTGAAGTACCAGTAACTAATTAGCCCTCGTATCTCATTAAAATCATAGTGGTTTTTTTTTTTAACCTACTGAAATTTTGTAAATAGCCTTTATTCTGGTCTTTAATGCTCAGTGATTGAGGTATTTATTGGATGCCACTTATGCAGCTCCGTGCCTGTGTTCATTTTCTTCTTAAGACATTTACTAAACCACTGCTTAGAATTACTCCAGCCCATCTGGCATATTAAGTGTTTGCGCAGAGTGTACCCGACTTTCCCATCCACTTCCTCAATTAATATTAAATATTCAGGGGAATTGAATCTTTTTTTTTTTTTTTCCCTCCTTGCCATCTGATCCTTGTGGCTGTGATGGCATATTTGGGTGGAAATGTGGCTCCAGCAGTGGAGTGTGAGCTCAGAGGTCAGGAGGTGGCTGTTGGAGGTGAGGTGAAGGTGTCCTGTTCTGCACAGCAACAGAGATTGCAGCGGGCAGATGGCTCTGGTAATGGGTACCCTCAAAGCCAAGCATATCAAAGTCAGAAGATATTATTCCACCCCATTCTGGCATAGCAGGGAAGGGGCTCCTGGAGGCAGGGATTTAATTCCACCCTGCCAGCCGTGTCGGCTCTGAAAGCTGCCCTGCATCCCCAGGGAGCAGCGAGGATGGGAAGCATTAGAAATGAGCTGCCCTGGCAGAGCTCTGTGGGGAAGCATTTGGAGGAAACCTGTCTGCATGAGGCGTGACAGTGACATGGTTCCACTGCTGTAGTCAGCCTCTCAAACAAAAAGGAGAGCAGAACACGTCACTTGCCTGGTGATTATCCAAAGCTGGCTAAACCCCGTGCCAGCAACAAAATCAGGGCTAAGAAAGCATTTAAGTGGCAGCAAAATATTCACAGTGGGGTCGAGGGCGGAAGGCGTTTATTAGCTCTGAAGAGGATCTCCTGCAATAAAGAGGGGTCTGGCTTTATAGCTCTTCCCATTCGATGGGAAAAGGTGCTGCTTGGACTATCCCAGCCTTAAACCCCTCCACCTGGAGGCAGAAATAAGAGATACTGAAGAGGAGGGTTTACGGAATTCTTGCTCTGGGATGCTGTACAGTCTTTATAGCAGCATTGTGGCTGGCTTAGAATGTTGATAAGAAAAATATTTCCATATCTATTTTCCATTATCTATTTTTTTCTTTCTATCCTTTCTAGCCACAGGAAGAGAAGAAGCAAGAATTTTTGGAAGGTGAAAGCATGTGGAATGTCTCCCCTTGGAGGTGGCTGTGATCCTGTGTGTGTGCCGCTGAGCAAGAGATCAGCACCTGGTGAAGAACTGGCTCTCCCCTGAGCCAGCAGCCACCAGGGTGACCCCTGAAGTCCCTGACCAGGCCCTGGGAGCCCTTGACTCCTGCCATTCACCTCCGTGGCAGGTGCTTTCCTTACCCCCTGACAAAGTGGACTCTGCTACTTCTGGAGGTCATTGAGAGCTTGGCTTTGTCCCTCAGCCGGCTGGATTGAGGGAATCTGAGGGGAGACAGAGCATCACAGACTCGTGTGTAGGTGCAGGCACACACTTATCAGCATAAACTCGGTGTATATAATTTATGTTGATCCCAACAAGGCTGCAGAGATGCAGACCAGCTGTCTCATGCCTCATTAACATGCTCCAAACCTGCCTGTGCTGCGGGCACCACCCCTGGGTCCCGTGGGGGATGTGTGGTGCTGTGATCCAGGTGGGAGACGAGGCTCCGGGGCTTGTTTTGGGGTGAAGTTTAGGTTCTGCCCAGGATTTTACTTTGCAATGGAGCTGTGGTGGGTGTGAAGTCAGCGATGGTGTGTGTTTGTGGAATTCCTGCCCCAAAAAGACCTTCTCGTGTCCCCAGCCGTGCCCAGAGATGGATCTCCTTGGGAGGGCAGAGCTGACCCATTTAGCGCTGTGCTCCTCCGTGCTTGCTTCCTGTGTTTTCTTTCTCATGGCATTTTGTTTCCTGAAAATAGTATGGAAAAGGAGGGAAATACCCCTTCAAGCTCTCTGCTCTCCGCATGGAATCTGTGTGTTTTGATCTCTCTTTGGGGGATCTGCAGCTCCCTTCCCACTGCTTCCCCTTCCAAGCCGCTGGGGTCCCAACATCCCGGTTTTTGGACACCTTGAGCAGCATTGCCTGGTGCAAACCCCATTCACACTGCCCAACTCAGCCCCAGTTTGCTGCTATTCCTAAACAAAGCAGTGAAGAACTACGGTGCAACTGCAGATTCCTATGGAAATCCTGCTTTTTCTTCCCAAAATAGCAGAAGACAGTGTTTAGCAATAATAATTCCTCTGCAATGGGAGTGACTGACAACAGCATCTCCCGGTGAGAGAAACAAAACACGGTGTTTCAGACAAGAGGAGACATTTCCTTTCCTTCCAGAGCTGCAGCCTGTGTTTTGCAAGTTAAATTGCTGCGATGGGTTGGAATCCACCTGGTGATGAGCTGGTTATTTAGTGACACACTGCTCCCAGCCACACACCCCCTACTCCTGGTATTGCTAAATTACTTGCCCATTAGAAATGAATCCTAAAGAAGGGCAAACACTCAGCGTGCTGACAGCCTGAGGGTTCAGTGCCACCCCTTTGGTAATTATGGATTTGGCAGGATTGTGGGAAGGGGAGTGCAGGGAAGCCTTGAGGGAGATGTTGCCCTCCCCGATGCTGTGATGGCCCAGGGGAGTGTGCACAGGGGAAAAAACCCACTCTTTCGATCATCTGGACGTGGTGATTTCTGCAGTGAGGGTGGCAGGTGGGCACAGAGGTGGTGCAGAGCCCTCCTCCATCTGTGCTGGATGGGAGCCGGGGGGGTCTCTTCCCAGATTTTGCTGACAATGTGTCTCCCCAAACTTGCCAAGGCAACAGAAGGGAAAATTAATCACAGGGAAGGCTGCTTGGAGCTGTGCTGGAAAACAGGCAGAAGTGACTCGCTGTGTTGGTTTCATTGGTACAATGTTCTAAATTGAATTTTAACCACTTCCATTGCTTTTCTCTCTCTGGAGGTAGATCTGCCCTGGGGCAGGGATGGCAGCCTATCCCGTGTCCCCACCTCTGCCGAGCAGGATCCTTCCTGGAAGCAGCTGGAAGTTTCTAATTCCCATCTTCTCCCCTCCTTAGCTGCTGGTTTCTTCGCAACCTCCTGTGGGAATCGCCTCTCTGAGCTGCTGTGGGTATTTGCAAAGGGACATTTGTCTTTGTTCCCTGCTTATGTCCCTCTGCTTCCAGGCACTTCTGTGTCCCCCTGGATCTCCCCAGCTCCCCTCCTGCCCAGGGAAGCGCCTGAAGCAGAGGGAAAAATCCCTGCTGATGGCTAGCAATGAATGTGTCCTCATCCACAGGTTTCCATCGTGTAAGACACGGCAGCCCAAAATCGCTGGCACATTTTTGGGTCTGAAGGAAGTTATCTCCTTTACTGTTCCCGTCTGGAAAATTGCATGTGGTGACATTTCCAGCTTGCAGCTCCCTGCACCCCGTGGTGACTCTCAGGCAGGCTGGGTGCAGCCAGATCTGCTCCTGACATACTTTGTCACCTCCCCAAGCTGCTCCTCACAAGCTCAGCAGTTTAAATGAGCCTTTCAGTGAAATATGCCAGGAGGAAATGGAAGTGTTTTTACTCTTTTCCAATCGAAGTTGAGGGGTTTTCACCCAAACATGTGCCTGTCATCTGGAGTGATGAGAAGCTACAGAATGACTCGGTGCTCAGCAGATGCTAGGGAGTGCTTGGTGCAGTGATCTACCTTGCTGGAACTGCTGAAACCTCACGACATCAGCTGAAAACAGGCCAAGAAGAATAGATTTCTGTTATTTAACTTATTTATTTGCACTGGAATGTCACCCCTGTTTTTATTTCATCACTTTCTGACTTAGTGCTCCAGAGTTTGGCTGCTCAGTGCCATCAATGGGCAAACAGCCGGAGGCTGAAAGTCTGCTTGTGGCAGTGCAATAAAAAACCTCAGCTGGACAAGCCCAGTGTCTTGATTTCAGCAGGAATGGCACCAGGAGAGACCTGCAAGAGAAAGGAACATGCTGGAGAGGAGCTGCAGGTACATGTGGGGCTATGGGTGCTGACCCAAACCACAAGGTTGGATGATCAGAGGCATGGGATGTGCTGGGCTCTCCACACTGACCCATCTCAGCCATTGCTATTAAAATGAGATTTAGCATTTTTCTCACCTTGTGTAGCTTTATTTGGGATGCACAAACCAAGTCTGGAGCTGTTTCCAACTGTCTCAAGAGAACCTGCCTTTGAGTAAACCCAGTTTGGAACAAGATGTGCACATGGCAGCTGCCTGTCTCTGGGTTTTAGGCAGCTGCTCATCAACTTAATGGCAATAAATGAGCTCCCAGGTGGTCTTAATGGTGTCTTTGGGACGTCCCTGTGCTTAGGAGCTGCTTGGGTAGCTGTGTTTCTCTCTATTTTTGGTGATCAGACTTTCAAAATAGCCTGTTTGCCCTGCAGGCTGAGGTGGGTCGGGAGTGCTGCGTGGTCCCTGAGCTTTGCTGTGCAGGTGGCTCAGCCATAAAGGGAGGAAAAATATACAGAGTCATGGAATGGAACCATTAACGACCTCCAAGTCCAACCTGTGGCTGAATAGCACCACTCAGCCACGTCTGACCAGTAAGTGCACCAGTCATAGACGTTGATAAAAATCTCTACCTCAGCTCTGCTCTGGTTTAAACACACAGGAATACCCTGCAGCCCCATCCCACTTTCCTTGAGCTACATCCTATGGCATCACCCCTTCAGGGATACAGGCTGGTCACAGCTGCAGGAGCAGGGAGCACCTTGCATGGGCCAGAAACCCCCAGCTTGGCGGGGTTTTGGGAGAAGCATCTCTCCGTGGGATGTGGGGCTGGAGTCTCCTACTGTTCCTGTGGCTCTTGGCACTGCCTGCCGGGAGGAGCAGACAGCATCTGGAGCGCTGAGCACAAACAGCCAGGGTGGGTTGACTCACGCCTGGTGGTGTTACTTGCCATGTGTTATAATCACCGAGAAATGCTTTGCCTGTGGTATCATTTTCTTTAAATATATCATTAGGGAAAATGACAGCCCGAATTGTGGGAGGATGTTAATGGCTCTGGAGTGGCAGACAGATTGCAGAAAATAGTTCCCTGCAAACACGTCGCAGGTGGGAGCTGGGGGAGGAGGAAGGGAGACGGGACGGGCACATGGGAGCAGGGGCTGGGGCAGTGATGGGGTGGGACAGCCCTGCTCCCTCCAGCATTTGGAAAACCCTCTGTGCCTCTCTGCTGCTGTTCCTTGGGAGACTTTTGAGGGAGTGGGGTGAGGATTGGGCAGTGCAGGATCAGTGGAAACATGCTTGTTTAAGCACCATGTGATGGAGAAGTGCCTTGGCAAAGCACAGGCAGGACGGAGCTGGCATCTCTGTCCTGCTGCCCCTGGCTGGGTGCTTGGCATGGGGTTTGTGGTCCTAGCCCTCTACTATCCCTTATAGGAGGTCTGGGTCTCCTCTTTCTGCTCTGTCAGGAAGTCCTTGTGGTCCCCAGGGCTGCTGAGATGAAGCTCCTGGTGTACAGCGCCAGGACTCTTTCCACCCCTTGCATGAGCTCTGCTGCCTCCTTTTTTTTATTGTGTGAAGAACAGCAAGGAACAAAATGTGGTTTGAACTTTGCAGCTCTCAAAGTTTGTTGTTTTTAATCAGCCCAATGTCCTCAAAATTTTATATTTCTGCTGAATCTCTGTAAGAGACAATGAAAAACAATGACATTTAATTTCCATGCAGCAGCCTGCAGTTCCCGGGGATGCTGCACAAGCACCGTGTATCCTGGTGGATAAAGGTCTTCTGCCTTGTTCTTCAACGATTTTGTGCTTAAATCTTCTTGCACTGGGATTTTTTACTGAAATTATTCCTCTCTGAGAGCACTTAGCAGTGAGAGTTGCTCTCACATCGAGACATTAATTGCCTCGACCCACCGGCTGCTCAGAGCGAAAGTTGAGGGCTGTGGGGAGCCCAGCAGTGGCCTTTGCATCAGAGCAGTGGTGTGGAGATGGAGGGAGGCTCCTCTGAAGGAAGAACCCTGTGGAAATGGTGGTGCTGCAGCTAAACCTGCAGTCCTGAGCCTGCCCAGAGCTGAGGACAGCAGGATCCGTGGTACTGGGAGTGCCAAAGCCATTTCTGCTGGTGGCACAGCCACCCCATGCCCTTGTACAGTCCCTCCCCAGGCAGGAGCACCTTTGGGGACTGGAAGGTTCTCTAGGGTCTTCCCAGAGTGTTTTTTCTCCAGGATTCCCAAGGTTTCCCCTCAGGGAGGTGGGAATGACTGCCCTGTCTCTGGCTTCCCAGGGGGCATATGGTGGTGTGTGGTGGAGGGACCAGGAGAGAACGGGGTGCTGAGTGAGGAGATGGGGGTGGCAGAGAGATGGTGACTGTGTGTGGCACAATGTGTGGCACATCCTGGCCTCTCCTAACCATCCCTTTACCCATTTAAGTGGAAAACTGCTTTTTGCTCTTCAATTTCTAAGTGGAATGGGCAGAATACTTCGTTGCTGCAGCATAGGATGAGAGAGGATGAGAATGGGAGGGAGAGCAATGCACCAACCCAGGAGGTATTTAAGGGGTGTAGTTTTAGTTTCTCCAATTCTTTATTTGCATATTTGCATTTCTGAGACTGCCACATTGCTCCTGGCACTGCTCCGAGGTGAAGGGCAGATTTAGGGCTCTGCTGAGGGGGATGTGGCCATGCCTTCCTCCAGTGTGTCTGGTCTGGGGGTAGGAATATTTATAACCCACAGCCAGCCTGAATCATGTCCTTGCTTTTGATGGTATTTCAGGGGTTTCCAGCTCTCCAGGGAAGAGGGGGACTCACCGTGCCACCTCCAGCACGGCAGATGGAGAGAAAAGGGATTTATTTACTATGAACAGGCTGGAAACACCCCCAAATGCTCCCCTCTGCCAGCAGCAGCAGTTGGGAGTGGAAAACACTTAAAAATGATGGAATTGGTTGGCTGTCATTAATGTTTTATCTCCTCCATGACTGCTGCATGGAAATGTTGTTTTGGGCTAGCGGTGCTCCCAGGCAGGGAGCTTCCGAAGGGATAAATCAATGGGATAAATCAGATCCTGCTCGTGATGTGGGGCCCTGAGGAGATGTTGTGGCTGTTTTCTTAGCTTTCAGTTGTTTCTTCTTCAAATTGAAAGAAGAATTAATTAATGGAATTTACTTTAAAAGAGATTTTCTTCTAAAGCCACTAAGAATTTACGTGAAATGGCATTGAATTGTCTTGGCTGATATGGGAGGGATGGCTTCATCACAGGAAAAGTGTTTTCCTCACAAGGGCTGATAAGCAGCCTGTAATGTGAATATTTTCACACATTCAAGTGAGGTCTGACCCTCTGAGAGGTTTTCCTTAACACGGATCTGTGAATAAAATAACATTTCTGTGAAGCTACAAAAATAAATAACCACCCAACACGAGTCTTGTGTTCCTATTCAGACAGAAAAAAAAAGGCATTTCTTGAACAGAACTTGAAACACCTGAAATGTTAAGGAAAAAAAGGTCAGTTGTGTGGAACCAGTTGGCAAATCAAGAGTGGGGAAGGCTCAGGAGGTCCCACCTGCGCCGGATTCTTGTTGTTCTCCTGAGTTGGTGAAGCTGGAAATAATTATGACGAATGTGAAAAGCTGGTGCTGGGAAGGAGATGGGCTGGGTGGCCTGAGGGAATGTTCCATCCCCGGAGACATTGCTCACCACACAGGTACTACGTGTGAGAGGTGTGAGTGTGCAGAAGCTGCCCTTGCCTCAGCTGTTTTTATGTGCGCTGGTTTACGGCTCTAATTCCACCTTAATTTTCCTTTGGCAGTTCTTCATGCCCGGTGTTTGATGCAGCAGGCGTGAGATGCTCTTTGATGCAATTACAGCTCCGGAGCTGGAGCGGGCTGGAACACCTGATTTAAATTCCAAGCCTACTGTGAGACAGATGAAAGCAGTCACTTGGATAGCTGCCGGCTGCTGAGTTTTGCCTCTGCTATCAGTGCAGGATCTCGGATTTGCTCCTTGTCTGGATGATATCACCACAATCCCAGCTCGAGGCTGCCTCGTAGGGTTTTTAGTGGTTTGTTTTCAGTCTTTCTCCTACTTAACTGCAGTTAAAAAGCATCAAGTTGTGCCTCTGGGTGAGGGAAAGCCTGGTTGATGAAATGCATGTTCTTTTGCTCTTGGGCAAGTGTCCACTGTGACAGCCAACAAAGTTACATGGAGGTCAGTTCCTCAGGTACCCAGCGGCAGGAGAGAGCCAGAAAAATGGATGGGATATGAGGTTGGTTAGTTCTGCTCTGAAGCTGAAAGGAAAATCCTCATCAGGGGATGGTTTGTTGACAATTGCCCCATGTGCAGTGCTCATGCTGGAAGAAATAACTTAGAGTTGAAACACGATTTGTAGATACATTAGTGATAAACCGATTATCGCCTCCTGTTTGGCTTTTCCTGCTTATTTCGTCCTTCACCTCTTCAAAAGGTCAGTTGGTGATCTGGGTGATTTGCCCACGCTCCAGCTGTGCACACCAGCTCTGTGTTTGCTCTCCAACCTCCCTTTTCCTCCTCCAGCTGCTGCAAGAGGGACTCAGCTCCTGGCAGGAGCTTCAGCATGTGCAGATGTGCTTCATCATCTCAGCTGCTGCTACATGAATATATTTATTTATTGCTGCTTTCACTAAATAAATAGCCAGAGCTTATCCACGTGGGTCTGGAGGAAAGTGGAGATAGAAGAGAGAGATAACAAGAGGAAAGCCTCTCGTGGCTGGTTTGTAGCAGTTCTGTCGAAAGTCCAGCAGTCTGACCAGCATTAACCATATCTCCCATTAGTGCCTGATGTTCCTGTGGGATCCTTCCTGCTGAGGCACCTGCATGCTGCAGGGACAACGTGAAACAATTGCCATTTAAAGCAGTGCCAGAATGCGTGCCCAAGGTGGAAATGAGGATGTCACAAGTGAGCAGAGAGACATCAAAAATGAGATTTTTCTTAATTCTTGCTTGTTTCTCTAAAGTCTCAAATCTCATTAGTGTTTAAGGCAGCAGCCAAGAGTATTTTGCTGAAACCAGCAGGACCCTGGGCGTCCCTGACAGGTGCCTCCTGGGGTGCCCCACACCTCGAGCTGGAGGTGCTGCCCTATTGGGGAATCCCCTCTCCAAAGGGAATGTGCCTCCTGTTTGTCTGCAATCGTTCTTATTCAATATCATCCTGAGAAACCAATCAATGAATCCACAAAATGACTTGCTGAAGTGAGGGCAGGTCAAATTGCATGTTATCATCGTACGCCTTGCTGAGATGTTTTAAATTAGCAGAATTAGCTAATTAGGCAAGCTCTCTGCTCTGTCCTGCAGTTTGCAGCCCCAGGCACCGGTGGGTGGGAGCATCCTACAGGATCTGTCCTGCTCTGAGTCCAGAGGCATCTTGGAAGTGAGGAGGGATGCTCAGCAGACTTTAATGTCTGTCAGCTTGTGAGGAGTCCTTATTTAAAAAGCAAAACAACCCCAACCCCCCCTGGTTTACACCTGCGTGGAGAAGAGCAGATATTCAATTAAGGTTCTGATCCCTCTGTGCAATTACTGTGGCGAAAGGAAACTGCCTGGTTATCTGTGAGTGCTGATAACTCCTCTTGTTCCTGGCTGCACAGAAAAAAAATTTGTGGTGGTAATACAGATGCCATTTTTCCAATTCCTTTTCACTGAAGAAAGTGGTTTCCTCCCTCTCCAGGGTGGCTGTAACACACACCGTAAAAACAAGTTATGCTCGGTGGAAAATCAGTTTTCCTCTGTCCTTTTCCCATCTGCGGTGGCTCTGGGGAGGAAAGCAAGACATCATCCCGATGGCCTCATGTGGGGAGAGGTGCAAAGCCGGAGCAGACTGAAACAAATGTGTTCCATTTTTCATGAGGTGTCCCTGTTTAAACAAAGTGGTGAAGAGCTGACAAAGGGGGCAGAGTGGGGAACAGGGACAGAGGAGCCTCCTCTGCTGAGCATCTCCAGCAGCCTGGCCTAGGGGAGATATTCCTGACATATTTCTGGGCTTTCATTCAATTTGCAAATTAATTTTACTGCTCTCAGTTGCGTGAAGGGACGCTGGCATGTACCTGTGACTGAGACCGGGGTGATGTCCAGATACTGAGGGAATTGCAATGAAATGGTGAAATCCCTTAAGCTTATTAGTGAATAATGGTGCTGGCTTTCAGTGGAGTTGGAGTAGCAATAGCATTTTAATTTTCCTGAAAGGTCCATGTAACACTGTGCCTGGTTCTCTCAGTAAGAACCACGGATAACTCCTTGCCAAGGAAAGCTTAAAGTTGTTCTCCAACAAATTGACTTTTTTCTTCATTATTCCTTAGACTCTTATCTCTGATTCCAGGCTAAGGGATGCTAAATTTGAAATATTTGAAACATTAAAAGTTGCAAGACACGGGCAGAAGTGGTCCCAGGACATGGGGTGCGGACACTTGTGTGTGTCTGCAGGAGTTTTATGGTAATCAGGGGAGAAATCAGCTGAAATAAACTTTATTGGTGCATCACTGCATGGCCTCCCCATGGAAGCTGTGCTATGAATCAAAAGAGCAATGAAAATTTCAATGGTCTCTCCAGGCCCCATAAAATGACAACAAAATCTTTGGGTCTCGCTGTCCCAGGCTGCAAAGAGCCTTGCTCTGGCTGAGCTGTTGTGGCTGTAGCAATGCTCCTGCTACAAAATTTGGGTCGTTTCGGAGTTGTTTGGAGCCCCTGTGGTGGGAATCACACCTGTCCCAGTGGTCCTCTTCCAGTTTTGAGCAATTTCACTTTTTTGGGGGGGTTTGCTGGAAACGTCTCAGCCTCCCACAGCTCTGTCCTCGCTCAGGGTGTTTGTGAGCACAGGTCAGGCTCCAAATTTCACCAATACGGGAAAGGTTTGGGTTTTCCTTTGGGAAAACCTCAGGAGCTTGAGCTCAGCCTTTTATTTCTGTGAATGCTCCTGTCAGGAGCAGAAAGGCCAAACGGGAACTGTGGGATGGGAGAGATTAACTTTCCCAGGTGCTTTCACCTGAGTTTTGTGAGGCGGGGGCTTCACTCAAGCCACAGTAGTAATCAAACATGGTAAATACAGGTAGTTAAGGAGAATTAGGATTTGGCAACTACCAGCAATCACCACATTTTTCTGGTTTATTAGGCTAGAGAGGGGGTAATTGGGAGTGCTGCTCCTGCCTCTCCCCTGCGGTGCTTTTCACTCAGTGGATTATTAAACAATTCCAGGAGAACCACGCACAAGCCGTTTTGTTTTGCTCTGGTTTTTTCCACTCTTTTTTATTTTGTTTAATTTTTTTTTCCTGTTACACGAGCCCTTTGGGAACATAATGCTAAAAAACGCTATTAAGAAGCCATTGACCATACATGCCCTGCAGATTTCTCTGATAAAAACCACCGCCTATTGCTTTAGAGAAAGGAAGATTAAATACAGGGCAGCTGCAAATGTGTTCCTGGGAAGAGTGGGTGAAGTTGCAAAAGCAAAGACCTTCAAACATCAGTGACGTCCTTTGCTGCTGACACGATGGCTCAGGGTCTGCGAGGACACCGGGCTCCTGTGGAGAGCTGTGGGTTTATAGATGGCTCTTGTCTACAGAGAGTGGAATTAGATGAGAACATCGTGACCTTAAAGCTTCCTGAATAACTCAACGCATGCGCTGAGCTGCGAGGTGGAGTGTGGAGGGGTCGTGTCGGGTTTGGACTGGGAAAAGGGTGATGGATGGGGGAGCTGCTCTGGAGGAGGGGGCTGAGGCAGAGGTCAGCAGGGTGAGCAGGGTGGTGAAGGTGGCTGTGGCTGGATTAGGGGTGAAAGAGTGCCTAACTCTCACCTGAATATTTCCTTTTGTCATCTTAAAAGGAGGTCAGGTGTGATGTTGTGGCTGGAAAAGAGGGAATCTGCAGCGCTGTCCCCTTCCCACCTCTTTGCTGGCTCTCAGGCAGCTCCTCTTTCCTCCTTGAACGTGCCCAGCCCAAGGTTTGTGACACTTATGGGCAGCTGAATAAGTAACTGCTGGCTGCTGTCCTGCCCTGGAAGGACGTGCTGGACCACTGACGAGCACGAGACAAGCTCTGACCACACCTCCCAACCTCTGTGGCGTGGGCCTGCCCAGTGTCCGTGCACAGGTGCCCTCTCTGTGTCTCTGAGCTCTGTGGATGGAGCCCGTAGCACGCTGTGAGCACTGACAGCAATTTTCTGATCCGATGCAGAGCCCGTGTCAGCCCAGAGCTGGGTGTTTAGCCCGTGCATTGGAAACAAGCTGCTGCCAGCTTCAGTTCCAGGCTGGTACCTGGAATATTTGCACATTTTAACAGAGAAGAACCCTGCCTCATCTGGGAGCTGAGTTCCTGCGGATGGAGCGATCTGTGCAGCCGCACGGCTCAGATGCATTACCCAACTATTGCAAAAATGTAACAAGGGCTGGATAAAAAGCTCTGCTGCTCTTCCAGAGGGCTGCTGGATGCAATCCACTGAAGCCTGAAGTTGTTATTTTCCTCTCTGGCTGTAAATTGTTCTGATCAACAACGTATGAAAGACACTACATCAGAAGAAGTGGAATCAGATAGATAACAGGCCTTCCCAGGGAGCTGGAATTACTTGGCATTTGACTCGGCGGCTCTCGAAATGAGCCACCACGAGACATCTGCGTGCCCTGGGTACCGGCTCACCTCAGCGCTAATCTCGTGCTGTACCTCGCTCTGGGTGCACCCCGGGGCAGCACAATTGAAATGCTCTTGTTTTGGGGTGGTGCTTCTCCCTCGATGCTGCAGCTGGGTGTGGGCTACCCCCTTTTTTGCCCCCCTGTGCATGGGCTGGTGCTGGAGGATGGAAAATACAACATTTTGGGGGAGAAGAAGCCCAGATGCTACTCTGATAAGGACCCCTGTGAAAAGTGATGCCAATCCCAGTTCTGGAGTCCTTCACTGCGGTGGGAGGGAGGTCGTTAACTCTGATTAGAACGCTCGCGATTCCAGCAAAGCCTTTCATTTCCACCCTGGCTCCTGTTCTGCATATTTGATGCCATTCTCTAGCCGAGAGATTGCGAATGTTAAGAGTCAGAGTAAGATTGCCTCAAGGTTCAGGCACTAATGATAAGAATTATCACAGTCTGAGTAGTTCAGGACTTGACAAAAGGTACAAAACAATTAAACCGTGATTAACAGTTGAGTGTTTCCGTAATTACAGAGCGAGGCTTTGTGGTACTCTTTACCGCCTTTCATAAAACAAAAGGAATCCAGTTGCAGGGACTGGTTTACTTTAAAAACCCACCAGTGATGTTGGGTAAGCAGAGAAGACCCAAGCGAAGCCCAGCCCTGTGTTCTGATGTAGAAACTGGGGGTCCCAGCAGGATGTGGAGCTTCGTTAATGCACCTCGATGGAACAGTTCTGCACCTTTGGCTGACAGATTGTGTTGCAGCGCCAGGGACCACTAAATACAAGCACCAAAAGATGACTTTTTTGACACCCTTGTCATCTCCCAGCCTTTCTAGAGGAAGTGCCCCTCAGTCCCTCTGAATAGAAAAGGATGAATTATTTTTGCATGGGGAAACATCTCACCGAACAGAGGAGAATTTAACTTCACTTTTTACATACAAAGACTTCCAAAACCAGTTTTTAGAATTAAATGAGGGAATCAAATCAAGGGAGCAGCACAGAGAAATTAAAAGGTTTTGACAACAAGCCTGATTATCTGCAAAGAGGGAGGAAGTGGTGTGGGAGGTCAGTCCTGGATGATGCTGGCTGCCCTTTGCTGCCCACCCAGGAGGTGCCACGGTGTGAGTGCAGCAGAGCACCGGATCTGTTACATCCATTTACCTTGTCAGCCTATGAAGAACTGCCAGCTGTATGGAAGAGGAAGCTGGGATAAATCATAAGCAGTTTAATTATTAGGTAGTGCCATAAATATTCCCACCAGCCTCCTGGGGATTGAAAAGGTCTCGTTTTCCCTCTTGCCAGCAACAACGGAGTTGCTGCTGGCTGAGAATCCAGCCTGACTGGGTTGTGTCCAGGGACCAGCGAGTCCCGTGGGGTGAAGGGGAATTCGGCAGCTTGCTGGGGCTCCTGAGCCTTGTCTGAAAGCTCCTGAGGTCACTGGCAGGTTATTTATAAGCAATCAGAAATGAGGAGTGATTTGCTATTAGCGAGAGATGCTAATTCAGATTCTAGAGAGGATTCATTAGCTGAAATGGCTTTGCTGTGTGCGAGCTGATGCCAGCCTCTGGGTGCAATGCCTCTGGCTCCAGGGGGGACTCTGACGCCTGTGGGAGCAGGAGGAGCCCCAAATAGAAGCAATCTGGCACCAGTGGTTATCGAAGTCCACCTGGGCATTTTTTCTCCCCTGGATATCTTACTGTGGGGTGAGCAATCCCAGCTCATCCCGGGGTTTCCCAGATGGCCCTTGAGGAGTGGATCCTCTTGATCTTAGAGGGCTTTTTCAACCTTAGCACTGCAATGTTTCTCTCCTCAGAGGGGATGTTTCCTTCCCATGTTTTTCCCTGGTGTCACCGCAGGGCTGCGGAGCACTTCTGGCAGGAGACAGCACCACAGGTCAGGAACAGCTCTTATCTAGCTCGTGTTTGTCTGGGACAGTGCAAGGCAAGGACAGAAAACCACATGAAGCAAGGAAATACATGGGCAGCGTGGCTGCAAATCACTCTGTTCCTCTTGGCAGAGGAGTTAACTGTTGAAGAAAATTGGGCAATTGGTGGTGCTGCCAGCTGTACAGTGCTTTTGCACGGCCGAGGTGGTGGAGCTAATTTTCAACCCCGCTGGGATGGAGAAAGCTGTGAATTACAGAGGGTGGAAAATGCCACAATAAAGAGATGAATAGAGGGAAAAAATTGTTTTCTTCCCCCAAAATGTTTCTTGGTATGAAAGAGACCTAGTTCTGAGCTAGAAGAGGACCGACCACGTTGTATTTCATGAGGGTTCTCTTACTGTTGCCACGACGCAGGCATCACTTATCATTTATACACACATGAGGAAGTAGGAAAAACCCTCTGCCTTTATTTTCCTGCTTCCAGTTCCTTCCTGGTGTAGGCATTTTTCCTGACTCTGTAGGATCAGCTCATCAATCAGCCACTGCTGCCCTTCCTGTAGGTTATTTGCAGGGACCCTCAAGGAGAACCAAGGTGGATATAAAACAGGGCTGTCAGGAGACAGCAGAGCAGAGGGGACAGCGTCTGCCATGGAGCTGGGACCTGCCAGGGAGTCCCAGCTTTTCCTGCCATGTCCGGGGTGTTTGCAGCATTTCCCTTGGCTGATATAGGGTAGAGCTTCCATTTGGAGGTGGATTTTAGTGGGGGCTCTATCTGGGAGGTGCCCTGGTTCTTGGCACCAGGCTGGGGAGATGCCTCTGCCCCCGCGGCTGGATCAGGGAAGTGCCTTTGTACCTGGGGCTGGTGGCTTGGCAGTCAGCTACTGCTCAGTGGTGTCTCTGTGCCTCCCCAGCCCCAGCCTGGCTCGCTCTGGCTGGCGGGGAGTCAGAAATGCTCCTGCCTGCAAGTAAAATCCCGCTCCGTTTGGCACTTTGAAACAGAAAGGAAGGAGAAACACCTGTGAAGCAGAGAGTGAGGCTGTCAGCCCTGGTTTGTGTTAGTGTGAGCCCTCTCAATGCACTGAGGGGATGGAGCTGGGTTGCCTTTGCTTAATGCTTGCCAGGCTCTTTAGGAGAGGAATTAGCTCAGCGCTGATGTAATTACTCCAGCAGGATGATCGCTTCTGCAAGGCTGAAATTTCCCTGATGCAAAGACTGTGGGGAGAGGGGAAGGGGCAGGAGTGTGAAGGTGAGGGACAGCCCCTGGTATTAATGAGCCTCAAAACACTGAAGGAATGAGCTTTCCAGCTCGGCTGGTGAAGTGGAGTCTGAGCTATTCTGGTGGCTTTTGGCCCATGAACAGCCTCTGATGGAAGCCCAGCTGGAAAGCTGGATACCTGAGGACTTTCTGCAGCAGAAATAACACCCCAGGCTCGGGATGCTGTGGGAGTGAGGGTAACATTTGGTGCTTTGAAGCCTTTCCTGCCCCAATTCCTGGTGAGATTATTCCCAGGCTTGTGACAACCCTGAGTTATGGCCAGGTGGGGGGGAAGGTGTTAAAAGGGAGTGGATGCAGCTTGGACATCACTAAGAGAAAATGTCCCTCACTCTGGTAGACCCAGGGTATTTGTTTTGTGAGACATCTAATCTGGTCTCAGAAACACCAAATATTCATGAATGTGCCATCTCTCTCAACGCCCTGTTCTGCTGTTCAGTTACCTGGAATGCGAGTTAAACCTTGCTCCATGTCTAGTCTGACTGTGCCAGCGTTCACGTTGCAGCTCTGAAAAGGCTCTGCTGGTCTTTTCCTTGCATGGAAAGAAAAAGCATTGCAAAAAGGGTCCCTGCTGTTCTTTCCTGCAGTGATTGCAGAGTTTTGGCTCATGCCTTGCCATTTCCAGCCTCTCGATCAGAGGATGTCCCTGGGGGCTGGAGATTCCCCCTCGGGGCAGCGAAACCTCGCTGGAGATGGGAAACACAGGGATGATCTGTCCCATAGGGACCTTTTCCTCCAGAAGCATCAGGAATGAAGAGTCAGGCAGGAAAGGAAACGTCTTAAAACAATAAAAAAAAAGAAGCTGACTCCAGCAGTCAGGCCATCAGTCACCCTCCACCAGCTCACAGGAGGATGCTCTGGGCATTTCTATTTCACTTCCCAACACTTTGCTTTTGCCTTCTGCTGTGAGATGAGCTGTTTACTGAGGAAATAAATGTAATGTTTAAAAATACAGCAGGATGGATGTGCTTTGAAGCAGGTAGGGGGAAATGTGAGCGGCAGCTCTGAAGTGCCTGTCCCTGAGTGCCTGCAGCACATTTCCCTCTGGTGCAGTGCCCACTTGCTGCTGGCTCCCAGCTCCTCAGCACAGGCTGTGGTTAGTGCTGGAGCAGGGTAAAAGGTTTCTGTTTATCTTGGGCTTGTTATTTCAAAAAGAAGACAGAATAAATACCAGGCAACAGAGCTTTTACCTCTTCGCCCATTGTGTAATGCAGAGACCACTTGTGATTAACAGAGGGTGACCTCAGCTCCAGAGAAGTTGGAATTAAAGCCAGGTGAATAATGGATTGTTTTTCTGCCTTTGTGGGTGGCTCCAGGAGAATCAGGTACTAATTTAATTTGGGCTTAATTGACAAAGATATTTTTTGTTAAGTTTAGGTTGTTTTTTTCCTGCTGTAATGTGAAAGAGTAACGTCAGCAAGGTGATGGCTTCAAAAAGCCACCACCTTGTGTCCGTTATGAACCCTACGGATGCAGAAATGCACATCTGATTTTGGCAGGGTGTTTGGGACACTTGCTGGGAGTTTGTTGTTTTATTGTAATATTTATTTTCTTGAAGGGGTGTTTAATGGACAGATCATGGAATCCTGGAATGGTTTGGTTGGAAAGAAAAGCTCATCTCATTCCACCCCCTGCCATGGGCAGGGACAACTTCCACCGGACCAGGTTGCTCCAAGCCCTGTCCAGTGTGACCCTGAACAGTTCCAGGGATGGAACAACTTCAGCTTCTCTGGGCACCCTGTGCCAGGGCCTCCCCACCCTCACAGGGAAGAACTTCTCCCTAATATCCCATCTAAACCTAGATCAGTTTTAATTCTTGCATGGGCTGGGGCTTTGCAAGACTCTGCTCTCCTCCTCTTTGGGGTAACCAGCAGCATCCCTGAGCTGGTTCAACATCTTTTCCTCCAAAATGCTGGAAATCCAAGCCCTGCGCTCACAGACTCCTTTGGCAGCAGCACAACCTACAAATTTTGTGTCGTCATCTCCTCACAGAAGGTAAAAGCCAGAAGACAGAATGTGATTTGGGATTTTTGCTCCATATTTATGTTGTGTCTTCAAATTCCTCTGGAGCGTGATAAACCTTTCTTCTGGGTCCAAACCTGCAGCCATTAGTGTCAGCTTTTAGTACCTGGCACCAAAAGTCTTGCTGCAGGATTTAAAAGTATATTGGAAACAATTTTGTTGCAGGGAAGTTATTAAAGATTGAATGATGTCAGACAATGTGTTGAAAGCAGCGCGAGTAGTTTAATACAGGTATAAATATTAAACTGTCAGGGGCAAGTATAGGAGAAAAACAATCCCTGAATGGTGTAAGGAGGAATAGGTAAACATCACCTTTCAATAAATTCACTTAAAAGCATTCTGCCAAATTTAATTCAGACCTTACATTTAGGTATATGGGGAAATAATTGCTACCAGTCATCATAAAGAAAACTGTTGTTTTTCTGCTTTTTGCTTCTGAGTTTTCAGAAGTAACTTGGGAGTTGCTTTTACCCAGTTTACTTTACTGGATGCTGAACACAGGGGACAGGGGGGTGGGTTTGAGGGTGTGGTGATGCTGTTGGGGCTGTGCTGCCGTACCAAGCAGACAAATTTACCCTCCCTGTGCATTCAAACTCAGTCTGGCTGGTTTAGGGCACGTAGCCCTGCCTAGTAAAAAGCTAAATTGTGCAGTGTCCTGTTCCTTTGAGCAGCTGATGGGGGTCAAGGATCTTGAAGTGGAAAAAGAGGGCCTCAGGAGGGCGGTGGGAGTCAGGGGAGTTCGTTGCACACAAGCCCTACATTTGGGAAGAGCTTCACTGCAGGAACATCGCTCCCCAAAGAAGCACTTGAGGCTCAGATCCCTGAAGTCTGAAACCAGGCACTTAAACACCAGTGAACTGCAGAGCTCCTGAGTTCTCCTACAAGGGTTATTTCTACCATCAATTTTAAAGGCAAATCTAAGGGATGTCAGAGAAATCAAACACCCAGAGATGGGCAATGGCTCTGTGGATCCAACAGCTTTACCCTGAGCTTCTCCCGTGCAGCCCCAGCATGGCTGCAGCTCAAGCTGCCCAGGTATGGCACATCTCAGGTGAAGCTCCTTCCCTACTGATGGAGGCTTTGCCTGACCATTTGGGTCATTGAAGTGGAGCTTGCTTCATGTTTAGCAAACTGAAATTTTCCCCGTCTCCTGCAAAGAGCTGCAAACATTTATTCATTCCCGGGCTTTGACCTAATTCCTGGCCATAAATATTAAATTTCTGCGAGGGACCAGAGAAGAGATGATAAAGCAGAAGCCCCAGTCAAATGGCACAGATGTGAAACAGCCTTTAATTGACTTGCTTTTGTCAAACATAATTAAGTCCTACATTTCATTGCAGTCCTTGGCTCACAGTCTGATCTCGAGAAGCCTTTGGTGATAAAGGAGTATTCTGGCTTCAAATGAGACTGATGAATTTGTGCAATCGCTCGCACAGGAGGCACAACACTTTCTGTTGTATTGGCTGAAAGTGAAGCCGTGAGGCACTGCCAAAACCCGGGTTTCTGATTGCAATGAAGTGCCAAGATGTCACTCCTCCTTCTGTGCAATTTGCTTGTGTGTTCCTTCCACTCGTGTGAGCATCAGTTGCTTCACAGTTTGTCAGCTCTGGGTGGGCTCAGCTGCCCACCCTTCCTGTCAGAGTTTGCCTGTACATGCTTAAGCACACGCTTAAATCTCCAATATATCTATAACCCCTAATTTTTTATTTTTTTAATTGCTTTTTTCTCCTGAGTAAGGATGGAGTTCAGCACCTGTCCAAGTGTTTCATTGAAGTGAGGCCCCAGGGCCCAGTGCTCTGTCTGCAAAGCCCCTGCCAGCACACCCGACATGGTTTGCTGGGAACGAAAGTATTGGCTTTGTACTGCCCATTGTCCTCCAGAATCAAGCAGCACCTTTTCCCTATGAAATAAAAAAGAAATTGTGATAAAATGAAGGAGCTGGGTCAATGGTTTGAGTGGCAAAGCCCAAGCCAGCCCACATAAAACTCTGTTACCTGGGAGGTTGGATCCTTCTGCAGCCACCCAGGAAAGCTTGTGGTGAGTCTGTAAGGGGAGTATTTGAGGCCCCTTTGTTAAGAGGCTGAGGATAACCAGGGAGATGCAGATGCGAAGGCTCCTGCAAGGTTTTTATAGCTCCTTGCAGAAGAAAAGGACTTGAAAACCTTCCCTTGCCTTGCTCTCTTTCTGTCTGCTGCATTATTGGATGTCACCTTCGCTCGCTGGATTTCTTCTGTGCTGAAAGGAAATGAAATCTCTGCTGTGCTATTGCTGCTCCCTGCTCAGATAAATAACACTGTGCTGAATTCACCGTGCTGGCTTTTGCCTTCCAGAGGCAGCGCTCTGCGGAAGCATGGCTCTAACAGGTGGGAAGAGCTCGGAAGTGTTGCAAGAGAAATCTTTAAACCCACACTTTTGAAGCTGGATCCTTTAATATCTAAGCAAAGCTACTGGGTGTTTTGGATGAGAGTGACTCCAGGAATTGTCACCTACCTGGAATACAACAGCAAAAGCTGAGTTTTGATTCAGTTTTAGCAGAGATGCTTTGTCTTGTTCTTTGCCTGCTGGGCAACAAGGGGAAAAAAGGGAAAAAACCCCCTTTTCTGAAGGAGATATGTGTTCAGTCTCTGATTCACTGGGCAGAGAGAGTCTTTGGGTTCCACACAGCTCAAAGCACAGTTCAGCTGCTCTGAAAGCAGAGGTACCACTGTGGTATGAAAGGTTCTTATGGGACAGTTTTCCTTGTCCCCAAAATGAAGACAACAGAGAGGCAAACATGAGCTGAGCTCACTGGGAACGATGCTCGTAGTCCAGCAATTCTGGGAGATGTCTGATACACAAGAGGTTGGATGGGAGGAAGGACAGGGAGTTTTGGGGACAGCCTTAGAGGAACTGAAGGTCAGGAGGGAGCTCAGACTGCAGATGGGATGGTTACTCTACAACTGAGCCTGGGAAACTCAGGGGTGGAGGGAGAGGGAGGCAGGTTTGGTTTCGTTGCTGTGGGCCCTGCCTGCTGGTGACCTGCATGGCAGTGGTCATGTGCCCTTGGCAGAGGGCATGGAGGACACTTGGCACGGAGGCTCTCTGCACTTTTTCCTCTTCCCAGTGTCTGCAGCAGTTCTATTTTTGGACATTTTGGGACACCATTCCCCCGGGGCCCTGCTAAGATGGGAGGGCAGGCCCAGGTGACCAGCGCTCCCTGTGATCTCTCTTTCAACCCGGCCCTCCTGCTGGTTGGCTGCTGAGGCTCAGGTCCTTTGAAGGGTGCCAAGAGGTTGGAGTTTTTCTTGTGTTGACTCTTTCATCTCCTGCTGCAAAGGGCTGTTTCATTCTCTTTTGAGTTGTCTTTGCTGCTTCTCAGCTGCCCACGACCTCTAGACGCTCAAGAAAGTTTGGAAAAGGATGAGTCTAATTCACTTTTTAATTAACTGAAGAAAAAAATAATATATCCTTTGGAGAGAGGATGTTATTTTCCATCAAGAATTTCCTGATTCAGATTTAATTTCTGCCCAGAGGGAAATTTGAAGTGGCTTAATATGAGCAGATAGGAGGGGAAACCTGGAGAGATTCAGCTCCGGCAAATAACTCCTTACTTAGAAATGCGATCAGAAATGCTGAGAAGCTGAAAATTTGGGAATCAGCTGCCTGAGAAGGGAGATTTCCATCTTCAGGTGCAGGGAGTGCTTTTATCTGTAGCTCTGTGAGACCTCTTGCTTCATGCTGGAGGAGAGAAGAATGTGCGTAAATGTATCCCCAAGAGAACCCTGGGGATGTGGGAGAGGGATCTGTTTCCCAAGGAGCTGCTGCATCTTGGAGCAGGGTGGGCTCTGCTGCTCCTGCTGACAACCTGCGGGAAGAAAACTGATGTCATTCCCAAGGGTGACTTTTGCTGGGAGTCCCGTGCAGCCAGTAATTAAAACACCCCAAGGCTTTGTCATAAATGAGCTGATAATTTTCTAACATGGAAGATATTTTGACCAAAACAAACCTGGAGCCCGTTCTGGACTTGGTTGCTGGACAGGAATTTTGTGGTTGCTTAGGAACTGGCGATCAGTGCCCGGTTACGTCCAATATGGGCTGACAAAGGGAGTTTTCATCAATATCATCATTTTTTACGGCCATATGGTCCTACAGCAGCTTCCAAAGGGCTGCCTCTCCAGCTTGCAGTGTCTGAAAGCTAAAATACGAACAGAGAAAGGTGAACAAATATTGGAAGTTTTAAGATCTTCATGTGGACAAGCCCCTAGAATTAATTATAAAGAGATGTTGGCTTTGCCTTGAGGGACTTCCAGATTCAGGAGCCAGGTCAGAGAAGATATTCCAAAAAACCCCAGAAAGCAGTAGTTTGTAAAAGAAGCTGAATAGCAAATGATACGTATCAGAAATTATGAAGTTCAGCCTGCTGATGAGGGACGAGAGCTTGAAACCCGTGGCTATTGAGAGTAAGCACAAAAATTTTAAATATCATTAAACAGGAAAAAAAAATAGTGCCAGCTGGCACGTTCATCACTGGGTGACACGGTTCAATCAGCGCAGCAAGATCTGGTCAGTATTTCTTTGTGGCATTTAGGAAGACAGAACAATGTGCTTTATCTCCCTAATGGGAGATCAGATCATTCCTGCTCCATCTCTAATCAACAGTGCAGTAAATTATGTCTGGGTTGTCGGGGGGTACGCTCAGAAATCAGCGTCCGTGGAACTCGTGTCTGAGTGTCTCAGAAGATTGAGGTCTGCAGATGTTCGTTTTGAACCAACACCAGAAAAGTTGGGAAACAGCTGGTTTATGTTTTCAAAAGGCTGTAGTTACGTCCCAGATAACCACAAGGCAGTTATCCTGGACAAAATAATGGTATAGGTGAAAGGGAATTCAAATGAGGAAGGATTAAAGGCTAGGGATAAAACTAATGGATTTATGAAACAAAGATCCTGAGACGTCTGAATTCATTAGCTTAGTCACGGTTATTAGGTAGCTCTAATATTCCCGTGGTTTTGCAAAGTGTTTGACATCGTTTCACAGGGAATTTGGATTAATCCACCTGAGGGGACACAGAGAAACACTGGGGGCAGCAGGGAGCTGCTGGGATGGGGGATCCTCCCCCCATGGTGGGGGCTTTGCTGGGGGACTGGCACTGATGAGGGCTCAGCCTCCATCAGCTCCAGCACTGGCCTTTTAAGGACAGAAAACCTCTTGCTGTGCTATTTGTTAGACAGCTAAGCTTTTCTCCTTGCAATTTATTAATTATGGGTGAGGATGCAATCCAATAGAAAAGAACATTTTTAAAATAAAAAAAAGATCATTTAAAAATAGTGATAGAATCTACCCAAGCAGCTGTACACCATCTAAGAAGGCACTTGGATAAATTCTCAGAGCCTGACTTAGCCCTGCTACGAACACCCCGGTGTCACAGGGTCTGTGTCCGGAGGTACCTCCTTTGCAGTGCTTACAGCAACAGGGTCTTCCAAAGCCAAGACACGGGATCTCTGTGTCTTGCCAAGGATGCCGAGGGCCCCACATGAGCAAGAGGATCCCTGTTTAGAGCTGTGCCTCCCTGTGTCGTTCTCCCTCCTCAGGGGACTGCTCCCAGCTGTGGGTGACGGCAGGCAGGGAGCGATGCCGCCCAAACCTCGCTCTCCCTCCCAACATCACCCTGTTAGCAATGACCCCCAAGCAAGCCATGAAACCCCGGGAGAAAGACAAATACACCCCAAAACAGGACGCAGGCTGTCCATTCTTCTTGTGCTTCAGGTTTCTAACACGCACTGGGAAGGACCCAGGCGCTGTGAGAATCAGCCAGGAGTTGCTAAGTGACTGCTGCCCTCAGGGCACAACCTCCCCATGCCACCCCTCCCGGCGTGAGGAATTCATCTCCTTTTGCATCCAGTGCTGTCACTCGGGTCTCCCAGGCTGAGTCATTCCCGCTAGGAGCCATGGGCTGCCTGGACGGCTTCTGCCCTGCTGGGGGTGCTCAGCCCCCAGAGCAAACCTCTCCCCTTGGGCTGTGGGTGTCCACAGGGAGCATCCCAGTCCCCTGCCACTCCAACATCCCACGGCACACAGGCAGCAAAGGTGTGCCTGCTGGCCAGCATGCTTTGGTGACAATCAAAGACCTTGTCTGGATGTTTTCTGACTGCCCCCAGAGGGATCCCAAGCGTGGAGATGGGGAGAGCAAGATACAGGGAGGAGGAAGGTGACATGAGGTGCCACCAGGACTGGGATGCAGGCTTTGACCCCCTCTGGGTGTGCAAACAAATGCTTGTGACCTTTCTGTGGACTTCCAAGGTTTTTGTTTAATTTCTTGGGTTAAAGGGAGTTCTAGGATAAGATAAAGTTGTTGTTTGGCTTATCTTCCCCCTGGTTTCACATGCAAGATGTGATTTCAGGTTAAAAGCTGTTTTTGCAGCGGCCTGGTGATATTAGGGGTGAATTGATGCACAAGTGTTTTAAGGTCACCTCTCCCAGGAGGACAAAGGAGATATTTTGGTGCATGGAAGCTGATGTTTTTAATGCCTAAGTGCTCTCTCTTAAGAAAATATTGCAAAGCAAAAGGAAACTTGGTTAAGTGAATTTCTCTGGCCAAATGGAAAAAATTACAAATAGTTGTGTTTTCAGGATGCTCCCCCTTGTTTCTGGCATCGGAGGAGTGAAGCGGTGGCTGCAACCAAAGTGTGAGGAAACAGCTCCCAGCACTTTTACAGCAGCAGCATCCAGAAGCCCATTCCCAGGCCACGGCAGATGCTCCACGGGCACAAACTGAACATCAGGACACGCCTCAAAGCTCGCGATTAAGGGGAGAGGAGGGGGAGAGTCTGAGGAACCAGGGGCCAAACAGAGCCGTTGTTTTCATCAGTGCTGTTGAACATGCTCTCATCCCTTCGGGTTTGGGAAGCTTTTATGGAGAACGTGGAGTAAACACAGATTAGGAGGTGAGGGATTTTTTTTCCACTAAGGTTTTGGTGTTGAAAAAAGCTGCTGCAGATG
The DNA here is from genome assembly GCA_013398015.1 of Oreocharis arfaki. NCBI lineage: Eukaryota > Metazoa > Chordata > Aves > Passeriformes > Paramythiidae > Oreocharis > Oreocharis arfaki. Next base: position 69,988 of record VZRR01005486.1, read on the forward strand.
AGCTGGGGATTGTGATCTGGGATATGGGAAGCAAAGTCCTGTTTGGGGCTCGGGGTTTCTTCCAGAAAACATCAGGATGTTCTGGAAGCCCTGGGTGAGCTGTTGATGTGATCTGCAGAGAGAGCACAGCCTCACACAGCTAACAGGCTCCAGGGCAGCTCTCCTGCCTTTGATTTGAGGCTTTTCTCCAAGCAGAGATGGTAAACTGTAGGCAGAAATAATTCCTGTCAAGGATCTAATGATGCTTCAAGTTCCCACAACCTTTCAGATAAACAGGGTGGAACAGTACAGCAAATTTTATAAGGAATCTCTGAAAATGTGCAGTGAACATAATGAAGCAAAATTGATCTGTTGTTTTCTCTCAGGAAACAAATACTGCATGAGGAGGCAAAAAGAAGATGGGCCAGAAAAATACAGCTGTACTCTCAAAATGGGTCAGTCCTTGGGCAGCAGCTGTCCTCAGACATTAATGATTTCACATTAAAAACAAGAAGAAAATTTAGGAGCTGTATTTGAGCAGCTGCATCTCAACATCCAAGGATGGAATCACCAAAAAACTCTTTTAAGTATTCAGCCCAAAGCCACATAAATTCATGATCTGAAGAGCAACCTTGAGACACATGCACCGGCCTGGCTGAGAGATGGGGATTTGGGAAGGGGAGCTTGAGTCTGTGATCCAGATCTGGGCTAGGTTCACTTTACACAGAAAAGACAAAACCAGGGGTTAGCCAGGAAAAAAGCCATGGAGCCTTTGAAGGGAGAGATGGCAAAAGGAGCCGGAGAAGCCACTGCTCAGCTGGGCTGGGAGAAGCTCAGACATGTCCCTCAGCAGGGCCCAGAGTAATGTGGGATCCCAGGAGAAATGACCTTGGAAACCTTCATCCCTGCCTGAATCCCCTGGTGGAGTCCCAGGTGAATCAGTGCAACAGCTCTGCTCTTCTCCAAGAGCGAGTGAGCTGCCAGGACAGCGAGCCAGAGCTCAGCGCTGGGGCTGCACCACCAGCAGGTTCGTTCTGGGGCCCCAAACTGCATCTGGGCCGTCCCAGAATGGTTTGGGTTGGGAGGGACACACCATATCTGGACCCTGCTGCCCCTGAGGCTTTTCCTGCCCCTGCAGGTTTGTTCAACTGGCGGTGTCTCATCCCAGCAGCAGGGAACAGGCTTCCTTCGGCACCTGCAGCGAGCTGCACCTTCTGAAGGTGGCTTCTGAATGTTGCACCTTCTGAAGATGCTGCTCAGGGCTGGGCAGGACACAGCCCCTGCTCCTGGCACTGAGCCTCAACCTGAGGGATGACCTGGGAACTGACAAATAGAATCCTAAATGACCTCCTAAAGGCTTTCCCGTGCTTTTAAGACATACCCCATCATCTGAGGCTGTGATGGAGCAGAGATCTGGCTGGTGCTTCAATGCACCCACCGTGTAGGCTCAGCAGTGGCAAAGGGATTTCTGGAGATGGAAAAGGTCCCGGTGTCATTGTTGGGATGGGAGGAAGAGGATGGTGCTGGCAGAGCTGCACAGAGGGAGGTGGGGAATGTTCCTGCCCAAAGCAGATGATGAACTGCAAACAGGTTTGGGGAAGGTGCATAGTCTGGCAAGGGTAACAAGTGGGAATTCATTGCTGTGGATGCTTCTGGCAGTGCCAGCAGGGCTCACATTTATGGCAGCACGAATTTACTGCTGGATTCTGATGCTGATATAAACATTTTCAGCTCTCCCAAATTTGGGCTGGCTCTCCAGAGCCCTTTTCCATGGCATGGGCAGAGATGTGCTCCAAGTGCAGGCAGCTGCCAGCCCCGTGTCCTAGGGGTTGAAGGAGGAGCACTTTCCTCCAGCTTCAGGGGGCTGCACGTGCTTCATCCTCCTCCTTCATTAGGTTTTGCCGTGTCTCCTTTGTTAAGGAACAAAAAACCCAACAGCCCCTGGCTAACCAGGAAATGATTTTCCAATCTTCTCCTTGAGGAGGGCAGCTGCACCTGATGTTTCTTAGAATAAAAGCAAATCTTTTTTCTTTCTTTCTTCCCTTTTCCTAGAAATTTTCATCTACATCAGCTGGTTGCCAGAGGTGACATTTTCTGCAGCTGAGGTGCCTGATGTCACGGGAGGAGGCTGTGGGGGACTCTGAGTATTTCTGTTCCACGTTTCTTTTGTTTATTTGCCATCAAGGTCACCATGTCTTTTACCCAGGGCTTGGTTCTTACTTTAGCTGGAGCTTTCAAGAAAATGTTAGTTGTATCTTTTCTTTCTGGGAAAAATGCTGTACAAACTCAACTGAAGCTGCCTGAAATTCATCTAGGATTGAGCTAGGAATTAAAAAGGGATATGAAAGTTTGCTCTGAACTTGTGATCTTTGTTTGTTCTGTTTGGATCCTCGTGCTGCGTGTGCCTTCAGGGAAATCAGTGCACATCAACTGAACCAAACCCTCTGGGGAAGGGAAGGAGAAGGAACTAAAAGCTTTTTGCAAAAATATTCATCAAGCAAAACTTTTAAGCCTAGTACATTTCCATCCTGGAAATAAATGCCTCCTACAGACCCCCAAACCACCAGGGTTTACTGCAGTTTTATGTAGAAGGCACCTGGGTACAGTGGTGAAGTTTCTTAGAGAAGATGTAAAGGATTTGTGCAGGCAAAACCTGTGCCAGGGCCTCCCCACCCTCACAGAGAAGAATTTCCTCCCAATATCCAATCTAACCCTGTCCTCTGGCACTGGGAGGCCGTTCCTGCTTGTCCTGTCCCTCCATGCCCTCATCCCAAGCCCCTCTCCAGCTCTCTTGGAGCCCCTTTAGGCTCTGGAAGGGGCTCTGAGTTCTCCCCAGAGCCTTCCCTTCTCCAGGCTGAACACCCCCAGCTCTCGGTCTGTCTCCAGAGCAGAGGGGCTCCAGCACTCCGAGCATCTTTATGGCTTCCTCTGGACTCTTTTCAGCAGGTCCAATCATCCAAACAGGATGTTTGGGTCCTGGTCCTCGTGGTGAGTGAGCAAGGACTGAGGGTATCAAACTCTTCCCTTGGCACATCGAAGATTATTGTTTTCCCATGAAAATTCAGCAACACTTGCACTTGTCAGTGCCTGTCAGGAAGATCTTTTGCATTTCCCATCCCCTGGAGTGGAGGCTGCCTATCAAGTGTCTCTTCTGCACAGTTTAATGTTTCTGGTAAAGCTGCTAATTTGATTTTTAGATTTTGTCTGAACAGAATTAGCACATATCACACACTGGAGCTGCCAGTCAAGGGAAGAGCCAAGGAATGGTCAGGGCAACGAAAGGAGTTATCCCTCCAGGGGCTACATCAGCAGACAAAACCCAGATGGTAAAAGTCCCTGTGATCCATCTTTGCACATCACAGAGATGACAGTGACAGAAGGTGATGATGGGCAGGGCATTGGGATGGGTTCTGCCCCAATTAGGAGTGAAAGTTTGCAGGGTGAGGGTGCCACTGCATGGGCTGGGCTGCCCTGCCCTTGGTGGAGAGCATCATCTGTTTGGAAACGGAGCAGATGAGGTGGTGGCTGCACATCTGGGTGGGGCTGGGACTGACCCTCTGTGTGCCACGGCTGGGGGAGAGGGGAAGTCAGCAGGGCCACCCAGTCCCCTCCTGCCACGCTGGTGCTGGAGAAGGCTGGTGGGGAGTTTATATCTCTCAGAGAGCACTGGCACCACAAAGGGATTCTATTCTGCTGGTATTTACTGATGACATCCCCATTTCTCCTTCTCCTTTTTATCTAATAAATGCCATCTCTCCCACGGGCAGACGTCTCAGCCGAAACATTAAGATGCAGAATTAAGTCAAGGACTAAAAGCAAAAACCAGCCCGCAGAGGCACATCTGTGGCTCTGCTAACCCTTGCAATGTTCCAGCTTCAAGGGAAGACCATCAGGGTGATTTGCCAGGGAGATTTGCAGCTCAGTGTGACTCTCGTGACCGGCTGATGATGCTGGGGGGGGTCCTCGGAAAAGGCAAAGCCATCTCCTTGCTCTGGACAGGGTCACTGACCATGTGTGCAGAGGAGCACACCAGGAGCTGGCAGGATGCTGAGCACGAGTCTCCTCTCCAGCACAGCTGCTTCCCACGAGGTTCACTCCAACACCTGCGGGCTTGCAAGGGAACACGTGGTGTCTGTCACAGACCGGGAATGTCACCGCCAGGTCAGTGGGGAGCAGCTTTGGGGCTTTGGAAGATCCACTCCAGGGGAGCTCAGACCCTACTAAACTTCCACTAGAGAGAAGTTCCAATGGGTTCAGGTGTCCTCGCTCCGTCCTAGGTGTGAAGAAGCCCAGTGTGCGTTCCCTGGGGTGGGAGAGCTGAGCAGACAGCGAGAACAAAGCCACGTGCTGCACGTCACCATTTTTATCTTGTGTTTCTGAATACCCCACCAGGATCACAGGATTCTTCTCACTTGTGAATTTTATGGGAGGAGAATAAAAGCCTAATAGAAGGCGGAATGAACTCCATGTTTTCTGCTTCAGCATCACCTGCTGGTTCCAACGGGAATTTGCAAACCCGTGGGAGAGCTCGGGAGGTGTTGGGCAGGAGGTGTCAGCCAGCCCATTTCACAGGCTTTGGGATTTGTAGTGGGATCCATGGGTGCCTCTCTGGAACAGTTCACAACCTGAAAGCTTCAGTGAAGAAAACAAGGGCAGAGAGGGCAGTAATAAGGCAGCTTGTTAAATCATTAAATTTTACTGTCATATTCTGAGGTTCACAATGAGGAGACAATAAAAGGCATCCTTGGGCAAAATTTACCAACCACCCTTGGTGACTGTGGCCCTGAACTGCTTTAATATCTACTTCAAAGTTAGCAGAAGCAATTCCAAGCATATTGCAAAATCTAATTCCCCTTGTCTGAAAGATCAAAGCCTGCAGGAAAGCACAAATCTAAACCTCCAAAAGTATAATTGTCCCTCAGCATTTAAAAAAATGCCATTTCCCTTCTTCTTCCTTTTCCTCAGCCCTCATCCAGATCTACTTGAGACCAATAGATAGCATGAGATGATGCCCCAGCTTCCAGGGTGACCTCATATACAGATAAGACCTCAAGTGAGGTTTATCATTTTTGGACTTTTAAAATTCTTGTTTCAGGAACAGAGTGTTTGACAACTCCAGGAGAGTTTTTCTTTTGTTCTTCAATGTGTTTTCTCACCTCGATTGACCCTCAGTGCAGAATGGGGACCTAATCCATCTGTACCAACCCTCAGCCATAGGGAAACCTTGGGAAGAACTTGCATCTTTCTGGAACAGCACATGTCACCAGACCCAGAGGTCATGAGACAGGGGGGATCAGGACAGGGAGGAAAAATTGTTCCCAGGATTTTCCCTGACCTCTGCAGATTTTTATTATGTTAGAACTAGAAAGCTTCAGTCACACATCAGGATGGTAACGGGAAGCCTTCAGCATACAGAGTAATAATAAAAAGTAGAGACACGTGGCAATGGTCTCCTAAAGTTTCCTCAGAAATTAAGTCAGTGAAATCCTACAGGATTTGGATGTGTAAGGCTGTTTCTGCATTCTCCAAGGCAGCTCTGTCACTACTTCCTCACTCCAAAATATGGAGGTTTGGTGCTCAGGTATCAAACTGAGGCCTGGGGAAGGAATAGGTTTCCTGTCCTACATAGTGTGTGCAACAAAGCATTCCTTGATTCTTTGATTGAATCTGAGGCACTTCTAGTGAAAAAAAACCAAAAAACCAACCCCAACCTCAATTAACAGTAAGATTTCACAGAAGTAAAGTTCTCAGTTTCATCTGTCACAGCTGTTCCTCCCTTTGATGCTGCCGAGATCTGAGCACAGTGATCCCCGGCCATGTCCATGGGCTCAGGAAGCTGCAGCCCTTGTGGATGCCATCGGAATTCCTCAGCAGTCTGGGATGCTTTCCAGGGGAAATCTGCTCTGGTTTTTATTGGAGATGGGCTGTTTGGAGCAGAGCAAACGAAAGTGCTGTGAGAGGCTGTGATGTGAACCGAGCTGGGGTGTGGTCAGTGGGACGGGGGCTGGGGGTCTGCATGGCCGTGCAGGTGGGGATGCGTGGGGAAGACATCAGGGGTGGGTGACTCCTCTCCCTCTGGGGGCCCAGCTCCCTGGTGGGATGTTTCTTTCAGGTGGTGGTGCCCTCAGTCTGGATGTCCCTCACAGCTGCAGCTCCTCTGGCACGGAGCAGGACTCTGCAAGGCCGAGGCATTTCCACCTCTCTGGGATGCCCCTTTTCCAGCCCCAGGCTGCCGGCGTCTCTCCCCTTCCATCCATCTCACAAATGAGTTTGCAGCACTCTCTGGGTGCCTGCAGGAGAGGCACAGTGTAAAAAGTCAATCTCTGTTTCTGTGATGAGTGTAGCTGGCAGATCCTGCCTCCGGCACCGAGCTCACGCTGCTCTGGAGATGGACACAGCCTGGCGCTGCTTCAGCGAAGGTGAGGGAGGGTGAGCCTGGAAGAAGCAGAGGACATGAAGCAAAACGGTCTTGAGGGCAGTTTGAGGGAAGTAATGAGAGGTTCAGAAACTGGGACAGAGCTGGGGCCAGGCCTGGAGGAGCATCTCAAGGAGAGGATGAGGTGCTGAAGTGCAGCTGTGCCCTTTGTGCTTCCTGGCTGGAAAACAAATAACAGCCCCAAATGAGTTCCTTTTGTGTTCCTGAGAGAGTGAAAGTTGTGGTAGGGTATCTATTTCCTAAAGACCTTCCAAGCAATTTTTCACAACCAGATGAGAAAAATTGTAATAGGATACGTGTTGCTCAGGGTCTTCTCACACAGTTTTTAACATTCAAAAGCCTGGATCAGTCACAAACACTCGTTCTCAGCATCAGTGGCTTTCCTGAACTGGGTCTGAAAAGCTTGACCAGTTCCCAAGCTGCCACTGCAGCATTTGTGCCACAACCTTTGCTGAGGCTGGAAGAGCCCATGGAGAGGAGGAGCCTCAGGTTTGAAAATCTCATTCCATGATGGGTGCAGCTGATGCTGGTTGGGTGGGTGAGGGATAAAAGGGCTGGGTGGGACTAGGGAAGGCGGTTTGATTGTGTGGAGGGTGAGGAATACACAGAAATGGATTAGCTTGTGGGATGAAGCAGCTTCTTAGGCAAGGCTGTGGCTTTAGGCAAGGCTGGAGAGGCTTCTGATGGAGGTTAAATGTCACTTCTGCAGGGGAATGATACAATTTCCTCAGCTGGGAGTGAGCTCTGAGCAACCCGGGGTGCTGGACAGCCCCTCCCATGGCCACCAGTGCTTGTGGTCCTGTGGGCAAGCATGGCTGGGTGCAGCCACTGACATCTGTGGCATACATTTAGAAGTGGTTTCTTTTATCCTGTCAAACCTTCAGGCCCAGTTTTTTGGCTCCTGTGACTCAGCAGAGCTTTGCTGCAACCAGCTTATCCCAGCAAGGCCGTTGACTCTCAATCCCACATAAAGTGATGGGGAGCTGGAGTGCGTGCACAGCGCTGCTGGCACGGCTCTTCGTGTGCCATCTCCAGAGCATGGCAGCCACGTAAACAGCATATGTGAGGAGACTGCACATATCTGCTGCTCAGTGCATGTTATTTACATACATCTCCTCTCCCTAACCGGTGGCTCTCCCCAGTTATGGATTTGTTAAAGGCTGGAGCCTTTTCAAGGCAGATATCGAAGCCTTTGAGAAACTGCTGGGAATACATTTCCCTCTATGGTTGCTTGAAATTTTCAGTAAACATCCATTGTTTCCTCTTGCTGGAAAATGGAACAAGGGAAGGCTTCTGAGGCTGAATTCAGGTGGGTTAAAGCTGTGAAAACATCTTGCTTTGGGGTGGTTTATCAGGCATCAGCTGCTATTGATCCACACAACAGCGAGAACTTGAGTGACATCTCTGCGGGGAGAGAGAGTTCAGGGGCAAGCAAACAGCAAATGGTTTCTGGGTTTCTTGGCGACTTTTTCTGCAGTGATTTTGTTGCTTCCCAAGCTGCTGGCTATGTTAAAGGGCTGTAGTACAAAGGTGATAAGCAGATCTTTGCCTTGAGAGGCTCCTGTGAAATTCGCCATCTGAGCACAGAGATGTTTTCCTCCCTAAGGGATAAGAGGTTAAAATGCTGGGATGGTGTTCAGAGGATCTAAATTTGTCATCTGCTGCTGTTTCTTACTGAGTACCTGTGTAAGTCCTGCAACCAGCTCTGCGTTTCTTGGAATCAGAGACCCTTACTCTCTCAACATCTGGGACACCCAAACAGTGAGCCTTGGACAATGGGTGCCCATTCCCAGAATGGTGAAAAAAATCAGTGTCCTGGGCAAGGGATAATGGGGGGAGGAGGGGTTTCTGTCTTGTAAGAGTAGAGGGACTTTCTTGCTTTGAGGTTCGTGAGTTTGAGATGCAAAGAAGAGGAAGACAGGAAAGCACAATTTAATGTTGCGGTGAAGATTAATGGCCTCATCTGCAGTCACCTGAAATGATCAGCCCCTTGAAAATTGCAAATAGTGATGGCAGACAATAAAGGATCAGTGGAGTGGGTAGCATTGTGTGCTCTTTCTCCTGCTGGAGCTTGGGGGATTTTGCTCTAAATGAATTTTTGGTGAAAGCAAGATCTGCTCTAATTATTTGTAAGTAATGAGGATCAGGCCTAGCAGCGCACACAGTGCTCTTAAAATGCAGGTGGCTGCTGGCACTAATCCTGGTTTTTCTCCTTACCACGGGCCTTGTAGATGGGTAGAAGAGAAATGGAGAGATTTCCTCTGTATTTGTGCTTGAAATGGACATGAATTACACTTGTTCTGCTGTCCTGCTGTTTTAGAAAGAGGTATCCATTGACTCCAGCTTCATTAGCCTAGTGGCCCTGGGAGTCAGCTGGTTCTTCAGGAAATTGTTCTATTGTATAATATGCCTGTTCCTAGGAAGCAGTTCCTTGCAGCCTCAGGAATCGGCAGGGAGGTCCCCAGCCAGCATCAAGGTGGGTTGGCAGGGTACAGAAGTGTCAGGACTGGGCAGGGGAAGCTGCCCTTCAGGGATGTGGGGATGGATGAGCTCAGCTGCCCTCCTCTGCTGAGCTGGAGCTAAAAATCTGTGTGTGAATGTCTGAGCTTGTATTTGTGACTAGGTGTGAGGGTGTATGGGATGTACTGGGATCAGTCACCCCTGAGACAGGCTGGACTGTTGTATTGTACAAATCACAAACCACCACACTGGACCACCACCCTGCCATGTGCATCTTGAGATCCTGTCCCAGATCTGCTCTTCCTGGGAAGTTCAATGATGATGGAAGAGAGATGGGGACTCTGAACAAGGCAGGACATGGCCTGTGACATCCTGCTGACCCCATTCCCCTTGCTGGGGTTTAGGTAACATCCCAACGCAAGCTGCAGTCAGCAGCATTCCTTTTCCCACAGTGTGTTTGTCCCCAGGCCCCACTTTGTTCCTTGGGAACACTTTTTCTGTTCTTCTTTTTGTTCTGATGCTTGTCAGTGCAGAAAAGAGTCTGCAGAGGTTCCTGCTATCTCTGAAATGAGTCTGACTGAGGAAGTACAAAAGCTACAATGAATATGTATTACTGGAAATATTGAAGAAGCCAATGTCCCCTTCTTAATAGATGTTATTTCTCATTCTTTGAATGAGTCTGCTGGCCATGGAGGGCAGATAATCCAGTTGTGGAATCTCTCTTGTCTTGTGTTGTTACGTGATTTATAGCACCATGCACGGAACAGAATTTGTCACCACTGTCTCGGTGAAGTACCATTGAATCCCCTTGTAGAGGCTGCTCTGGAAAAGTGGGGTTTAGGGCTCAAGAAAAAATGTTTTCATATTTTCATTCTTTTTTTTTTTGTCTTGTTTCCCTGATGCTCTAACTGTTGACCGTAGATCTGTAAAGATCATCTTGTTCTAACTCCCCTGCCCTAGGAAGGGATACATCACTGCTGAATCTTTGTCATCATTAATGTCCTAAGAACAAATATCACCCATTACCAGTGGCTGTGGTACAAATTTAGCTAATTAGCCTTCGGCAAGCCATCAGTCAGGTGCCCATCATCCCGGGAGTGACAGCTGCATTTTTGAACCTCCGCTTTCCTGCACACTCCACACCCCCCCAGCCTTTCCCCTGCTCCTCTCCAGCCCAGGTGCTCGTTCCCTGCACGAAAAAGTGATTTCACATCTTGCAAAATTAATTCTCTGCTCACGATGGCCTTGATTAAACAGATTGACAAGCCGTGCTAAAGGTGGCAAAACAGCTCTGACATGCAGACGTCTTCACCTCCTGAAAGGAAAGGCAAAAAAAAGGAGAAATCCCTGTGGGCTGCTGCTATTATGAGATGCAGGTGGCTGAGGGCTGTTTTCTGCAGAATCAGCGAAAGTTCTCCACATTTAGGACCAATGTCTGTAAAGTTAAACTGGTTGAAATAGCAGAAGATGAATTTATTGGCACTTGAACTGGATTATCTTGAAATAACTAAGAAGTTTTCATCCACAACTGATGTAGACTGTGCTGATTCTCCAGGAGTTTGGAGATAGAAGTGGTAAAAGTATGTGTGGCTGCCCCATCCCTGGAAGTGTTCAAGGCCGGGTTGGATGGGGCTTGGAGCAACCTGCTCTAGTGGGAGGTGTTTTCACTTGCCTGTTGATGCTCTGGACTCTCTCTTGTAAATTCAGCATCTCCTGATGGTGTGTGAGATCTGCTGCCTCCACCAAGGCTCTCTGGGCATCACCTGGAAGAAGGGTGATGTTTTTGTCTTGTTCTTTTCTTGGCTTTTGTTTCCTTGCTGTCTGCTGAGAAACTTTCAAGCTGAAGAGCTGATCTGTTTTTTGAAGAACTAGGCTGGGAGATGTCCTCTTTGGGTAATGTAGATAAAATTTAGGTGGCCTTCCTTCCCAGCCTTGGTGCATATACCCCAGTGGACAGGGGACTTCTGATGAGGAATAAAGCTGTCAGTCCTGCTCTTGAGATGATTGTCCTCCTCTCATCCCAGAGATCCTGAGAGGAGCAGGTGTCAAGATACCTTGTTGTCCAGATATTCTGGAAGGACAGATCTCACCATTATTGAATTATAATTGGGATGAAACCTTTGAAGCAGCAGGATTGGGACTGAAGGTGCAGCATGAACATCTTGGGCTTTTTTTCCCCGTACAAATAGGGCAGGGATGAACTCTGAGGAGAAACTAGAGGGATGGATGAGGGGAATTTTTGGAAGGATGTTTGTCCCAGACACAAATCTTGGCTGTCAGAAGTTCAAAGCGCAATCCTGATCCCTTTTCCAGCAGCCTTTCTGCAACACATCTCTCGGGCCAGAAAGAAAACCACAACAAGATAAATCGGTGAACCTGCTGTATTTGCTGCTCTGCATTAACATGAAGGGAGTGTGGGAAGGGCTGAGAGCATTTGTTGGGGTGAGAGCCAGCAGAGAGGAGCAGAGCTGAATTTGCAAACACTCTTCCCGTCAGCTCCTGGGCTGTCCAGCTGGGAGCTCTTGCACTGATTTACTGCTGTCCTTCCTTCAGCCTTTGGAAATCAATCCACTGACAATTAAGGTAATGCCTGGTCTAATATTTATTTCACACTCTCATTAATGGACTGACAAACCCCCGCTTTTTGAAGCAGTGAGACTGTTCTGTTCCACAGGAGGGCTGGAGCTCTGGGTCATGCTCTTTTCCCTCGTCCCCTGTTAAAGCTGAGATCTCTTCTTGAAGCTTTCAGGAAAATTGCCATGCAGCACATACCTCAGCATTGTGTTCCTGGGGAAGAAGGTGCAGCTTTTGTGCTAAATATTCCCAGATATCCATTAAAGGAGAGCTGGAGCACAAAGGGGTAGCCCTGGCTGCCTGCTGGGCCCCAGGAGCTCTGTGGGTTGGGAAGAGAAGAAACCTTTGCTGCCCGGGAGCTCATGTTCTTTTTCTCCACCTCCTGGGCAAGTGTGCCCTGCACTGGGTGTGACCTGTGTGTCTCTGCTTGTGTCCCCAACACTGAGAAATTTCCCCAAACTGCTGGGAAAAGGTTTCTTTGGGGAAATGCTGCAGACGGCCAGAGGCACCAGAGCAGGGGGCTCTGGTACTCATTAGTCAATCCACCTCTGATCTGGGATCAAACTGGGGCTGGGCCCCAAAGTCCTCTGTGCACCCTGTTTCGGGGGTGGCCATCCTGGGGGGCTCTGCAGCTCCTGGGCACCGAGTGTATCAGGGTCAATGTCCCACAGCCAGACTGGGAACTGCAGGTACCTGTGGGGTCTGTGTGGATCACCCCACCTTGAGGTAAGGAATTTACCACTGCAGCTTCTGGAATATCTAACTCAGACGCCGAGTGCAGGATGGTTCGGGTTACCAAAATGACCTTTAGTTAATGCTGCTAGAAGAACACCAAATAATAACAATTTTCTCCCCGAAGTTCTCATTCCCTCTTGTATTTTTTTCTGCCAGTTTCTAGGTCAGATTCCCCATTCCGCTGCTCCTGCGCTAGAACAGCGCTCAGGTTGCACAATTGCAGAGGAGGGAGGAATCTGCTTCCCGAATCCCGATCTTCCCAGTAGCCTTTCCCGATTCTTCCCTTCCTCCTGGCGTCTCCTGCTGGGAGCCCACCCCAGGTAGGCTGCGGGTCGAGGGCTGCGGCAGGGTGGGTTTGGGGAGGTCGGGGGGTGCTGGTCCCCCCTCGTCGCGCCGGGGGTGGGACGGGGAGGCCACCGCAGCTCCCCCGGGGCGGGGGGAGAACGCTGCCCGTGTCTCGCAGGTGTGGGCTCGCCTTCCCTTCGCTGCGTTTGGTTATTTATCAATCCCCCCCCCTCTTTTCCTCCTTCCCCCTCCCGCTTTTCTCTTACGCAGTGGGAGCAGCCCGGCAGCCTGGCTCTGCCCAGCCGCCCTCCGTCCTCCCTCCCTCCCTCTCCCTCATCCCTCCCTTTTCCTTAAAAACGTGGGCACCGGGGTGCAGCCCCCTGCGCTGGCAGCATCTCTGCCTGCCCGAGCAGCCCTTTCCCCTCCTCCACCTGCGGAGCCCCCGGCTTTGTCCCGTGTCCCCCCCTCATCCCCCGGCCCGGGGGTGCTGGATGTGGCCGCGGGGAGCGGAGCCTGGTCCGGAGCTGCGCTAGAGGGGACCTGCCGCAGGTAAGCAGCTGGCTGGGGTTTATTGCCAACTTCGGGGTTTTCCTACTGTTTTATCGTCATACGGAAGCGGTGGGGTCGTGCCGGAGCCTCGGTGGCTCTCGGGGTACACGGGGGGCAGTGGAAGGTCTGGGGGCACCAAACCGCGTGTGGGGGACTCACCGACCGGCAGGGATGGGAGAGGCAGGTGGGAAGAGGCAGCCCCTGGGAGAAGGGATGGTGTGTGCAGCCCGCGCGTCCCCTGCGCCGGCCGTGTGGAGATATGCGCGATCCCTGTGTGCTCGGGATGCGCCAGGCTCTCAGGGTTGCATCCCATTAAAACGCTGCCGGGGAGGGGGGCTGTGTTCCTCGGCAGTAAATCATCCTTCTCCCTGGTAATAAATCACCCTTCCGCAGCGTTTCTCACGCACTCGCCTCGCTACAGTCCCGTGGCACCCGTTTGATCAGCAGATTTTAGAGCTGTCTCTTGCTGCCCCAGGTCCTTGGCGCAGGCTGCTGCTTCAGGATGGACCCGCCCTTCTCTGCCCACATTTTTGAAGACCCCGACCTGAGGAAGCTGCTGAACGACTCCTCCATGCTCAACCTGAGCTTTCTGCCCAGCAACTGGTTCAACAACAGCACAGGGGACGGCTTCCTGCCGCTCAGCATCAAGATCACCATCGTGGTCGTCTACTCCATCGTGTGCATTGTGGGGCTGGTGGGCAACTGCTCCGTCATGTATGTGATTGTCAGGTAGGACACCAGGGAGGCTCCAAGGAAAGCTGGGAGCGGGGCAGACATTCCCTCCCTCAGTCCCTGCTGCGGGTAAAGCAGGCAGGCGCTTCCCTGGGGCTTGAGACGTGCTTTAGAGGTAACGATGTGGCATTTGTTTCATTGTTTTGGTTTGATTTGGTTTTTTTTTTCCCCTTCCTAGGCTGTGAGGAAGGTTTCTGCCAGTTTTCAGCTGCCCTCTGGTGCCTCCTAAAGTTTAACCCAGAGAATGGAATAGAGTGAGCTGATCAGCTCAAAAAAATGGGGCTTTTTTTTCTTTTATTTTTGGGGAGCTGGATGCCCCTGGGGAGGGCAGTGTGCTGGGAGCATTCCACTGCCAGGGTGTGCTGGGTGCTTAATGGGACCTCTCCTTCCTGTGCTGTGGCCGGCACCCCAGCTGTGTTTGCAGGTGCTGCTCCATCTGGGAGCTGGCTCCTTCCAAAGCTGAACCTTGTTGCAAAGGAAAGAGCCTGCTGGGAAGCTTCCTTTTACTTTTACAGGGGGAAAATCACCAATGTGAGTGTTCCAGCTCTGCGGAGCCTGCAGACTTCAGTAAGATGTGAGAGGATGGTGCAGAGTTGAGGGCAACTTCTCTGGCTTCTTTTGCTGAGGCCGGGATAGTGGGGGGGGACTTCAGCAGAGGGACAGCACAGAGCATGCCCCACTCCATCCTCCCTGCACATCGCTGGCATTTTGAGTGTCCCTGCCTGCTTCTGCCATGGTTCAAACCCTTCTGTTTCTGGGAATCAGAAACCTTGTAAGCCCTGTAACTACAGAGCAAGTTTATGCAGCTCTTAGGGCTGTGATTATTAAACCCCAGCATCCCCCTTCTGATCCCTGCACCCTGCACATTAAGGAAGGAGCTTCCATTTTATGCACATCTCAGAGCAGATTCCTGGTGGAGGTGGACGCTGCCAGCACAGAAAAGACAGGCTGAATCCTCCAGCAGAAGATGAAAGTGTTCAGCAGGTATTCAGACACAGCTGAGATTGTCCTGTTCCTGCCAGGAGCCCAACTGCTTCCAAAGCACCTTCCCCTGAATAACTACAACTTGGCTGGGGGAGATGCTGCAAAATTAGGTCTTTGGTATCAGAGGTCGGTGAAGGGTGGTTAAATCCCTGCTCCAAGGGCAAAGTGACGAGACTGCTCATCAGGCTGCCTGTGTGTGCTCTGTTAGCCCAGGAGTTTATGGCAGGGACAAGGGATCCCATTAGCCCTGGGGAGTCTGCAGATGCAGAGAGGACGTTTGCAGCACACTGGGGCCATATCTGGAGACCTCGTGTTCCTTCTCAGTGTAGTAGCAATCACTGGAGTAGTTTGTGGGTGTGTTTAAGTGTGTGAGTAGTGAGGCTCTGGGAGCTGGAAGCCCTCGTGTGATGATGGTGATGTAGCTGCATGGGAACACCAGCCCATGTGCAGCAGAGCAAGGGAGTCCTCACCCCATGCACGAGCCTTAATGCGTGTAGGGGGAAGTCTGGGCAGAAATGTTTTCCCTGCCTGCAAAGGTCTGGTGGGATGTGCCCAGCAGGATCCTGCTGGCCCTGCCCAGGGCTGGGGCTGGACGGTCACCAGTGACACGACCGTCCCAGACTGGTGTCTTGGGCAGGGTGGACCTGTGGCATGGCTAATCACGGAAAATACTGGCTTCTGCTCCACACCTTTTTTGACTTTGATACCTTCCAGTTGGATGAATGCAACTCAAGAAAAGAAAGTGGGATTTAGTACTGGAATTCCCCCTGGAATTTAACTTGTTTTATGTGTGTCTTCTAGTTTCACAGTTTTGAAGCAACTGAAAACTGAAGACAGGGTCCACCTCCAGTTGCCCTCAGGCTTTTCCATTTCACTATTCTCCTTTACTCAGAAACCACATATTTATCTATATAAAAGCCAACATAAGTTTTGATAAATTGGGAACTCCTTTTTTGCGATTCACCTCTGCTTTTTCCAAAAAACTCTGGGAGCCTGGAGAGCCCCCTTGTAAAGTGTGTGCTGGGGAGGTTATAACGGAGCTAGAGCACGTGTAGGAGCTGCTGCTCCCCATCCATGTCCCCTGGGAGCTCAGTACTGAGCTGAGACCGACACTGAGTGACAGCCAAGTGAACAACTGCTCTTGAGTAGAGCAACAACTTCTGGTTCTCTGTGCCCAGGATTCCTCTCTCCTTGCCCTGTCTGAGGTCAGGAGCAGGTGTGAGGATGAAATGGGCTCAATATTAAACTTTTGGCCCTGGCCATGTACACAGATTGATGCAGAGCTGCCAAATTGTGGCCCTACAAGGAGGATGCTGACGAATTTCTGAAACACAGCCTTTTCTCCTCAGATTAGAGCTTTGGTGCTTCATGCCTTGAAAAAGCCTGGTTTTCAGTAGGTGGGAAGTTGGTTGCTGGTAAGTCAACACAGGGTTTTGGGGCTCTTAATGACAAATTAATGGAAAAAACGATCAGCAAACCCTCTGTGCTGAACCCTTATTGCTGTAGGTAATGTGCACCCCACACAAGCTTTTTTTCTTCCCATGCTTCAGCAAGGATAATCAGGCTTCAACACATTATAGAGCCCATAGGAAAATGGTGTATTACCTTCCAGAAAAAGACTGGTAGTGTTAAAGACAGTAATTGTTTCCTGGTTTTGCGGGAGTTGGGAAACAAAAAGACTCTAATGCCAGCACTCGAGGAAGTTGGAGGCAACAGGAAAGCTCATTTTTTTTTTCGTTCCTCCTGAATGAGTTTTTTGCAGCACCGAGGGAAAAGTTTTAAAATCTCCTGGCATTTCACACAAAAGTACAAATTCAAAGCCTCCTCTTGGTTTTCCCCCGTGTTGTAGAACCCAGCCCACATCTCTATTATATTCGGAGTGATTTAACATTTGGAATGATTAATTTATAGAGAAAGTCATCATGTGACTGTCGATCCCTTCCAGTGCTGAGCAGCACTAATTGGGCAAGATGGAGAAGGGCTCTTGTCAGGAGCACGATTTTCTGGACAGTAAAGGGCCTATTGTGAGAACCTGCCTCGTCTGTGGCTTTGTTCTGCTGGCTCATCCTGGAGCTCCTTGCCAGCAGAGACGAGGCCTCCCCTCCCTCCTCCTTCTGCTGTTTGCTCTCTTCTGCATACATTTCCTGCTCTGCTTCTTAATGAACGTGAAACAAGGAGCTGAGCAGAGGGTTTGGGGGGAGAGTGGGGGGAACCAGGCTGCTGAGATCCCTCTGAGCCATTAACTGAAGCCTGCGAGGCTGCTGGCCCAAGATCTTTGTTTTTAGGAAGGAAAGAGAAGGGGAAGGGGGATTTATTGTTGATCCTGGGGGTGGGGCTGGCTCATGGGGCTGGAGGTGGTGCTGACCCAGGGGTCACACCCAGGGGTGTGACAGAGGCCCCGGATCCCTGCCAGCCACTGGTGTGCCAGGGAAGGGACAAGGTGCAGCTTGTAGCCCAGGGAGTCTGTGTTGTCCCCAGCTCCTGTGGTGCTCAGCAGTGGGGATCTGGAGGACTCCCTTCCTCCACTTCGACCCCCCATGGGAGCACTGCCTCCTTTCTTGGGCACTCCTCATTGCTATGGCAGCTCTCTGTTGGGAGCCTGGCAAAATCCTGGGGATGCTCAGCCCTCGGTGTGGCAGAACACTCTTCAGAGCATTTAAAGCAATGTTTTAGGCAGTTTAGGGCTGTCGGGCCCCTGCATTTTCATCTGCTGCCTCCAGGTGAAGCTTTAGGAGGAAGGATGTGATGGGGAGGTGCCTGCACTGTGAGCCTGCCTGGGGATGCTGTGCCCGCTGTTGTTCTGCTTGAAAACTGCCTCAGTCCCTGAGAATAGGGGTGAGGGCAGCTGGCTGTGATGGGACAGGGGAAATGAAGTTACTTACGACGTTTCAGAGGTGCTGATTTCTTAATAGAAAGCTTTCTAAGGGAAAAGCCTGCCCCAGCTGTGCGTCTCAGAGCTGAAATGAGGTGAGTGCTTCGTGCAGGGGGGACCTGGTGGACACGAGTGGGGCTGAGACCTTTGTTGTCTCCAGGTCTGCCTCCTGGTTTTTCCTTGAAAAATGAAATGAATAGACATAAATTATTGCAGTTTATAGCGGGATGAAACCCACACCAAGGGCTCTTTGCCCTGGAGAGCGAGTGGAGCCAGGGGAGGATGCTGAGGTGAGCAGGAGGGGATCCTGCTGTGATAACGGCTGCAAAGGACAGGTCTGCAGCTCCCTGATTTCTGAGTTCCCATGAGCCCAAGTGAGCTGGGCTCAGCCACATGACCCGCAATAGCCACATCTGGCCCCTGCTAACACAGGTCCTGCAGCTCCAGGGTGTGTTGGAGGGCTCTTTGTTTCACCTGGCTGTGGTGAGATGGGTGAGAGGGAGTTGCCCATGTGCAGCAGTAACTCTGTGATGTTCAACATGGGACTTGGTTCCCAGTGTTTTTCAGAGACTGGGAGGTTTCCAGGTGCATTTTGGGTGTGAGCAATTCAGCAGAGGCAGATCTGGCCCACGAGCAGGGATAAGAGCATCCTGCTGCAGGGTGGATGCTAATGAATGCCTTCCTTAGACCAGAACACCATTCTTGGTGTCCAAGCACCTGCCCAGGGATATGGGGGCATCCCTGGGAGCCCCTGGGTGAGCTGCTGAAGCCTTTGCAGCAGCAACCACGGAGCTTCCTCCCTTGGCATGGCAACACCATCCACATTGGTCCCTGGAGAGCACCTGGAGGACAGGGCAGAGCTGGTTTTTCATAGCTGTTCCTCAGACACAGCGGTGAGACTCAAGGACAAGAAAATACCCATGTTTGTTCCCGTCCTGGCTGGCTGCAGCTTCTCTAACTCACACCTGCTAGTCAGTCCCTGTCTTGCTGGGTAATTTATAGGCTTTTAGGTGCCCTGTTGTTGGCTGCTGCTGCTGTAGTGTCTGGCCTCAGAGTCCAGACTAATTTAAATGGTCCTTCTCAAATGCCGTGTGTTTTTTCAGGGCCTGTTGAACCATTAAGAATAAATCATCTTAAGCTGGTCAGAAGTTTCAGGCTGAGGGGGCTCTGGGACGGCGATCAGAGCAGCAGGGACACGGAGAGCACGGTGTGGGCAGACAGCTGAGGGGACACAAATCACCACAGAACGTGCCAGATCAAATGTCAGCCTCACACAACCTGAGGGCTGGGAGCAGAGATGGGAGAGAACAAGGGCTGATTTCCACCATCACAGGGTGGGAGCAGCTCAGTAAAAATCCTCCCTGAGCCTCTTCTGCTCTGTTTTGCTTCCCGGTGCATGTCCAGAGAGGGGGGCAAAGGCTGTCCCTGCTGCTGGGGTGTGAGGTGGGGATGGAGGGAGCTGCTCAAGGTGAACAACACTGTCTGCATCCTAATTAGCTGGAGCTGCACGTACCAAAATCAAGAGGCTCCAAGAGGCAGAGAGCTCCTGGAAATAATGCTCAGGGTTCTGCAGGGCTGCAGGCTTTGCTCTCGGCCCTCTGCCCCTGCTGTCCGCAGCTGCATTTTGGGTTGGGGGTTTGCTGCAGCCAGCTGCTCCTTAGCCCCAGTCCCCACCCTGCAGCTTTGCCGTGGGTGGGTGGAAAAGAGGGAAAGATGCTAAAACAGGAGGTCTGCAGCTCACCCTGAGGCTCAGCCAGGGGCAGAATCTATTCTGGTGAGGAACAGGTCCTTAAAGCCCAGAGGGTTTTTCTGCTTACCTACCCTTAATCTCTCCCAGACTGTGTGTTCCCCTTACCAGAGGGTCCACTTACTAAAAAGGAGGGGGAAGATGAGTGCTGAGCTGATATCCAGGTGCTTTTCCTCTCAGGCTTCAGCATCTGAGAGAGCAGGAGAGCAGAGTAAAGCAATAACTGTTGTGACAAAGGGGGAGCTGGATGGAGAGCTGAGAACCACCCTGTGGGAGATGCTCCATTAGGAAATTACCTCCGTGGCAGAGTGCAAGAAAGCAGCCCAGCAGGGAGCTAATGTCCTCCATGGAATCCGCAGGCTTATCTGCAGCAGAGCTGTGTCCTGGGGGAGGAAACCGAGGTGCCTCCTTAAAGCCTGAGAGTTTAATTTGTCTTTTTTTTTTGGTGCAGATTAAGAGAAAGAACGCTCTCAGTTCTGGAGGAAAAGAAATAGAGATTAATCCACAGAGAAGTGATTGATTGATTTTTGTGTGTACTGAACATTCTGGAAATGCTTGGGAACATTGGTTGCTTGGGACAATGGCTGTTGGCTCTCAGCATGTAGCGAAAGTGGTGTAGAAGTAATTAATTAGGTGTAAATTAATTTCCCCCCCTTTCAAAAGTGAAAAATCAGCTTTACATTCCACTGGAAGATAGGTTGAAGGAAGTGGTGGGACAGCCCCCTCAGTGTGTCCCGTGTGGGAGAGAGGGAAGGTGGCTCTGCCATCGCCTCGAGGAAGGAGGCAGAGGAGAGGGATCTGTGCATTGAGGGATTCTGCAGGGCCAGGCAGAGCAATTGCACCTGGGCTCTGAATTCATTCTGAGAAGTGTCTGGGAGGAGTGGGGCCAGTGGGGCTGGAGGGATGTGGGAGGGAGCTGAAGGTTTGATCTGCACACCCCGAGTTCAGGGCTGGCTGAGATGCCCCAAACTTCTCGGTGCTGGGGGCACAGGAGTGTGCAGGGAGGCAGCTTTGTCCCCCAGGGATGTTGGATGGGGGCTGGAGGTGGGTGAATTGCTGCTTGTTTCTCCCACTGGTCAATGACAAATCAAACCCAAACAACTTTAAGTTTTTCTGTTTTGCAGTAAAGTTGCTTCCTATTGCTCAGAATCGTTATTCCCTCGAGCTATAACGTCAGTAAAAGCAGTCAGGGTTAGAGGCATGATGAATTCGGGTTGATGAATTGCCTCTGGCTCCAGCCCTCCTGGAAGAATAGACTGCCACAAACTTGACCTCTGGGAAGCTCGAGCCAGCCCAGCCAGGTTTGTGGTGTTCAGGGGAAACTGCAGCTCCCCGGAGACCTTTGCCAGCACAGTCGTAGGTGGCTGAAGAACTTCCTAAAGCCTGAACTGACAATGCTTATTTTTGTGAGAGCTGACAGAACAATGATTTCACTTCCTCATTTTAATCCTCCTCTGCTGACCTGGAGGGGAAAGTGAATCCCCTCACAGACCCACCTCATCCCCCTGTGCTTTGCCACGTTTATGCCAAGTGCAAGAATTCAAACAAGAAAGGAACACTCGCCCACCCTGAGGTGCTCCTTGGAGTTGAGGGCACTGGAGGCTGCTGTAATTCTCCTTAGGAAATCCCGAAGCTTAAAGCCCTGGCAGCTGCCTGGTTGTGTTGGATTTGCAAAGTGCTTTTGCTCATTCATCCCATCACAAAAGGAAAGGCACCGGTATTTTCCTTCTACTGCTTTTGGTTATGTAAGTTTGTCT
The DNA here is from genome assembly GCA_013398015.1 of Oreocharis arfaki. Lineage (NCBI taxonomy): Eukaryota > Metazoa > Chordata > Aves > Passeriformes > Paramythiidae > Oreocharis > Oreocharis arfaki. The sequence goes on from VZRR01005486.1 coordinate 91,098, forward strand.
GGGCTGGCTTTCTAAGAACCTCTTATTGATTTCAGGGTGAGGAAAAGCCTCAGTCAGGCTTGTGTGGGGATCTCAAAGTATTTCCAACAATGTTTCCACCAGTGCTCACCTCCAAAACCTTCCCTTGGCTTTCAGGGTCAAATGTAGGATTATTTGGTCTTGCTTTCTGAAGCTGCTTTCAGACTTCTGATACAAGCCCAGCTTAGAGCTCCAAGGCAGGTAGAAAAATAGACTTTCTAGTCTGGATCGTGGCTCCCCTGTCTGCTCCTCTTGCAAACCTGGCCACGTCACCATGTGTCCCAGCAGGGTTCAGAATGTGCCAGTGATAATGTCCTGCCAAGCATTCAAATCATTTATCAAGAGCTGAAGAAGCTCAGACCCTCAGGGGAGGGCACAGCGCTGAGAAGGGCAGTTGTGGGTTTGCTCTTGGGAATCAAATTGGCAACAAGAGCTTTTTAGGTCAAATCAGACCCTGTAATATTCTAATGTGTATCAGGCTGAAAATAGTGCAGCAGTTTACGGGTAGAAGTGCTACCCTCGAATGAACTTGCACTCTGTTAATAACATCACTGTCTGCCATTTTTGGCGACATTCCTGCTAAGGCCATTAGTAGAGTAAATGATGGATGAGCTGTAGTTTTAGAATTATACCTATTTGAGCTCTTATTCTGCCCATGAGAAGAATATCCTGGAGCTGAAATGTTGGATTCAGTCACAGAGTCACTGCTGAGCTTCCATTTCTGCAGACACTGCACGTCCCCCTGGATAGGTGATCACAGCTGGCTCTGCATCATTCCCCAAGTGTGAAAAGGAGGTGACTGTCATTAGAGCAAGGGGACTCTTTCTTCGGGGCAGTCAGTTCATGTGATAAAAGTAATATTGAAATGACAAAAAAGTCTTTGAAGTAGAGTTTGACTCATGACTTTACTCCTTTCTTTAGGAAGAAACATTGTGATATTTTGATTTCTGATTCAAACCTAATTCCTCACCAGTTTTTGGCTGGCCAGGGCTGGCCATGTTGCCAGTTCTGATTTGACAGCTCTCATTAGCCATGCTCTCTGGCCATGATCCCACACCTAATGGCTGATCAACTTACCCCTGCACCTTTCAAATCAGCTAAAGCTCTCACCAATACTTACAATAATGAAGCCATAGGTAGGGAAATCCTTAGTTGGCCTTATGGAAGTAATTTTTCCAGAAACACCATCTGAGTTGACAGCCTCAGGCTTTCATGGTGCTCACTGGCAGTCTGAGGGAATGATCCTCCTGCCTGTGGAGCTGATTGTGGAGGGACCATTTGTGGTGTTGTAGGAGCTGGGCTGATCTGTGTGGGAGGTGGAAATGTGAGGGTGGCCACTCTCACTGCATCTCTTTCCTAAAGCACCAGGATCTACTCCAGCAAAGTTCAGTGTCTGAGCAATCACGGTCAAGTGGAGCTCTAACCATTGCTCATTCCTGCATTTCAGGTTCACCAAGATGAAGACAGCCACCAACATTTACATCTTCAACCTCGCTCTGGCTGACACCCTGTGCCTGATGACCTTGCCCTTCCAAGGAACAGACACATTCCTGGGCTTCTGGCCCTTTGGCAATGTCCTGTGCAAGATCGCCATCTCCATCGACTACTACAACATGTTCACCAGCACCTTCACGCTGACCATGATGAGCGTGGACCGCTACATCGCCATCTGCCACCCCATCAAAGCCCTGGACATCCGCACGCCCCACAAGGCCAAGGTGGTCAATGTTTGCATCTGGGCACTGGCCTCTGTCTTCGGCATCCCGGCCATGGTGATGGGATCTGCGGAGAACGAGAACAACGGTCAGTAAAACTGGGAGGGAGGTGCTGGTGGGCAGGAGGGGCCAGGGAGAGGGGTGCCAGTGTCATCAGTGGGGTGAAGTCTCTGCTGTAAAATCATCTTAACTCTTCCCTTTCTGTCCCTGCCTCTCTGTATCACTGCTTTTCTAGCATTAAACACAGAATTAGTATTTTCCAGTATTAAACATAGAATTAGTATTTTCTAGTGTTAGAAATGTTGTGTGAGGAATTGAACATTAAACACAGAATTGTTCTGTTAGGTTGGGAAAGACCTCTAAGATCACCAAGACCAACCATTAACCTAACCAACCTAAACTAACCTGAACGTGCAGATGCTTTTCTGCTTGGTCTGCATTTGCTGATCTTCCTTCCCATTTTATTTTTTCACTCTTGCAGAAATTGATTGTCTAATTAAGCTCCCTTCTCCCGTGGACTACTGGGATCCAGTGTTTGGCATCTGCGTCTTTCTCTTCTCCTTTATGATCCCCGTGTTGATCATCACCATTTGCTACAGCCTCATGATCAGGCGGCTCAAGAACGTCCGCGTCCTCTCGGGCTCCAAGGAGAAGGACCGGAACCTGAGGCGCATCACCCGCATGGTCCTGGTGGTGGTGGCAGTCTTCATCGTGTGCTGGACTCCCATCCAGATTTTCGTGCTGGTGCAGTGCTTGGGTGCCAAGGCGGAGAGCGAGCTGGAGCTGGCCATCTCCTGCTTCTGCACCGCGCTGGGGTACGCCAACAGCAGCCTGAACCCCGTGCTCTACGCCTTCTTGGATGAGAACTTCAAGGCGTGCTTCAAGAAGTTCTGCTTCCCCACCGCCTTCAGGACCGAGCTCCAGATGTCCAACAGGATGTGCAGCATCGCCAAGGATGTTGCCTACGCCTGCAAGAACTCGGAGGGGACTAACAATCCGGCCTGACTAGGCATGGAAATCCCCATGGTGGCTGTCGCCCAGCAGAGTCCAACCACCCCCACGTCAGAACTAACTCAGATAACGGCCCTTTAGCAGGACCTCAAAACTGAGAGGTGAGAAACCAAGGAAACAATTTTGGGGGTTGGGAAAACTGGATACTGCGAGAGCACGCAGAGAAAGTGAGCCCACTTGATGCATTTTTAATTCCAGTGCATCCTGCACTAAGGAACGCGTTTGAAATCAGCCCTCTGATTCCTGCGAAACCCTGGGGGTTTGCAACATTATTGAGAGTTTGGGAATCAAGGGTTTAAAATAGGCATCGCTCCTGGGGCTCACACTTCTGCTGCTGGGAGACAGACAGAATGTGAACTCTTGCATTGCTTTCTTCCTCCCCGAGTGGAGATGTTAACGGCTCGTGTGGCTCACCAGGCGCTCGTGTGCGCGTTTTCCTCCTGTGCCATCGCTCTGAACGCAGACTTTGCTGCAGCCAAAGTGGGCAGGAGCCATCAGACAAAACCCAAGATCATCTCCAGGATGAGTCATCGCGCAGGGAAGGATGCGGGGAGGGAGAGGAGGGAGCTGACGGGAAGAGAAATTCGAACTGCCATGGGAGGACAGCGCCAGCTCCTGCAGATGGGATCTGCAGTGAAACCCCCCTCTCAGAGGGGAGCAGGGGGGAGAAGGGACTGTCAGAACTGATGATGTAGCTCCGAAGAGGAGGAAGAAAAAAGACTGAGGAAATGAACACAGTTCCTCATTTACATGCTGCTACTCCTTTTTTTTTTTAAACTCTGTATTTCCAGTGTTATAATGGACAGAATGTGTCTGTAAATACGTGTCTGTAGTGGAATAGGTGCAGATACATGGTAGGATTTCACCTTACCAAGCATGCCTTGGGCATCTTCCTCAGTGAGAGGAGGAAAGAATGAAGTGGCCTATAGACACATGTATTTATGTCTTGGGGAAAGCCATTTTGGAGAGGTCAGAATGGCAGCTCTTCCAGAAGACATGGACATTCCTGGTGGGAGGAGGCAGCCTAAACCAGTCCCACCCGCTCCATATGGGATAAGTGGGGCACAAACCATACACAACGTGGGGTTCTGGGGTTTGTTTTATGTTTTTAACTGCAATGAGATCCACGATGCTGAGAGCACGTGGGAAATGCTGCCCAGGTACCACTCCTCCTGCCAGCCACGGATTGATTTTCCTCTCCCAGAGTAGGCCAGAGCTTTGTGCAAAATGAAATGTCCTGTCATTTCACTCGATAACAAAAGCCTCCCCAAAGAGCTTCACCACCGAGTGCCCTCTGTGCTGGGGAGGGCAGCAGGCTGGATTCTCCCCGTAGCACAACAGCCCAGGGAAATCTGGGCAGTGGTGGCCAGTGGTGCTGATGGAGGAGCAAAGCGCCAACCTCCACCTGGAGAGGGGAGGTCAATTCCAACGTGAGAACCAGCAGCGTTGTCTGGACTGTACAGATCCCAATGTGAATATATTTCTTGTGCTCTGGTCTAGGAGAGTCTGTATTTTTGATGTATCGATTTGCCAATATTTTAACGCTGTCTTGTTCTTTATATAAGCTGTACAAAGGAATCGAATGTTATATTTCTATGTAGAGTGTTTCCCTCATGGTTGGGCTTAAAATATAGACGCAATTCCAGTGGCCCACGTGTAGGGCCCAGATCTCTTGTAAACTGCTCAAGCTGGGAGGATTTTGATGCTGATTACCATTTGGTTGGGAATCTGGATGGATACCAGAGCAAACTTTGCAATTAGCACTTCCCCTGACCGATCTGGAGGGAGGAGGAAATCTGGGCACTTTAAGCACTTTGTAGCGGATGTTAATCCCCGAGCCCTCACCAGGAAATCCTGTATAAACCCCAGGCATGTGAAGAACAGCTCCTTGAGAACTGTGCTGCTGGCAAGCTGCATCCATGCCTTTGGAAAAACTGGGTTAGGTGGGATGTTATTTGTGGGTGCAGTGAGGGACCTTGGGTCTGCTCAGCCCCTCTGCTGTGGGATGGTCTGATGGGCTCTGGGAATGGTTGGGGCTGAAGCTGGGAACTGACTGCCGGGCTGTTCTCACCCTTAGGGAGCAGGAGAACATTCGTTAGTGGCTGGCTAAGGGATAGCCACCCTCCCTTTGTTGTTCTTGGCTGGGTTTTTAAGTAGATTTATGTCCTCTGGAAAAAAAAACAAAAACCACCTGTGTTTGGCATTTTTAAAATATGGATTTTGTTATAATGACTATGCTGCAACGATCTTACGTATTCAAGTACTCAATAAATGTGTGTTTACCAAGCTTCTGGGTATTTCCACGGCCCTTGCAGTGAATGTGTTCAGGCATTCTGTTCAATGCTCAGTGAGGTTTGCTGTAAGAAGAGCAGCAAACACCTGAAAGCAAAACTTTATTGTACTGTGCCTCTGGAGTTACAGGCTCATGGTCAGCTGGATGGCTTTAGTGCTGGCTCTGTAATTCCCTTTGGAAGTGGTTGTGTTGGTGTGATTTTTACAACTGCTGCACTGTAAATGACAATTAGGTGGCTACTTGTGTGCTTTAATAAAGGAAAATAAAACCCCCTGCACTTTGGATGAATGTCTGGAAGAGTTAACTGGGTGGATCGGGAATGTCTCAGCCCGTCCCTTTTAAGGGAGATCAGTGGGAACTTTTGTTGCACAGGAAACTTGATCTGTAGTTAACAGAGGAACAGAAGATGTGAAAATGCTGGAAAATCGGGTCCCTGCGTGTTGCAAAGGGCAGCTGGGATGTGGAGGCAGGGCAGCAGTGCAGGCAGGTGCCTGCTGCTAGAGGTGAAGTCTGGTGAAGGATGAAAACAAGCTCTTCCCACCTCCTCTCCCCACAATTCCCAGCAGTTATGGGGTTAGGCGTGACCTGGGAGAACAATAAATGGCAGAACTGCTCTGGAAATAAAGCCAAGGCCGTATTCTGCAGGGAAGATGGATCAGCCAGTGAGCTGTGCCATAAGGAAAGTGCTTTCTCCCCACACAGAGATCAATATTCCTACCCAAGCAGGTAAATATCAGGAGAGGGTTTTTTATTAGCAGTGGTGATTTTCTTCTTAAAAAAGAAAAAGTAAATTGGTGAGAAAAAAAATTGAAATCTTTATTTTTCTTCTAGTTCAGTTAATTACAAGTATCCAGGGGTGACTTCTTGCAGCAAAACCATAAACCAAAGTGCTTTATTCAGTATTGTGGGATTTATTAATGTTCTAAGTATTCTCTCTGCTGCTGTTGGCTGAAATCAGGTGCTGGAAAAGGCTGAGGAATGGTTGAGTTGGGGACTGAGCTCTCCCCCAAGCAGCTCCTTGGCTCTTGGTAAACCTGGGCAGACCTCTGGCTTTGCAAGAGCCACATCTCCCTTCCTCTCAACATTCCCCCTTCCATCAATTATACTGTCTAACAGCAGAAATAAGGAGCAGGATTTACACTTTTACTGAGATTTGGATGCAGAACACCCTCAGGCACGGGGTGGGTTCTTGGTGGTGTTCTCTCCAAGGCCAGGAGACGGTCTCTGATCCTTGCGGGTCCCTTCCAGCTCTGGATATTCTGTGGTTTATGGCTTTATGCCAGGAGAAGAGCTGAGCTGGGGAGGTGCTGGGTGACCCTTCATGAGCTGTGGGTCAGACAGGGGATGGTTGTTTTGGGTGAGTATTCAGTTGAAATCCCTCTCCCCAAGCCCACTGCCCAATGGAGCCAAAAAGCCTTTCCCCTGCTCTGAATGCCTCTGCCCCCTACAAAACCTGGTCCCCAGGGCTGAAAACAACTTCAGCAGGTGGGAGAAACCCTGACTGCAGAAAGACCAAAGATGTGTTGGGCCCTTGTGGTGCCCCCTGCTCCAGAGCTCGAGACTTGCCCTGAGGAAGTCACTGCCCGATGCTGAGCAGTTGCCATGTCTATTTTTCCAAGGTGTTTTCATAAGGAGCTAGACTGTAAATGTCCTTTTTAAATTATATTTTCTTTTTTCTTTCTTTTTTTTTTTCCCCCACAAGGAGGTTTGTTAACCCTTTAAAGAGCTGTCACTGGGCTCCAATCTCTCTCTGGGTACTTTGGGACATCATGGCTGGGTAGGACAACGTGTATCCAGAGAAGGATGCCTCTCACCCTGCAATGCTTTATAGGGAAGGTGGCTACTCTATAGTTAGAGCCTCTTTTTTTAAATGAAAAGGATCTCCAGCAGCAGCTGCTGTGGGTGCAGCCTTTGATATCTGCTCAGAAGAGAGACTCAGACTGGCAGCAAAGCAGGCTCTGCCAGGAAAACTCCAGCCTGCTTTCCCACTCATTTCGCTGTGCTCCCCCTCAGCTATTTTTGTGGGTATTCATGCAAAAGCAAATTTCTCCTTCCTTCAACAGGAGGATCTCCTCCGGACACACCCCAGGCTGCAGCCCTGGTTGTGCATTCACGGCTCCACGCCGTGCTTGCCGTGTGAATCGCTGTGGCAGCAGAGCTGCATCGCTGCGACTTCGCAGAATCAGTTGGTAATTCACACCCCTGATCTTCACCTCCCACACCCTGCCCAGGGCTCTCTGAAGGAGCAGCTCTTACTCCCTGGCCTTCTCCTTTGCTGAGGAGAACCACGGGGCTGAGATGGGAGGGATGGAGGGTAGGATCCAGCAGCAACAGCTATAGGAGGGGAAGTCGTCCCAATTCTGTGGTGAGGATTGTTTGTGAAGTGGGGAGGCTGAAAAAGGGAGACAAGGGGGAAAAAGGAGCAAGTCTAGAGGAGGCCGAAAGGATTCTCCGAGGGCTGGAGCATCTCAGCTACAGAGACCAGCTGAGAGAGCTGGGGGTGTTCAGCCTGGAAAAGGCTCTGGGGAGATCTTAGGGCCTCTCCCAGCACCTAAAGGGGCTCCAACAGAGCTGGAGAGGGACTTTGGCCAAGGGCCTGGAGTGACAGGACAAGGGGGAACGGCTTCACATTGACAGAGGGCAGGGTTAGATGGGATATTAGGAAGAAGTTCTTCCCTGTGAGGGAGGTGAGGCCCTGGCACAGGCTGCCCAGAGAAACTGTGGCTGCCCCATCCCTGCCAATGTTCAAGGCCAGGCTGAAAAAACCTCAGATAGTGGAAGTTGTCCCTGCCCATAGCAGGGGGTTGGAATGAAACATCCTTTGAGATTCTTCCCACCCAAACCAATCTATGATTCTACGGTTCCATGAAACAGAAGGTGAACTCAGGGTGGGAAGAATAACCCAAAAGTCCTGGTGCTGCTTGAGGAACAGAGATGGACTATGAGGAGGCAGAGCATGTGCTGTGTGATGCTGATGGGTGTTTGGCACAGGGTTTTTTGGGGCCTCTTCTTGTCATGTCTGAGCTGCTGCACATCTGTTTCGACTGGCCCGCAGTGGCTGCATGCACCTGCCCTCTTGCCCATTTAGACTGGGGATTCATGACACCTTTGCTCAAAATGTGGCAGCAGAAGTACCAAGGCCAGAGCTCCTTTTGAAAGAGGGAGTTTTAGGATTTCTCCAAGCAAAGGGATTGCTATTGGAGTGGGTGCTGTTAAATCAAAGAGCCCCACGGTTCACAAACTCCCTTTGTTCCTGCTTTCAGCACTCTAAAGCCTGGATAGATTGCATGACAGAATGAAATAATCAATAAATAGAGCAACATGGGTTTGTATCTTGGCAACGATGGTGCTGCTGAACCGTGTAAACCGACCTTGCTCTCTCTGCCTCGGTGCAGAGATCCCGTCTGGCTGCAGGGAAGGAGTGGTGCTGGCTCTCCACACTGCTGGGGGACACAGACAGCCCCTTCCCCCATCTCAAGGTTTCTGCTTTGGCAACCCATAAAGCCCCTCAATAGTTTCTGGGTTAGAAAGAGCACAAGAATATCCTACCCCAGCTGGGGTCTCCTTTACCCCACAGCACAGCATCTCCCATGCTCGGATTCACAGAATCTCACAGTCCTAGAATGGTTTGAGACGAAAGGCACCTCAAAGATCATCTAGTTCCAACCCCTTGCCGTGAGGAGGGTTCTTGGGAATTTGGTCTTCCTGTGGCTGAACTGCTGGGAGGGTCTCTCGGAGGAAATTATATCCTGTTCCACCAGCCTGCTCTTGCAGCAACAGGGGCTTTTCCTCCAGTCTGTGTTATTTCTGAGAGAGGATGCAGCCCCAGTGCTGATGGAGTCTCCTGCTGCCCGCACCGGTCAGGGAGAGCATCGCTGCTTCCCTCCCCTCTGGGCCTGAAGCCAGGCAGGAAGGGCTGGAGCCTGGAGCAGCAGCAGCAGCAGCACTGCCAAACAGCATATCTTCAGTGTAGTGAAATGAAGAATGATTCCTCAAGAAACCAAGCAGGAAACTTGATTTTTCCAAGGAAACCACTGAAAGAATCAGCATCTTCCCATGGACTGGTTTTGGCTGCATTAGATCACCGTTTTCCTGGCCACAGAGAAGAGCCCAGGCAGAGCCTGAGCTGGCTCTGTCCCTTCAACAAACATCAGCTTCTCTGTGTGTTTCCAGCCTGGCATGTGCAGTGAATGCTCCGAGAAAAGCTCATGCCATGCTGATTTCATTCAGTGACAGGGAATAAAAACAGAAGCTCTGCAGTCAACATGAAATTAAGATTAATGGCTTTTCAGCTTGATTTCCTCTGCGTGAAACAAACCCCATATTGCGATTTGGCTATTTAATGTTTGCTCAACGTTAGGCATTAATAGCAACTTCTCCACATGCACAGGTCACTTGTTCACATATTTTGGAGTTCCCCTCATCTCAGCCTTGCACTGCTCTTACTTTGCTTAACCACAGAAGAAACCACAGAATCACAGAATGGGTTGGGCTGGAAGGGACCTTAAATGTCATCTATCCAACCTCCGTGCCATTATAATTTCTGGAAATAATCACCTGCCTCCAGAGACCCAGCGTAAAGGGGCAGAAACTGAGCCCAGCCCCTGGTGCTGGTGTTTACCCTTCTCCCCTGCATTCCAGGGGTGACTGGGAGGCGGCAATGGAAAGCCAAGCAGGGCTCTCCCTGGGGTTTGCTCTGGCATCTGCACCAGGGTTTAATTTGCTTGTGCTTGGCTGGAAAACTTCTTCATCTTCTGGTGAGTGCCAGCGATGCCAGCGAGCCCTTCTGCCTGGGGCTATGCACAAGGTGTAGGATGAGCTCAGCGCCAGGCTGGATGGGGCTGAGTATCCTGGTTAGTGGAAGGTGTCCCTGCCCATGGCAGGGGTTGAAACTGGATGATCTTTAAGGTCCCTTCCAATCCAAACCATTCTGTGATTCTGTGACTCTGTGATTCTGTGAGCTGCTGGCTCTGACCTGCCCCATCCATCATGAAATGGAGGCCATCAGCCTCACATTCCAGCTCCTGGTCAGCACAGACGAAGGAGCTCAGCTGGGTGTGGCCACGGCGTGAAGGATCCTTCTGAATCCATCACACGGATCAGGGAAATTTAATTACATCCGTAAGATTTCCATCAATGCTGAGCAGCAGCAGGCTGGGTCTCAGGGGAGATTTTTCACTGCATTGAAATCCGACTTTATTAATTACCAGTCTCTGATCTCATTTGAGGGTTAAGTTTATGAAACGGAATCCTTATTTCTCCGATTTCCTCATTCCGCTGGTTTATTGAGCCTGGCACAGGGGATGTTCTGGACCTCAGAAACTCCCAAGGTGCACGAGCCATGCAGGAGGAGCATCGGAGCAAGGAGAGGTGATGGGGATGTGCAGAAGCCCTGCTGAAAGACAAAGAAAACACATCTCAGAAAAACTGAAAAAGGGGACAGTTGCTGGCTGTCAAAGGCCTTGCTGCCAAACTACAGCTTATTTTACCTGCAAAGGGAGCTCCCCCTTCCCACATGGGATGCTGGTGGCAGCAGCCAGAGCCCTCACCCCATCCAGCTAGGGAACACCGTGGTGGGAGGGTTTAGCAGAGTGACACCAGCCTTTGGTGCACCCCAGGCTGTTCATTTCTTCATGGGGAAAGCTTCCCATCCTCTGTTTATCCAGGAAGCACCAGACTTGGCTGTAGGCACTAAGGAGAGTGCCTGGTTTTTATCTACACATCAAATTTACTTTTTTTCAAAGAGAAAATAGCCATTGAACAGCCCTTGAAGCTCGGGGCTAGTGCCTAATTCCGCTCAAAGAGCTTTGTTAGATAATTGCAATATTTTTCTGAGAGAAAATGGAACAATCGAGGCTTGTAATTAAAAGCCATTCAGGCAGCCTTGATCCTTCCCTCTGCATCTTCACTTACCAAACACAGATGCCAACAAGGACTCATGGCAATATTTACTGTCGCTATTCTTGGCCTTTGCCTTTAAATTAACTCCTCTTCCAGACAAAAGGAGGAGGAGGGAGGGAAATGTGGGAATGTGGCATGTGGCTTTTCTATAGGTGATTCTTTGGAAAGACTTTTGTGGAGGATGCCTGACATCATAGAATCATAGAATCAACAGGTTTAGAGAAGCTCAGTGAGTCCAAGTATCAACTCAGCCCCACTACCACGTTCATCACTAAACCATGTCCTGAAATGCCACATGCACAAGGTTTTCTGAACACTTCCAGGGATGGCGACTCCACCACTGCCCTGGGCAGCCTTTTCCAGGGCTTGACCAGCCTTTCGGGGCAAAAATATTTCCTAATATCTAATCAAACCTCCCCAGGCATGACTTGAGCCCGTTTCCTCTCATCCTGTCCCTCCATCATGACAAGCCCAGAGCTCCCATGGAGGCCTCTGAGCTGCCACAGAACAAGGGTTTATCACCCCAAAACTGGCTCCAGGCACAACCTCAGCTGCAGTGGTGGTGTGGATGGGGCAAGGGAGCTGCCAGACCCGTGCCCCACAGCCCACAGAGGATCCTCAGGTGACCTCCTGACTGACTGTGAGAGGGAATCCAGCCTGGGAAGTCCCCTTCCCTTCAGCAGCAGGTGGGAATGTCAAACCTTGAAGTGCTGAGTCCCTCTGAAAGCATCAAACCAGGCTTGTTTCTCCCAAAACTGGCTGTAAAGCCAGAGGGTCACCATATTCTTGGGTCATCAGCACCCAAGGACTTGCAGCAACCCCGAGGAAACAAGGTGAGTGCTACAGGTAAGCCAGGCTGTAGAGAGAGGGGACAAATTCTCTTTTCTGGATTGATTTTAACGGTACCATCTAGAAACCCTTCTGCTTCTCATCTTTTTAGTCCAAGTTTTTGCTTCTCCGTATTTAATTTTTATTTTCATCTTTTGCTGGCATAAAGATGCTTCCGAGAGGCAGGCCTTCAACTCTCAGTGGGGTATTACTTCTTTTCTCACCCAAAAATCGTGACCAGCCTGAGGGAGGCAGTATGAGGCTGCCTAAAACCCAGGGGATTAGCGCTTCCCGGGAGAACGAGCTGCAGCACGGCTCGGATGAGGACAATTGATCCGAACAGCCAATACTGCCGCAGCACGAAGGCTTAAAAAGCAACAACCGCTTCCGATCCCCCGCCTTGGCTCAGATGCCTGCGGTGAAAGCCAGCGGTGGGAATACGAGCCCTGTACGAGCCTAATTCCGGTCCTGGGGTGGGAAATGGCTCCCAGGGATGATGGAGCAGAGTTCCTCCAGGGCTGTGTCCTCACTTGTGTGATAAAACGAGGAAGGGGATTCCTTCCCGGAGAGGGAACCTGCTGCTGCTGCAGTGGGCAGGGGCAAGTGGAAAGGTTTCAGCTCCTGCCATGTCCGGGGAGCTGCGTGGCTGCACCGCACCTCTGCACTCATTAACACATCCCAGGCGGAAATTTCCCCGGCTTAGAGGCTGAGCTGGCTGCCCTGCTCAGTGCACGGCTCGCTGGGAAGGGAATAGGACAGGAGAGAGCCCCGAGGGTCCCTAATTTAGCCTCCACCGACCCTGCAGACTCCAGACGGAATGTTCGCTTTAGGAGGGGATTTATTCAGTGAATAATTGATGGGTTTTATTTCCCCGCTTCCAGTCTTCAAGATGCAGCTGATGTGGGTTGGTGTGACAAGCCAGCCCCAGCAGTGGGAGGAAATTCAAAGGAATGAGCTGGCGTGCGGGGTTTCCCTGGGGGGATCCTGTGCTGGGAGTGGGCAAGCGTCTCCTTGGAGGCGTTTTCTGCTCTCCCAGAAGGAGCCGAAGCAGCCTGGCCTCGGATGCTGTGCTCGGAGGGTCTGCCCGGGCACGGGCACCCCGAGTTTGCCGGCTCCCCGCAGGAGCAGGGTGCCAGGCTGTGTGCGAGGCTGAGCAGGCTGCGGGAGATGCAGCGATGGTGAGCTGAAAGCAGAGAGTGCCGCTTAGTGCCGCCGGGCTGAACAGCACGGCCCCGCCGCACTTTCACTGGCCTCCTCGGGGCTCCGTGGGAGCTGGAGCCCCTCCTGAGCACGGGAGGAGACCTCGGCCAACGCAAATCCTCTCCCCTCGGAGCCTGGCACCCCGTAAGGGCGGCCAGCGCTCGTGTGTTACGTGTTTGGCACGGAGGAAATCCTGGATGCGGCAGGATGGCGCTGGGATGGGGCTGCTCGTGCTCTGAAAGGGAAGGGCCAGGGGGTGTAAGCAGTGTCAGTAAGTGCCTGTGGGGGGTCCAGAGAAGAGGGAACCAGACTCTCCTCAGTGGTGTCCAGTGACAGGACAGGAGGCGCAAAGTGAAGTACGGAAAATTCCATGCAAGCATAGGGAAGAAATTCACTGTTAGACTGGTGAAGTACGGAATCAGGCTGTCCACAATAGCTGTGGCATCTCCATCCTTGGAGACATCCAAACCCAAGTGGACACGGTGCTGGGGAATTTGCCCTGGATGACCCTGCTTGAGCCATGCTGTGATTCTGTGACTGCCATGACTTGTGATTGACAGAAAAAGCTCCAGCAATGTCATTGTCAGGCCTCAAAGGGGGTGACTCACACTGAAAAGATCCTTTCCATCTCATGAAACACGGCAGCGTTACCGCCTAATAAAATTTATTGCCTTTCCTAGAGCCCCAATGCCAATGAACAGTGATGTTTCAGCTGATTAGGCAGCTTGTGTGAGAGGTGACATAATTTGAGTCAGTTTTCTCACTCAGAGAGGTTTTTCCACCTGGGAAGCCCATTGCCAGCAGGTGGCAACCATGCTAAAGCAAAATTCCTGGAGACGTTTCACCTGGAAGAAAGCATTCTCCTTCATTGATCTCCCAAAGTTAGCACCTTTAATATGGAGAAGGCAACACAGTGATCTTGTATCCGCACATTTGGCTTTGGTTTTCTAAAAATCAAATTGCCATCATGAGGTATCGAGGGTTTTCAGTTTTGGTGTTGCAGTGCTGAGGGCACTGAGTTGCCCCGAGGAGCCTCACCTGGGGTCTTCACCCACACTCCCACCCTCCAAGAGCCCATTTATGCTGAGAACTGCAGCCTCTTCTTCGTTGATTTTACCTGTCCTGCACTTTGCTGGCGGAATTTTGACAGGTAAGAGCTGAGCTCGGTACCGTGGGGACTGGGGGAAAGCTTGCAAGAAATATTTGATCTGAGACAGCCTTCCTAAAACCAGTAGCACATAAACCTTGCAGGGCTAAAGGGTGTGAGAATGAGCTTTCCAAGCTTTCAGTATGGAGTTTCTGATCTCCAGACTCTGCCACTCAAGTCCTGGTTCTGTCCAAGTATTCTGACTATTTATTTGTGAAAGAAGGAACTTTATATTTGCAGTGCTCACTAGAGTTTTCCTTATGGTTTACAAAACACCTTAATTTTATTACAAACCTACCGTGTTTTATTTTATAATATGCAAAATGCAACATATATATAGCAAATACATGGCACAAGTAGCATAAATTTTCTCTTGTGAAAGAAGGACCAGTCTCTTTTCCCCCCCCATGAGGTTTATTTCATTACTCACTCTTAAATAAATATGTATTTGACACTTAACAGGAACAGTTAATTCAAAATAATTTCTATCACAAATTCCCACAGTTGTCGTAGTATTTGTATGGTGTCTTGCTTAACACTAATTTGGAGACTCAAATCTTCCTCTTGGTCTGAATTTAACAAGTCAGAAAAGAGGAAATTTGTGGTGAGGTGGAAGATGGACACCCTTCAAAACCAAAAGAAAGCCATAACACACAGGAACACACACGGACATGAAAATAGTTTCTTTTCTCTTCCAAACACTCATCCTCTGTCTGCTTTATTGATGTTTGATTGGAAGTGCTCATTAGCTCTGCTCCATTAAACAATCCTCCCTAATAATACAGTGAAGAAGAACTGAGCTTTGCGCTCATCTGGAAATCGGTCTCGAGCCTGTGTGTGCTGTACAGCAGATGGCAATAAAGGACCAGTCTGCGGCAGAAGTACGCCCCTGAAAAGGAAACGTTCTGCCCTTCATAATTCAGAGTGTGCAATTAAAAATCAGGGTATGGAAATGCAACTCCGAGGAGTTTGTAGGAGCCAGGAGGGGAAATACACGAGTTGCAAGTGGGCAGGACAAGCCCTGTTGCTGATAAGGATTATAAACAGGCCATAGGTGACATGTAAACGAAAGAAAGGACATTGTGCATCCATTGGCCGCCCCTCCGGTCTGCAGAGGTGTCCCTGAAAAGCCCCGGGAGGGCAGGGACCTGCCATCCCCACCCCCTTGCTCAAGAAGTTCTGCATTCCAGCAACTTCCGGAAACTTTTCCGAAAACTGTCATCCAGGAAGGCGTACAAGAACGGATTCAGGCATGAATTGGCATAGCTTAGGCTGGTGATGAAGTAGGATATCCCAATGACTGTGGAGGTCTGGGGTAGGTCAGTGGTCAAAGCCACGACGGTGGCCAAGTGGAAGGGGGTCCAACAGAAGAGGAACACAGCCAGGACTATGAAGACCATAATGGTGACTTTCTTCTTGGCTTTGTCCAGGGCTCTGGCATTGGAGTTCAAGTGCATGTTCCTCAGCTTGTAGAGCATCATGGTGTAGAGGATGCAGATGGTGGATACCGGAATGGCAAAGCCAAGGATGAGGGTGTAGATCCTGCTGGCTTTGAACCAAAACCTCTCAGGCTTGGGGAAGTTGAGACCACAACTCTTGATCTCCAGGTCGTCAGTGTAGACATTGGCAAAGATGATGAAAGGGAGGACTATGATGGTGACCAGGATCCAGATGCACAGGCTGACAATCCTGGCTGCCCGGTACGTGCGGTGGGGCATCCTCTTGGACCTGACCGTAGCCAGTACCACCAGGTACCTGTCTATGCTCATCACTGTCAGGAAATAAATGCTGGAGAAGATGTTGTAGTGGTCTATTGACAAGATGACCTTGCAGAGGATTTCTCCGAAGGGCCAGTAGCGGAGGAGGTGTTCTGCAATATTCATGGGCAAGACCAGGGTGAACAAGTCATCGGCTATAGCGAGGTTCAGGATGAACATGTTGGTCACAGTCTTCATCTTGGGGGCCTTGAGGATGACATAGATGACAGCAGTGTTGCCTGTGAGCCCCACAGCACAGATCACAGAGTAGATCACAGGCAGGACGACGTAGAAATCAGCTGCCTGCTCTTGGAGGGTGAAGTTGAACCTCATGCTGTTTTCCAGGTAGCAGCTATTGCCTGCGTTGCTGCAGGAGCTGTTCAGATCATCCCAAAAGGAGCTGTTTCCCATGCCTGTTGATCACAGACCACCCTCAGATGCCACTGAAAGCCTTGCTAGGCCAGAAGTGAGAGCTTTTCTCTTTGGCTGGGTTTTTTTCCCCCTCCTATGAGAAGCAGATGTTTACCTCATTTAGATGCAGCCTGTTTTCAAAGGCGAGTTGTGAGGCTGCATGGACCACCTAACTTACCTCTCCCCCCTGTTGGAGAAGTTAGATTTTGGAGTGATGAGGGAGGAAAAAAATGTTTGGAAGACATAAGGCTCCATGAACAGAGCAAACAAGAGATTTATGACTTTCTAAATAAGTCAAGGAACTCTTCTTTCCGAGAGCATTCCGGTGAGCTTTGGCTTTTCTTTGCCGGGGAAGTTGAGTGGCTCCCGTTCAGCTGTCTGCAGTGAGAGCTCCTCTGGGGCTGGCAGGGACAAGGAGGCAGAAGGGGGAGTTTCGTGCCTGGCTGGCTGTTCAGAGCCCTTGGAGGACCTGAGGGATGGCTGCTGTTTCACTGGCACAGCGCTCGCTTTCCGTGCCGGAGCAGAAGCGTTCCAGTGGTTAATTAGCGCCTGCCTTTGTGTCGGAGTTCAGGCTCTTCACGGACTGGGATTTCACGAACAATGAAGAAGTTTCTGACACTGCTACTCCCCACTCCCCTAGCAAAAGAAGGAGGGGGAAAAATAGTTCAGGGAGTATTTCCGAAACAAAGCGTTAAAGGGGTTTATCCCACAATCAAAACAGACCTTTAAGCAAGGGTGGGCTCTGAACTTATTCACTATGAAGACCATCCCCAGAACCAACAACTGGCAGCACCGCAAACCTGGCACAGATGGACAGACAAACCTGTACGTCTCAGAAGTTCAGGATTAATCAGGGAAAAGGAGGAAAAGTACCCTGAAAGCAAATCCACTTCAGAGACACAGCAAGAATCATCCCGTCTTTAGCAGTTGCCACATCCATCACTACTGCCCGACCCATACTTCCAAGAATTCCTCCACAGGGAATGAACAAACAACCGACCCCGACCCCCACCGTGAAGATCAGAGGTTTGGCAACTGGTCCCCAGGCTCTGCAAAGAGAAGTGCCTCACTTCTCTTGCGTTTTGTTGCAGTAAAGTGAGTGGGACTGCCAGCGTTGGGGATGGAGGGCTGAAGTGTCCCTTACCTGGGAAGCGGCTCCGCTGCCTCCTCCAGCACCTGCTGCTTGCACTGATGAGCCTCTTCCCTCTAATCCGAGTTGGAGGAGGGTCTCTGGGTTGCTGACGTACGGGGATTTGCAATCAGATCAACATGATGCTTCTGTGTGTGCGCGTTGCGTGTCTGAGCAATTAGCACTTGGCTCAGACCAGGGAAGAGGGGGAAACAAAGGTTTTTCTCTCTGCAGGGTTATTAAAATAGTAAATATGGTGGATGTTCCCTTCAGGAATGAGGGAGATGTTGAGGGACACGGGCAGCACCCAGGACTGGCTGAATGAGGGATGCATGGAACGGTGGGGAGCAGGGGGTTAAACTGCTTCAATAGGGAGCAGTGGCTGGTTTTAACAAAGGGAGCCGGGAGGAGGGTGAGCAACATTACAGCGTGCAAAATAAACAAATAAACAGGCTACCTTGCCAGATCTGTGCTGTTTTCGGCTGCTCCGGGGGAGTTTGGCCGGGTTTCTCCAGCTGAGTCTCTGATCCAGCTTTGGAAATTCAATGAAACCCGTCCGATGCGCATCAGGAGGTGCAGGAGTCCCGCGAAGCTCGTCGGACACGCAGCCCAGGTTACAGAGCAAACCCGGCAAGAATGTAGGATCATTTTACCAGCGCACGCCTAGAAGAAGAAGGAAATCAAGAATCTTTTGATTCTCCTTTAGTCTTTTAAATGTTGCCTGACCTTTGTTTCAAGACAAGGCAGAGGAAGACACAGGCACCCATCAGTGCCATGCCTGGCTGTGTGCGTTTAACTAGGAGGGCCAGCTCGTAGATCCAAGCCAGGTAGCCAAGAGCTGTGTTTAACTTTTCTCCTTTTCTTTAGATTCTTTTATATTCCTCTGGCAAGATTACTGTGCACCAGTAGCTGGGTGGGAGTGAAACATTTCACTGCACTCCTTAAGGCCGTGGCTATAACTGACTTTTCAGCAGATGGGATTTTTTTTGCACCCAGTGTACAACTCTTCCAGATATTTTCTGTATCTTGGCCAAAATCTAACCAGATACTGGGCTTAAGGAAAATTAAACAGGAAGGTTGTTATCTAATTATATTGCATAGGAATGAAATGGATGATATTTCTTCTGTTGAAACACCCCCGGAGCTTTCCTCTTGCCTATTTTGGGAAAGCTGGAGTGGTTTATAAGGAGTTGTAAATGAAGGAAGGTATTGACAGATCTGCAGAGAGAAGGCAGTTTCCAGGAACTGCTGTTGTCTTTTTCAGAGAACATACAGGGAGGCAGAGAAATTCAGGAGAATGTGATGTTACATTTGCTGATCTGTCACTATTCCCTGGGACAAAAGGATTGGAAAGTATTTTTCATCCACAATCCTTTGAAGCTTTCTGTTTTTCAGCATAAAGCAAGTCTCTAGGACAGCTTGAAAGCTGTCCTTTCTCTTCCCAAATGATATTTTCTTGGAATTGGCATCATGCTGCCATGACCAGGGATTGTGTGCCTGGGTGATTTGTGTTTTAGGAACTGTGGTGAGGGGCTGGGAGCTGGTCATGGTGAGGGGCTGGGAGCTGCAGTGCTGACCTTTAAAGGTTGTGCTTTGCCCTCTGCTTTGTGCCTTGCTCCTCATTATCCACGGTGAACATGCTGTCCGTGCCTTGGTTAGGATGTGCTTGATTAAAATAACCTGCCAGAGATGAGATGGAGACTAATTAAATCTCATTGCCTGGTGTGGGTAGAGGGGCTTTTGCTTCTTATATGCCCCAAACAAATTACTGGGCACCTGCTTTCTGAGCTCCTTGCCTGGTTCTCCAATAAAACTTGTTTGCTTTGGGGAGAACAATTGCCAACAGATCTAAATTCATGTAGGAAATTGCTTTGCAGCAGGAAGCGTTCTACCAAAAGAGAAAATATTTCCTCTGTGTGTCTCTGGGTCCAGCCAGGGCCAGAGGCTGTGCACAGAGGAAACACATCCATGGGTATTGGTGTGATGGGGAGTGCTTGGAGGGAAGGCTGAGAGAATATTTTATTCATTTCATCTTCTCTGGCTGGGCACTCCTTGATTATAAATGTTACAGTGGCACAAATCAAGCTGAAAATCAAGCACTGGTGTGAAGATGCTGCTACAAAGGACAGGAGCTGTGTTTTCCCTCAGAGCTGCTTGGACCTACTCCTGTGCCAGCGGCTCCACCATCAGCACAGCGCAACAGGGACAAAGGTTTTATTCCTGGCAAATCCATGCCATGGAGATGGACTTTGCCTCTTGAAGCCCACGTCTGCACTGTGCAGCTTGGGTCAGCTGAGCAAACAAAGAAAAGGCAGCGTTTTAGGGAGGGGGAAATCCCTGGCAATGCTAAATCAGTGGTGCTTTATTGCCTTCATAAAGCTGATGTGCTGCTGGCTCCAGACAAAGGCCATCCACCATTTTGGAGTTGTGGACAACCTGTTTTGTTGGGCTCCTGCTGCTGTCAAGGAGTCAAGTTCATCTCAAGGCCACAGATATAAAATCAATACTCTGTTTACCAAAACAAAATGTTCTCGGCTGGCTGTCTTGCACTCCCTGGTTATTAAGGTGATTTATTCGTATGAAGTGTTCAGGCTTTTCAAAAGCATTGCAGGTTAATAATAGAATCAAGGAGTAGTTTGGGTTGGAAGGGACCTTTAAAGGTCATCTAGTCCAGCCCCCCTGCAATGAGCAGGAACATCATCAGCCAGATCAGGTTGCTCAGAACGGAACCGTCCAACCCGACCGTGAATGCTCCCAGGGATGGGGCATCTACCACTTCTCTGAGCAACCTGTGGTAGTGCCACACCATCCTCTTTGTAAAAAAACCCTCTTTCTTATATCTGATTTAAATCTAGCCTCCTTCTGTTCAAAGCCATTCCCCTTTGTCCTATCACAACAGGACCTGCTAAAATATCCAGAACTGGTTATGTCAAACGGGCTGTAATTGCTTCTGGCGAGGTAAGTGTGCCTGCTCAGGCTCCTTGTAGGATAACATTCACCCCCAGGCTGGGACACGTCCTCCTGCTTCCCCCCAAAACCTTCCCAGCCGGGCTGAGCCGGGCTGGCTCAGACAGCTGATGGTGCTCACCTTGTGGGACAGCCCCAGGGAACCAGGCAAGGGCTGCGGGTGATGATTTTTTTCTGACGGGTGAATGTAGGGCAAATGTCTCCACGGGTAAACTGGTCAATCGTGGGCGAAAAAAGCGCCTTTGAATGGTGATAATTGCCATGGATCCAGGAGCTGGTGACACATCCTGCCCACCCGAAAGCTGCAGCGAAGGCAAAGGGGTACGGGAAGTGATTTAAGGGAAATGGGAGTAATGAGTCTATAAACGGCCTGTTTTTATCAGGGAAAGAGCATATCGATAACGGCCCCGTCTGTCTCGGCAGGGGAGCAATCGACACGAACGCTGCGTTAGCAATTTCCTGTGACCAGCTGCGATGGGGAATAAAAGCTGTAGCACAGGGAGGTGGTGGCTGGCTGGCTGAAGCTCTTTGCTCCCTGCAGGCTGGGAAAGAGGTTGGGAGGCTCCTTGCAATGGGTCAGCCCTCAGTCCTAGCACCTCTTGGAGACCCTGGCTCTTCTACCACACCTCCTCCAGCCCCGTGGTGCTGACTGGGGATACCCAGAGGTGCCACCCAGAGGTGCCACCCAGCCATGGAGGGCCAGTGGCATTGCAAGAGGCTGCCTGGCTCCCAGCAGGAGCTGTGCTGTCAGACGTGTTAATTAAGGGAGCTCTGGTAGAGTGACAGTGGGAGCAAGGACACGGTGCCAGTCTTGCTGCAATTAATAGATATCTGCGAGAATTTAGAGTGCGGGCAGAATGCTGCTTTAAACACCCTCATTTCCTCTCCCACACCCCCCACTGGTCTGGCTTCAAGCAGCCTTGTTCCAGAGAGAAATTAAAATCTGCTTCCATTCTAGGATGCTTTTATTCTCCAGCATTTTTTCCTGCTTTTGTCCAGGGCTGGAAGTGAGTGTGTGCTTTGGATCTTTTGCTGCCCTGAGCCAGCTCAGGCTGTTCAAAGCAGAGCCCTTCAGAAGAAGGAGGTTTCTGGGAGTGGACTGTCCCTTTTTCCACGCTGCTTATCGCCTTTGTGGGGGGTGTGGGGCTCAGGGCAGTGGCTTGGGGCTTCCATTGTGTCAGTGTCGCTGTGAGGAGTGGGCAAAAACTGTCCCATGGCTCTGACTGTGCCAGAGATGCTGCTGCCTCCTCCTCCTTAACCCTCTGGAAGCAGGAGAAGCTAATCTGCTGGATCAATCTATGGATCAGTCTCCTGGACTTGGAGTTTTTGTGCTTCCCTATCTCAGACTTCCAGCAGCCCAAGTGAGTGACAGCTTTTGTGTTATCTGCCTGTGGGACCTGTGCCTGTGAGGAAAAAGCACTGGATGTGGTGGGACCTGGAGCTGCAGTACTCTGGGGTACAGCTCATTGCTTCCTTTTGGAGTTCCCTTGACCACGGAGATGTTCACAGGGCTCTGTTTCCTGCTGGTTGCCTCTATCAGATGTGCACGGACATTGTTCAGCACAGCTGAAGATTAGGACATAAGGAGGAATCCCAGTTTAAAAGGATGGGAGCAAAACCAAAATAAAATGATGTTTTTCACCCAAAGTGGGTGTGAGTCAGCAGGTAGGAACCAGCTCTTCCCTGGGTCCCTGTCGTTCCCGTGCTGCTGGCAGACGAGGGTGCCCTGCAGTGCTGTGATCCATCGGCATTCCTGGCAGGAATATCCATTATCTAGTTGCTATTAAGCTGGTTGTAACACAGCTGCCTAGAGCCCTGGGTATGTGCCACGTCCAAGTGAGACGAGTTGTCACTTCGACATTTCCAATGCCATCTGAACTGTCACTTCCGAAAAGTCACCCTCCCTGTCATTGCTTGACCTGCTTGGAAACGCTTCGAGTCTTTACAAACAGCAGCACTGCAGCAGGGCTCTAATGCATCCTCGGAAAAACAGCCCGGAGCCCTTCAGGGATGCTCGCCAGGGAGCAGGCTCTGTGCAATATCTTCCAGTATCTCTAAGCAACAGCTTAATGTGTTGCCTTGTCTGCTTAAGTAGCAGAGCTCCTCTGGCCTAAAAGCCTCATCAGCAGAGGGTTACAGAGTGCAAATTGCCGCTGAATGAATTTGCTGCTTTGTTCACTCCGGTTTCCCCTCCCTCTTGTGTTATGACAGCGAAATGACTCATCTTCACCTTAATATCGTGCTTCAGAGAAATGGTCTAATATTTTGTAAAACATTCATTGTGAAAAAACCCAAACCAACAAAACAGATTAAATCTGCCTTCTGGCACAACGTTGTCCAATGTAATTGTACAGAGCCAGCACCTTTCTCCACGCTCTTCAGGCCAGCAAACATTGTGGAGTACAAGGTTTGTGATACCATCAATTATTGTAAGGAAAAAAAGGGAAAAGCAGAAGGCCTGGTTTGAGCTTGGTGAAACTTGATTCTGGCTTTGGGCTGCAATCACTTATTACAGCTCTGTTTTGCAATTAATGACAGCCCGACGTACTTAAATAGGTCATTGTAATTCTTGTGGCCATGTATGTGCTCATGAAAATTCAGTTCTAAGAGCATGAGCCTTGTTGGTTATGTCAGTGTGATGGAGGAAAATGTAGGTTGGATAATTGAGGTGAATTGAGTAGGAAATGGTGCGCTATAAAACTCATAAAAGTAATTTAGAAAGCAAAAAATGAAAGGAAAAGGGAAGGGATTACTGCAAGTTGAGGTTTATGGCTGGTGCTCTCTGCTCCTCCACACCCCATGGCCATAGTGGGGAGGTTTGAGCGAGTGAGGGAGGGACTGGAGCCAGTGTGGGCCCCAGAAATAGCCAAAGGGGCAGCATCAGTCAGCAACACCTGGCTCTTCCGTCTTTAAAATCTAATTTGGGCCCCAAAGCCAAACCCTCAAATTTAATTCCCTGGGGACTGAAGCTGTCAGGTCTTTGACTGGGGATTTCACAGCTTGCTGGGTAAATAAGGTCCCCATCAGAAATCCTACTGGTGCAAATGTAATTATAGATAACCACACCACAAAGAAGTTTTGGATGCTTGTGGAGAAGAAGCAGAAGAAGCAGAGAAACAAAGTCATACTTCCATGTTTTCCACAGGGAATAATTTCCGAAGTGCAGAACTCTCCAGGCCATGCAGGGCCTCCTGCCAGGGGAGTGATTTCAGACAAGTGCTGGCTGAGTGAGAGAAGGTGTTTTGTGTTGGAGGGCTGAGTTATCATTGAAGTTTTTCACTCCTAATGCTTGGTAATATCAGTTTCATTTTATCAGTAAGGAGCACACTCAGGCTCTGAGACATCTCCATCTCCACCTGCTTCTCAACTCCACTTGAGGGAAATTACTTCCCTGTAAATGACTTGTTTTCACCAAATTCTGCAAACTCTTACCAAGGCTCCTTGCCATGGAGGTGATTTTTTAAAAAAGAAAAAAATATATTTTTTTTAATCATAAGAATTACTTTCTTCTTCCAAATGTTAACTAAATTGTTTCCCCGCCTGGGATGTCAGGAGGTGCAGGAGCACATCCTGTACAGAAACACTCCCCAACTCCATCAATAACCTTTTTGTGCTGCTCAGCGAGTCCTAGAAAACTGCAGAGTAGTTTTGTGTCTCTGCAGGTTACTGGGCAATCAATTCTCCATCTCTGATAAATCCTAATTTACAGGGAAGATGTGACAAACTCCTTCCTCTGCAATCAGGAGCTGGCAGTGCCCATTCTTTTTTGGGTTTATGGGTTCAGCAGAATAATATCATAGAAACAGACGTGTTCAGCAGCATTCCTGCTTGGTTTGCTCCTCATTGTGTGGGGCAGACAGCAGCCTTCTACAACCCTGCAAAGGGCAGGGAATTTTCTGGTCTGGGAAGAAAAGCATCCATTAGAGAGGCAGAATATGATGCTGTTACCCACGGCTGGCGTTCCCACCTTGGTTGTCAGTTTCTCCCTTCCTTGCTGCCCTGGGTTACCTGAGTCATGGGGGGTTTGGAGCGTTGTTGTCCGTACTGAAAT
>VZRR01005487.1:0-30355 GCA_013398015.1 Oreocharis arfaki
GGGCTGTGGGGATGGACAGTGGGATGGGTCACCTGAGGGCATATAAAACTACCCGTGTGCAGGATGAGGAGCATCTTTGCCAGGAGGTGCCTTTGCCAGTGATGCTGAGCTGTTTGCCCCAGGCTGGGAGGGCAGCAGGGTGGCAGGGACGAGCTGCCCTGTCCCCTATGGCATGCAGCACCCCGACACCCTGGCACCGAGGCTCTTGCCCATGACCTCAGGCTCCTCTTTGCATGGCCACCATACAGAGCATCCCCACACCGAGCTCTGGGGATGCCAGAGCCATCCAGCTCCTCTGCCCGTGGCAGAAGCACATCCCTTACCAGACCCTGACAGTGAGAGCAGACCCAGCGTAGCTCAGCTCCCAGAGCCCTGCAGTGCTCAGACTCTTTCACCCACTGCTCTGTTAATGAAAACATCTTTTTTTCTTAAATGTCAGGGCCCTGTGAAGCTTCAGCCGGCCTTCTGGAGGGCTTTGGTGAGCTGCCAGGGCTGCCACAGCTATCTCTGCAAGCACTCAGCAGCAGCAGACCCGTCCTGGTTGCCTTGCAGAAGTGGCAGGGGACACTGCTCTAGACCCCCCCACCCCACCCCCTGCTACTGCGTGAGCCACTCACCCCATGGCACCTCTCCTGCTGGAGAGAGTCAGGGCACGTGAGGCCCAAACACCCCGTGGGAGGAGGAAAAGTTCCCTTTTGTTTCCACCAAACAGTCCGGCTGCGGGAGCACAGCAATAACCGGGCTGGTACACGCCTGTTTGCCCGGGGAAGGAGGGACGGGGCAGGGAGGGGACACGGTAAACACAGACGGCTGCTGCAGGTACCCCAGCGCTCCGACGGCTGCTGCTGCAGCGCTGCACCACCGAGGAGGTCCCAGGGCTGCTGTCCCCCCTTGTCCTGAGGGACGATACTCCCCTGGGACTTTCCAGCCCTCCCTCTGGGGGCTGAGGCCAGCCCAGTGTGTGCCAGCCCAGTGTGTGCCAGCCCCCGTGTCACCGGTGCTCAAAGCTGAGCCTGCCCCGCTCAGCCTGGGGGTTCCCCTCGGTGTCCCCACGGCACTGACCCCGCACCCTGCCGGGCTCCTCCGTGAGGGTGACGATGGAACATGACGGGGGAACACAGGGGCTTCCTGCAGAGGCAAGGAGGGAGTCCCAGTCCCAGTCCCAGTCCCAGTCCCAGTCCCAGTCCCAGTCCCAGCCCCCGTCCCTGTCAGTGCTCCCGGCAGGGATGGTGTGCAATGCAATCTGGGGGTTTGGGGAGGGAAGCACCCTCAGTGTTTGACCTGCACACCACGGTGCCAACCAGGAGCCAGGATAGGCTCTGGAGCTGCAGTTTCTCCTCCCCTGCTCCTCGGAGATCATGAAAAGCTGCTCCCGTCCGAGCAGCCCGCACTGCACCGAGCTCGCTGCTGCCCGCGCTGCTGCAGTGAGCTCGCAGCCCCTCCTGCGGGGTGCCAGCTCTGCTCCCCGAGCGGGCAGTGCCGGCTGTAAAGCACCACAGGAACACTCAAACCCGTTCCACAGCGGTAAACCCAAAACGACAGAGGGGTTTTCCTTGAGCCACAGCAGGAGGCGAGCTCCCGGGGCTGCCTCGCAGGGAACAACCCCGGGACATCGAGGCGCGCCGTGGGTCGGTGTCCCGGCTGTGCAGGGGAGCGTTCCCAGCTCTGTGAGCAGGGGCCGCTCTTCTGGCCGGGCCGGGGTGGTCACGTTGTGTTCCGAGGGGAGCTGAGAACCCACAGCAAGGCCAGCTTAGGGCACAGGGAGTATTTTCCTGTGGAATTAAACAAGCAGTGGTCTGCAAACAGCAAAAGGCCATTGGCAGAGGCACTGAGCTCTCCCCTGGGTGATTTACCTCCAAGTTCCCTGTAAGTGTCAGGGGAAAGTCACAAATGCAAAAATGTGATTGGAGCAAAACCCCTCCTCAGTTAAGTGTAGAAAATAAACCATCCTCAAGCCCACTACCTTTCTTTTGGGATGAGTATTTGCTTTCTCCATTTGTCTCAATTCAGTCCCTCTGGCTCTAGCAAAAAATCCTTCATCCTGCTGTGGGTAAACCCCATGTTCCTCCTCTGCCGTGTCCCCCCTCTGGCCATCACACACTGTGCCCAGGGGCTGCAGCTCTGTGGAGCTTGGGTTTGGGTGACAGCTGCACGGGGGGTGCAGCAGCAGCTCCTCTAAGCCCCAGAGCCGCCCCGGTGAAGGGGATACGTTCCCCCTGTTCCTAGCACCATTCTCAGGGTGCTTTAGCATCCCCGGTTGCTCCCAGCGAACCCCAGCACCCCCTGCAGCCATGGGGGTCCGAGCCCAGCTGGCCATAGTGCACACTGGGGCTCCAGAGAAACACGGGAGGGGTCTGGGGGAGCTCTGAGAGCAGAGAGTCCGTGCTGGGTGACTTGTGCTGGGGCTGCCATTCAGCTGCTGGTGGCAGCCTGGGTGACCTGTGGCTGCTGGCCGAGGCACTGGCGCTGGGGAAGCACCTGTGGAAAGCAACCTGCTCACAGAGCTGTGGAGCCCTGGGCCGGGCACAGCGCTGGTGCCCAGCCACGCTCTGCCCCACGTGTTCCGGGGCTCTGGGCAGAAGTCAAGGCGATTTGTGCTTCCCAGGAATACTGCTGTTTGTGTTTCCTCGGAACGCTGCGAGGAGGGAGGTGCTGTGCGGGCAGGGTGTGCTTTGTGAGCTCCTCAGGGCCACGGACACACTCCAAAGGCTGCGGGGCTTCAAGGCTGGCAGCGGGTGGGCCAGTGTCAGCCCCTCCTGTGGGGTCTGTGCCCAGCACGGAGCCAGGCGGGCCAGGAGCTCTGGGGGAGGCTGTGGTGCATCCCGAGCTCCTTGTGCCCGGGCAGCTCTGCCTGCACGGGCTGTCAGACCCTTGGGGTGGTGACCATAGGTCTCCCAGCTGCAGGGGTTCTATTCAGAGACCTCCAACCCGTATTCTTCATCTCCTGAGTGGCCTCTGCCGCTTGCCCCTCTTCTTGCCCTCAGACAGACAGTTCACCCTCTCCTTCCTGACCAGATACTGCCCATCCTGCACCCACGGGCAGCACCTGCCCACAGCGGCCAGGGCCTGATGCTGTGACGTGCTGAGTAACCCCAGAAGTCTCTGTCCATCATCTGCCAGCAGACTCCACAGAGCCTGTGCCACAGCTCAACCCAGCCCGTGGGGCCGGCTCAGCACCAGGGGCTGGGGCAGGGGGACTGCGGGTGCTGGTGCCCAGCGGTGGCTGGGGCCAGGAGTCCCTGCCCTCCCTGGGAGAGCTCTGGGGGGCTCTGCTGGTTTAGCACCGAGCTGGCAGTGCGAGCAGTGGGGGCAGGCCGCTGTCCCCTGGCTGCCCACAGCTCAGGCTGTCCCACTGCACCAGGGGGAGCAGGGCACCACAGTGACACTTGTCAGCTGCCGTGGGCTCCCCAGCCTGGCTGGGGACAAAGGTCACCGTGCAGAAGTTTCAGCTGCTTGCTGATGGAAAATTCCCTGCTTTGCACACATGCAAATGAGGGCTGGGGATCCTGTGCCCACGCCCCTGCCACTGCACTGCCTTCTCCCAGCCCCAGCCAGGCTGGGGGTTTCCATACTGCCCCCACTATGGTCATCATCACACATCTTGGCCCCCCAAAACCTGTCCTTCCCCCGGAGATGTCCTGGTCCCAGGGCATGGCTGTGTCCCCAGGGCAGCCCTCACTGCCCACAGCCTGCCTATGCGCCTGGGGTGGGCTGTGCCCGTGCCCTGCCACACAGACCCCTGCTCCACTGGGCCCTTCCCTGGAGCCAGAGAAGCCTTTGCTGAAGCCACACACAGCCAGGGCCACACCGAGGCCCCAGGGACCAGGGTGTCCCATGGAGCAGGTCCCATCCCACTGCTGTGCACAAGGGGAGAAAGGATATGCCAGAGTCCTTGGAGGGAGGAGGTTGTGGGAAGAGACAGGCATCCATCCGTGCTCTGCGCTGTCAGTGTGGTACCTGTGCCCACTGCAGGGCACTGCTGTGCTGGTGCCGTGTGGACTGGGGGGCAGGAGCCCCCTGAGCTCCCAGAGCTGCACACCATTAGCACCGTGTGCCCTGAGGATACCCACAGACCAGGCTCAGGGAAGGGCAGAGGACAGGCAGGAAATCTCCTAAGCCTTTTCCTTCAAAGTCCTGGTTCCCAGGGTACTGCCTGGGACGCTTGAAGGGTGATGCAGGAAGGGAAAAGCCTCCCTACCAAGCTCATTAGCTTGCAGGCTCCCTGCACCTTGGGATGCCCCCTTTAGAACCACAAGGACGTGTCCACGGGCGGGCAAGGTGTGCTCACCAGTGTCAGAGCTGCTCTACCCCAACACCCGCAGTATCAGCAAGGCCAGTCACAAGCAGAGAGGTGCAAGTGGCATTCCTGAGGCTGCCAGCACCATCCATCCCAGGCTCCAAGCCCTGCCAGCTGCAGGACACAGCTGTTAGCTATGGCTGTGGCAGCAGAAGGGCAAGAGGGAGAGGATGGAGAAATCCCCAGGCTCCCTGTGCAGTTTTCCCCACCCTCCAGTGACTCGGTCCCACGCAGTGAATTGCTCAGCACTGACCCTCTGACCCACAGGGCCTTCAGCCAGCGACCCACAGAGGCCTGGAGCTCCTCCGTGCCACAGTAAGGCGAGGCCAACAGCTTGCAAGATACTCTCCCCGAGGTTCAGGTCAGAGGCTCCAGCTCAGAGCCAAAGCCAGTGGCCCTGAGTCACCAGGTGACGATATCCTGCTGGCATCTCCCAGGTGTGGCAGCACCATGGGTGATGTGAGGCAAGGCAGCAACTGCAGCTCGGTGCTGATAGCACTCGTGACTGTAGGTGGGGGACGTCTCTGCTACTCACAGCTTTGGGCAATTGCTGGGGAGCTGGGGAGACAGATCACTTGGCTGGCAGATGTCCAGTGCCTGCCGGGATCTGAGCTCTTCTTCCCTGGGAGCAGCTACTGAGCTCCAAGGAAGCCTCCTCACCCCTCTGTCCCTGTCCCTGTCAGCGCAGCCACGGGCATGGGCTGCTGCCCACATGTCCTGACCAGCACACTGGGACCTTTCCTGCCCTCTCCACAGAGCCAGATGCACCTGGGAACAAAGCCAGCCCCGGGCCCCACATCCTCTTCTGTGATAGGACCTGAGGGAATGGCATGGACCTGTGCCAGGGGAGGGTCAGGGAGATCAGGGAAAAGTTCTTCCTCCAGAGAATGGTCAAGCACTGCCCAGGCTCCCCAGGGAACGGGCATGGCCCCAAGGCTGCCAGAGCTCCAGGAGTGCTTGGACAGCGCTCCCAGGCACAGGGTGGGGTTGTTGGGGTGTCTGTGCAGGGCAGGGGTTGGACTCGATGATCCCTGTGGGTCCCTTCCAACACAGGAGATTCCACGATTCTCTGATTCTGTAATGGAGCAGAGGCCCAGGGCTGGCTGCAACCCCAGCACACTCCTGGGGCAGATGGTTCCTTGGTCCTACCAGGGTGTCTTAAGTCCTAATCCTGGTCATGCAGGGGACCATGTCCTGCCCAGCCTGGCAGGTCTCTCTCTCCTGCCTGGGACACTCAGAATACTGAAATATTTCTCTGCTCTCCCTCTATAGGAGCAATCCTGGGGCCAGCAGGGAGCAAGGCCAGAGGGGGCAGCGGGAGAGCAGGATCCAAGGGGCAATACTCCGTGAGCATCACATGACAAAGCTCTGGAGGATTACAGCACCTCAGGACCTGCCACCCCTTTGCCTGCGGGGTGCTGAGTGAGCCCCAAAGAAGGGACGGGGGAGCAGAGGGCCAGTGCTGAGCAGAGCCAGTGGGGCACAGCCAGGGTGCTCTGGCGAGCTCGTGGCTGTGGACGTAGCAAACCCATGAAATGGAGTATCTGGGCCATCTCCCCACTCCCAGCAGGCAGAGGCTGGCAGATAAGATACCAGGGGCAGGTATTTCAGTTAGTGCCGCGTCAGGTGCCGGGACCGGGGAGAGGACAGGCTGCCAGGCGGGTGGCAGTGCTGCCAGCCCAGAGTGCCAGCCCGCTCCTGTAGCGCCAGGTGATGCCAGCGGATACCCCACGTCTTCCTCCTTTCCCAACACTTCGACAGACTGAAGTCAGAAAAGACACCCAAAATGAGAACAAACAGCTAAAAAGCAGCAGCTCTGCCTGAGTCCTGTGGTGAAGGTGAAGGCAGCAATGTTTGGAGGCGAAACATCCTGCAATAATAATTGTTGATGCATCCAAAACCTGCCCCAAAACTGTTTTGTCACTGCCAGTTGAGAGAATCCCATGCAGAGGAGACGTGACGTGGCAGCCCCGTCCTACGTCTCAGCCTGAAGGCCCAGCCATGCCCCTTGTGCAAACACCTCAGGGTGGGGGCGGCTGTGAGGGTGACAGAGACCAGCGAGAAGAGCGAGAGACTGAGTCAGTTCCATTTAAAATAGAAATCTGTTACCGAGGTCTGACCCTGGGTTTTGGTACGTGCTTGGAAGGAAGTCATTGCTCCTGCTGCACTCCTGCTCTGATCTTCACCAGCCTAATTTGATCAATGCCAGTCTGGCCCCAGTTAAGAGGTTCCCAGTTCACTCTACTTTCAGGTAGAGTTTCAGACACAAACAGTCCCTGGAACATGGGGAAAGGTGGGCAGTTTCGGCTGTCCTGCACAGCTTTTAGTCTACAGCATCTTTCTCTTCCCATCTCACCTCCTCTGCCACTGGCAGAGACACCTCTGGTCCCTCCTCTGTGTTCAGGTTTGGGACCCATCTTTGGGCATCTCTTCCTCTGAGCTTTGTTGGAACGGACCAATTTTCTGAAACGACTTTTCTCTTTTCCCTATCACCATTTTCTCACTTTTCTTCCTGTCCAGTATTTGCAGATGCTGAAGTTTTCTAACCTCAGCCTGGAAGATGGAAGGACCCTTCCCAATCCCACTGGTCTTTTCCCACTCAGTGACTGAGAAGTGACAAGGAGCATTAGGTGCTGGGTGCCAGTCACTCAGTGTCCCCCCAGTTTCCTTGGAGTCTGCTTTGGAGGGGTGCTGATCCTGGGATATCCTGACAGGCTCATGCTGATGAGTCGCTGCAGAGGGAGCAGATCTCCCACAGGAGCAAGGAGCCCTGCAAGATGCATCTGCTGTAGCTCCAAATCTCCCGTGATGGAACTCACACTCCTCCCTCCCCTTTTCCCTGATTGCAAACACCTTTCTGACCTTGACTGACGGAGTTCTGCCAACCTGCTCTGCCAGGAGGCGGGGCTGAGCCCTGCCGGGTGGCTGGGCAGGCATAGGCAGTATCTGCAAACCCTGAGTCAGGCTGCAGGAATGCAGTCGGGATGGGGTGGCAGGGAAGGACAACTAAAGGACAACAACATGACCATGGTGCAGGGGATCTCCGAGTCTGTGGGTGATGTCCTTCCCGGCAGGTGCCATGGCCACAAGGTGTCATGCCCACGCCTGCACCTTGCTGTGAGCACACGCCCCACCTCTGCTGTGGTAGCGGTGTCCCCTGAGCAGCCCGAGTTCCCTGCACTGGGGTGACACCACAGGGATCTTCTCCTGGGTGAAGCCTGTCCAGCCCCGGATCTGCAGGGCTTCAGCAGGGTCAGGGTGATCATCAGCACAGATCCTCTCTCAGCATTACTCTCCGCCTGCAGTGCTGGAGTCAGAATGAGGAGAGCCCTCCCCGGCTCCAGGGCACAGAAGCAGTGCTGCTGCCCGCCAGAGAGGAGCCCCAGCACAGAACCACGGTCCTGGCTGCCCTCGGGAGACCCCCTCTCCCCGGACCTCCGCGTGTCTGGGTGGGTTTGAGGAGTGCACAGCACCAGCCATCACTCTCTGCACACCATACCCAGCTGGCAGCTGCTCTGGCAGCTCTTTGCAGCTCTCTAGGATTTCACAGGGGTTCTGCCCTTGTGGAATCCAACCCTACTCTCCAAGAATGTGTTCCCAGCAGCTGCTGGAAGCAGCGTCACCAGCCTGGCCAGCACACGGGCAACTCCTCAGCCCACAGGGAACTGCACTGGGCAAACGGATCACACTTCCAGGAACAGCCCCAGCCAAGTGTGGCAGAGGCTGAAGGCACACAGGTACCACGGGCACCCCAGCCCCCCAAAACTGGGCTGTGGACCAGGAAAGCCCTCCAAGGCCATACCAATGGGGTGCACACTGGGGCTTGTGCTTCTGCTGGGCCAGGCACATCATACGGTGCAAATTCCTTGGAGAAGGGGATTTTTATTAAAATAAACTGCCTGAGGCACTCACACTGTGTGTCTCCCAGCTTCACTCACTCTCACACCAGCACAGGGTCTGACCAGGTGACCAGTGCAGCACTGGTGTGAGGGATGGTGGTAGGTGGGTTCCTCTCCACTGGCAACAGCAAGCGGTGCCAACAGCTCCTTTACACCCTTTGGGAAGTGACCATTTCCATGGAGCCTCTGAGTAACCTTCCAAGAGCCTCAGGCTGGATTATTGCCTCTGTCTGGGTTTCCTTGCTGTGGGTGCCTTTACAGGCGCTATCACGGTGTCAAGGCAGGAGGATGATGTGAGGGACGTGCTCGTGTCTTGTTGCCATCCTTCCACTACCAAAGCACAGGTCTCCTGCTGGTGTTACCTACACCCCAGCCCGCATCAGAGTGCAGCCACCTGGGCTGATGGAAACAACAGATTGCTCAGCATCTTTCTGGTGTTGACTGCGCCATGTGCAAGCCACGCTCATAATTTTCCTCTTTAGAGTTCCTTCTGGTACTCTCAAACCCAGCCAGTCCCACAGACACTTTCTTCATCCCAGTCTCAATGTACATGTTAACAGGACAACAAACCTAGGCCAAAATGTTCTTCTGATGACCATAAAGATCTCTAGGACAGGAAAACCAGCAGCATAAAACCTGCAGCAAAGATTGTGTGCAAAAGCAGGGACACTGTTAAAATTAAGAAACTAAAAAAAAAGGAGGAAATTAAGAAATAAAAATTAGCAACCAGAAGAGTTCCTTTAAGTCCAACCACTGGCCCTGCAGAGGACACCCCAACAATCCCACCCTGTCCCTGAGAGCGGTGTCCAAACGCTCCTGGAGTTCTGGCAGCCTCGGGGCCGTGCCCATTCATTCCCTGGGGAGCCTGGGCAGTGCCCAGCACCCTCTGGGGGAAGAATCTTTCCCTGATCTCCAACCTAAACTCCCCTAGCACAGCTCCAGCCGTTCCCTGGCTCCTGTCACTGTCACAGAGAGCAGAGATCGGAGCTGCCCCTCGGGAGGAGCTGCAGCCCCCGGTGGGGTCTGACCTCAGGCTCCTTCAGGCTGAACAGACCACGTGCCCTCAGCCTCTCCTCGCGTGGCCCATCCAGACCTTCCACCATCTTCACAGCCCTCCTGTGGCTATTCTCCACCAGCTTTATCTCTTGCCTTTATAACATGTTGGATGTTATGTAAATATGATGCTGGAGGCAGAGAGCAGGTGTGTGTCTGTCCACAGAGGTTCTAGCAGTGTTATAGCAAATGTTTTTGAAAGGCAAGCGTGGGAGCTTGTTGGAAGTAAAGTGATAGCTTTGAATAAGCCATAACCGTGTCCAAACACCGGGGAGGGTAAACCTGGGCAAGTGAAATGTGAAACCACACTCAGGCAAGCCAAAAATCTTTTTCTGAAGGAACAACTTGCTAAAGGCATTACAACTAACTTCCAAGGGGTTTTGTGAGTAGACAAAAGGTGGTTGCCTGCCAAAGAGGTTGAAGTCAACAAACAACGGAGTACAACAGGACCACTCATGAAAAAAAGCTGTAAGGAGAAGTGAGATGAATCCCTCACATTGTTGTCCCTGCTGAGGCACTCGGGGGCTTCCCAGGCTGTGCTCCTTCTGCACAGCGAAGAAGTGCAAGGAGGCCCCTCACGTGAGGATGCCAGGAGAGGAGCATTTCAGAGCACATCAGTCAGTGTATATGAATGGAGAGAAAAATGTCAGGCTCTTCACATGGAGAAATGTCTTCACAGAGAGGTTTGGGAACTCACAGGTGGGGCTGCTGCCTAGCAGGGGATCCATGGCATGCGGCTTAGCAGTAAAAGCTGTGGTTAAGAGTCAGAGCGACTTTGGCAGTGAAGTGCCCCCCAAAGACTGAGGTCACCAGCTGGGTGTCTCAGGAATCCTTTCTGGAGATGGTGCTGCTGGTGGCATTAAAAGCTCCAGAAGCCTTACAGCGACACAGGATGGGCAGTTAGGTTGGTGCCTTGGATAGAGCTCCTCAGGAGCCCCCCGTGCATGTGATGGAGCAGGAAAGGGCTGTTCTGGCGCCACAAAGGGAGATTCAAGCACAAGGAGGGAAAGAACACGAGTGATGCCTCACACCCATCTCCCCCGACCCTGCCCAGTGCCTCTGCCTGCCCATGTGCTTTGTGCCCTGCTCCATGATCTGCTGCACGGATGGAGTCCCTCCCTTCCACTGCTCTCCTAAAGAAGCCCAGGTATTGTTCAAAGCTCTCAGGCTACAGCCAGGAATCATTTTCCACCTGTAGTGCTTCATTTTGTTAGGCTCTGGGGCTTGTTCCAAGATCACAGACTGGAGCGAGACTGGGAACTGATGCCTAAAACCTGGCCCAGGCCCTTGATGGCCATTGGTGGCCATTCCCAGGAGACAATGACGTCAGGAAAATTAATCCACAATGACAGAGCTTTATGTCCAAAAAGGAGACAGACAAGTCCTGTAACTTTATTTGAATAAAGGGAGAGGCCACGGGGTCTCTCCAATTGTTAAGAGGACGCAGCCTCCTTTTTATCCCAATTTCCCAGCCTTATTTCCCTCTCTCTTTCCCTGTTCGCTGAAGTATTTGAGAGGTACAGACTTCCCAAATCCCCTAACACAGACCCTCTTCTAATGTGCATCCCTCCCCCACCCCTTCTTTTCCTTTGTGTCTCTGTTCTTTTCTTTTTACATGCAGGAATTCAGCACACCCTTGAGTGAGCAACAGTCAATATCAATTAGTGGAATTGCTATGGAATTTATGGTTCCTCTCATTGCTTCTTTCACCTCTCAGTACCTGGCTTTATCTACCAGCAGGCCCACAGTTTGTAAAGACACCTCTCTCCCATTCCTTTCAATGACCGCGAGGAAGGTCGCAGGGACAGGCTCTGCCTCTTAAGGTGCTCTTGAGTGCCAGGGCTGACCTCCAACTGAGCGTGCACGGCTGGGGTGAGCCAAGGCAAGGCTCTGCCCCACAGGCGACCCCCGCCCCACACACGGGGCCGGGGCCGGGGCCTGCCCCCCTCCCTCACGCCGGGCCGGGCCGGGCCGGGCACCGGGACTGCCCCGGCCACCATTACGCGCCCAGCGAGGGACCAATGAGCGCCCAGCAGCGGCCCGAGCAGCCAATCAGCGCCAGGCGCTCGCCAATAAACCCTCAGGAGAGGCCCGGTAGCCAATCAGAGGCCTCCTGTCTCTCCCGCACTCGCGGGGTGGCAGCTGTGTTCTGATTGGCCCTGCGCGCCAGCTTGTTCGCGCCGCAGCCAATCAGGAGCGGCAGCGCTGCAGGGTTACTCGGGGTCAGGATTGCCCGCGCCGCACCGACCGTGACGTCACCGCCCCTGAGGCTGAGGGAGGCGCCTGAGGCGCAGCCGGGGCTGCGGGGCCCGGGCCGCTCCTCCCGGGCCGCTCCTCCCGGGCCGCTCCTCCCCGGCCCCACTGTCCCCCTGACCCTGCGCTCTGGGGCCCGGGGAGACCCCTGCCCAGAGGCTGAAGCTGGAGGAACAGGGTCAGCTGCAGGAGGTTGCCCAGGACCGTGCCCAGATGGTGCCTCCACAGCTTCCCTGGGTAGCCTCTTCCAGGGTTCTCTCCAGCTGTGGGCATGGAGGACTCTATGCCATGCAGTGCCATGAGCTGCCTAGGAGCAGAGGGAGCCTCCCTGCTCCAGGGAGGAGGGATAAGCCCCTGTGTACCCCTGTGCTGAGTTGCTCCGTGGAGGGATGAGGCAGTGCAGCACCGGCTGCCTTCTCCCCATGGACTCCCGGTGAGATCTCCATGTGGGAATACATGAACAGGGCGCCATCACCCTCCATCGTAGCTTGGAGAAGCACAGGATGGGGCAGAGGCTCTCCCAGTCCAGAGTGGGACTGCCAGTGAGAAGCGCTTATGTGCAGCAAAGAGCAGGTGGGGTGCAGGCTGGGCTGAAGGAGGGCAGGACCGTGTCCTGCTCCCCCAGCTGTGAAACTGCAAAAATCCCTCTTGGCTCTGTTTTTTTGCAGAGCAGGACAGTACAGCAAAGGCAGCAGGTAGAGAAACCAGGAAAGGGTGGACTCCACAGCTGAGGGACCCTGCTTTAGTTGTCATGGGGCTCTTCAAGAGGCCGTGCTGGCCCTTGTATCACCAGGGTCTGGGCTGGAGATGGGCAGAAACAGCACTGTCTCCAAAGAGGTTATTTCTGGTTGCCATAGAAACTGGGTTTTTTGGTGCCCCCTCTGTCTCTCACTGTTATAAAGATACGATAATTGAAATAAAACTTTGTTTCAGGCCCTGGAGGTTGCTGGAGGGATGGGCGTATCCCAGGAGACCACCAAGTGAGTGCTGGTCACATCCGCACAGGTGATGAGAGGTGGTCAGGGAAGAGCTGGTGCCAAGTGAGGGGCACTGCTAAACAAGGACTAGGAGAAGAAGAGGCTCAGGTGTGTGTGCCAGGGCTGAGGCCCCAGCCCCGTGCCCAGCCACGGCCGCCTGCTCCACAGCACCGGGAGCGTGGGGTGAGCACGACCCCCAGGGAAGAGGAGCTGTCCCCTCGCTGCCCCTGTGCTCGTCCCGCAGCCGGCGTGGCAGGGCGGTGGCAGCCGGGGTGCCTGGCACTCGACAGCCACACCAGTGCCCTTTCCACGGGGAGAGGCCCCAGACTGCCATCACATGAGGAGCTGTCACTTTGTCACTGATTACCGCACGGGTGGCTCCTGAATGTGCTGTGCAGCACCTTCCCCACCTCCCTGGATACCCTCTGAACCCGGGAATGGGGACAGCAGTTTGATCTCTGCCTGGTACTGCTGCAGCATGGGAGCTGCAGGTCAGCCCCAGAGAGCGCAGCACAGGGCTGGGCTGAATGCACATTTGGGGACCCATCAGATAGTCAGCTGAGGCAAAACGTGTCATGCCCATGAGCGCACATGGCCTGCGGGCAGATATTCCTGGCATGGGGTGGGTGAAGACATTTCTCTTTCATGTGTGGGCCCTGCCCTCTCTGATGTTCCTGCTGTGGAGCTGGGGCAGCAAAGCAGTCAGGGTGAATGCTGGGGCACCGTCGGGATGGAGCCTGGCAGGAGCCTGGAGGGCGGCGAGAATGGAGGAGCCCTCCCCAGGCAGCCATGCCAAGCCATGGCACTGCACAGCTGCCTCTCACCATCCATCCCCACGGCGCTGGGATGCTGGAGGAGCCAGGCCAGCTGCCCACCTTGACCCAGCCACAGCTCCTGCCAGGCTGGGGACGCCAGTTTCTGCCTGCGGTGCCAGCTCCTGCCAGCCTGAACCTTGATCACTAAGCAAGCAGTAAATATCCCAGGGACAATGCAATGACACAGGCTCCTTCTCAGCCGTTGGCACCGGGAGCTGACGTGAATCATGCGATGGAAACGGGCCAGCAAAGAGGCCAGCAGGAGACAAGCCCACACGTGGTTTTCTCTAGAGGGCCCAGCCTTGCCCAGAGCCAAAGTAGGTTAACTGGGAACAGTGTTTTGAGGTTAACTGCTGCACACAGGTCACCTGCTCAGCGTGACGAAGGGTCCGGGCTGGCCAGGTGCCAGCAGGATGCAGCACGCAGTGGCATCGCTCTGTGGTACCCCGTGGACAGTGTGGCGGGGATCAACATGGACCTGCTGAAAGCACCTGAGATCTCCACTGAAGGCTCCAGGACCTCTTGTCTGGGGTCTTCATGTGCCGGGCACTCCTGCCCATGGCACAGCAGTTGTTTCCAGTTGCAGCAGGAGCACTGCTGACCATTGTGCTGAGTGTCCAGCCCTGGCAGTGCTGTGGCAGCAAAACCAAGTTGACCTAGAGCAGAAATCAGGGAGATGGGACTGACACCCTCCTTCCCAGCCCACCATGGAAGGAAATGTTGGGTGTTTCTGCTTCTGACCAGCATTTCCCATCTCAAGCTCCACAAGAAGCTGAATTGAAATAAAACACTTTTTGTATGTGTTGTCTTTGACTTTCCAGTAGGGAAATTTCCCCAAACAGCATGTTTAGCTCTAGAACTGTCCACATGAAGGGACTTTCCCCTGACTCTCTGTGTCCTGCCCACACAGGACACGTATCCCGGCAGCTGGCAGAAGGTGGCCAGGTGGCTGTGATGGCAGCCAGCAAATAGTGTAAGGAATGCAGGGGAATTTCTGTCCCACTCCCTGGGCTGACATCATGTGGATGTAAGTGCTCCGATGCGCCACCACCTTCCCATGCTTTGGGACGGTGTTTTGGTGCCCCCGGCAGTTTTTGGCTGCCCTGGGAGGACACTCCACGACCTCAGTTTGGGTTACTGCTGTCCCCGGGGCAGGGGCAGCATGCCAGCAGCAGTGCCGGAGCAGAGGGCTGGCCAGAGGCGCCCTGCCCAGCTCCCCACCGTGAGCCAGGCAGAGCGGGGTGGGAACAGGGCACTCCTCAGCTGCGCTGAGCCTGGCGAGCAGGTTCGGGGCTGAGGAGGAGGGGCTGCTCGTCCTGGAAGGCAGCGGCCACCCAGGTGCCGGTAAACACATTGCGAAAGGCTGGGCCGAGCCTCACCCCCACACATCACAGCTGAGTCATCCCGCGCTGCAGGCTGCTCCTCTTGCCACCATCCTGCCCTCTCCTCTCGCTCCACAGTGCCGCCAGTGTGGGTCCCCTCTCCTGCCAGGTGCCAGGGCCCAGATCCTCCTCAGCATGCCCGAAAATGGGAGTAAGCCACGACTCCTCCCTGCTTCAGTTTCCCCATCCATGGCAGAAGGGCTCCCAGGGAGGAGGCAGCTGCCTCAGTTTACCAGAGAGGACAGACCCATCAGACCCATCCTCCACAGGGCCCAGCACATCACGCTCTACCCCCACGTGGGGAGGACAGCATGACCTGGACCCTTCAGCTTTCCAAGAGGAGTCTCAGAGCTGGGGGCAATTTCTGCACCCTGCAAAGGTTTGGCAGGGCACCCCTTCCAAGTTCCATCAGGACGTGCACCCAGGGCCAGCCACTGCTGCTGGGAGAGGGGAATGACTCTTACTCAGGCACAGTGCAAATGCAGCTCGGGAAAAAAATGCAGGCACTACTTGCATGGAGACTTTGACTCTGCCTCTCTGAGCCAGCAGGAGCCCTCTCCCTGGCAGCAGTGCTCAGCTGGTTCCCCACTCCATCACTGGGGCCCAGTCAGGACTGGTGCTGGGAGACTCCTAAGGTGATCTCTACACCTTGCAGGACCTCTGAGAAGAGCCAGCTGTGCCAAGGTTCCATGAGGGAGGACTTCAGCTCCTTTCCTCTTGTTCTGAAGTAATGCAGCTCCCTGGCACGGAAACTGCTCCTTACGGCAGTGTGGCAGGATGGTGCTGGCACCCACCTGGTGCAGGGTGACACAAGGACCTGTGGCACAGGGCACTGGGCTGGGAGTTCCCCAAAACTGGAGCCTGGGCTGCTCCAGGAGCTGTGGGCAAGAGGAGAGGCACAGGCTGGGGTGTCCAGACTGGCCTCCACTGGGCTGGTGGCCACAGAGCCTGTGCTGGGGCTCAGCCCTGCCCATGGACCATCAGCCCGGGTGCTGCAGAGTGCAGGCTGCCAGCACCAGCTGCATGGGGAAGGTGTGAGCAACCTTCTGAGGCAGTGTCAGGTCTCAGCTCTTGGCTCACCCCAGCACCTGGCAGGGCCCAGGGGGACTTGAGCCATGCTAGGGGAGCAGGCTGGTGTGAGTCACCAGCTCATTCCCATGTGCCTGGAGCTGGTGCACAGCCCACCAGCTTGGAGAGGTGGAGGTGATGGGCAGGCTCAGCTCAGCTCCTGGGGCTGCCGGGCATTTCTGTCTGAGGCAGGTGAAGCCCACGTGCTCCTCTGCTTTACTGGTTTGCACACCATGGGGATCCCCATCCTTTGGCTCTGCACGTGCTGCTGTGTATCACCCTGGGCACTTCCACCCACCGCTTCTTGCAGCATGGGGCTGCCCTGTGGCTGTGAGCAGCCTTGCTGAGCGTGAGCCAAACTGCCTGGGCCTGAACAGAGTGCCCATCAGCTCGGAAACCTGCTCCAGACAGGTGCTGGTGCTGGAAGATGCCCTGGAGCAGGCTTCCTTCGTTAGCCAAAAGATCTAAATCTGGTCTCGTCACCAAGCTGGGGTTTCCCTAAACTCCTTTCACTCCGGAGCTGGCAATACTGGAACAGCAGTAACACCTGAGGAGATGGAAATACGGCGTATGTGCCAGACCCGTCTCTGCTCCAGCTCCCTGCCTGGCTTTCCCTCCTCACCTCCATGCCATGTCCCCAGCATTCAGCACTGTAGCAGAGCTCTGTCACTCAGACCTGCATCCCCAGCTCAGGTCAGCTCAGCTTGTCCTCAGGGACCACTCACCTGGGCACTTGCCATCAGACACCTGCGAAATGCTGGTGGGGAGAGCTGTGCTCAGGCTGGCACAGGCTGGACCAGCCACCACCTGGCAGAGCCTCTTGGACTACAGGGCCAGTGGGCAGAACTCACAGCTGAGGAGAGTCTGGGCTAGCAGACCCACGAGTCTCCTGGGATCCACCTCTCCAGGAAACAAACAGAAATCTCCTGGCACTGCTGGGCAGCTCAGACTCCATCCCACCCTTCTGCCTAGCAAAGGACCTGGAGCACAGTGTGTGCTGGGTGCTGCCTGTGTGTAGCTCACCTTTAGTGTCCTCCAGAGGCACCTGCATGGTCCCATGTGATGCTTCATGGTTGGCCTGCCCCTTTCCTTCTCTGTGCCACCTGCTAGAGCTTCAAAATCTCACTGCTAACACCCAGCACCCCTGAGAGCCATGCCTATCCTGATGCTCGGGCTCTCTCTTCTTCTCTGGTCTCAGGCACAGAACATCCCACTCGTGGTTTTGCCCCATCCTGTAGACCTCCTGCTCCACTGTGGGCTGTGCAGGTTTGTGAGGAGCTGGAGCTGCAGCAGAGAGGCTGAGGGTGTCCAGACCACGGCCACACCCCTGTGATGTTAGGGCTTTGGCTAGAGGGCTCTTGGGATGGCAGGAGTCTCTGGATACTGTCAGGATAGGCTCAGGGGGAAGAATCACTTCAGGCAGTCCCAGGGTGTCAGACTCTGCAGCATGGGCTGCCTGAAGCCAGGCACACAGCAGGCTGGAAGATGCAGGGGCAGCTTGTAGTGTGGGTGTCTCAGTTTTGAGACAAATTTAAGAGGAGACACGCTGCAGTGAGTAGTCTCCTCTGAAGGGTTTCAACAATCCCCCTCCACTGACAGAAAACTGAATGCTAATAGAGGAAAGTGAAAAAAAACCCCCAACAGTTTATTAACAACAGTGCCCACAAAGCAAGGAAGAAGAGGAAACAACTGCTAAACACTGAACTATCAGCACTCACGCCCCCTGCCAACAGGAGCAAAGACCCAAAAATGCCTGGAGAATGGGGCAAACATTGAAGAAATAAATCCCCCTTCCCAACACGTGGTGTGAGATGGCGCCAGCTTTCACGCTGAGGGAAGCGGAGCTTCCGCGGAGGAGTTCCAGCAGGAGGCAAAACCCTGGTGGCTCTCTGGCATTGTCCTCCTCTCCAGGGGAGATGAAGCAGCTGGGCTGGATTCTCTTGCTGTGCTTTCACTCCCTGGTTCAGCTCCCCGAGGCTTGGGGCTGCAACAGGGTCACTCCCACCGGTGCCACTTCTTCAGCCTCCGACCAGCAGCTGTTCAGTTCACCTCCAGGCAGCTGAAACATTGCTGCTGCAGCTTCTCCAAGCCAGAGAAGGGAAAAGCTTTTTGCCTGGGCCAAAAAAACCCCAAGCAAGCCAAGCAAAACCCAACTACACAGCGCCACAGAACATCTGGGCAGTGAGGCTTCAAAAACGCCACAAAACAACCCGAGCTCCCCTCCTTCCCCAGCGCTGCACACACCCAGTCCCAAGCCTGAAAGATACAGCAGCCATTTGGGGGCATAAAGCAGAGGACCATGGAATAGGCTATTGTGGTTTTGTTGAGATGGACATAATAGCCCACACTTGTTGTAATTTAAAGCTGTAAAAGTTTTTTTTATTTTTTTCTACTGCTATTTTTATACTTTTTTACAATTGTAGTGGTTTATTGAGATATTGATGTCAGCCTCATCAGACTATCATCATAAATCACTCCAAGACAGTGGGTTAAGCAGGACGTGGCAGAGAGGTGAGTAGGGAGATCTTATGGGGTCCTTGCAATGAGAACTGATGGTGAAAGAGCAGGACTTGCAGTTTCTGGACAGGCATAATGTGATCCTCTCCTCCATGCATCCACCCTGCAGAGAGCACCCAGAACCAGGAGAACACACAAACACCTGAAGGCAGCCTGGGGACCCAGCTGTATGCAGAGTCTCACCTGCTGAGGCCTCTACACAAAGGCACACACATCCCCATGCATGCCAAAATGGGAACATAGCACTTGCATCCCCAGTCATGCATGAAGAGCTTCCTGTCTGCTCTGACACAGGCTCAGCTGGATCTCAGATTCCAGCAGAAAACACACCTTCCTCCTCCAAGGATGTGATGTGAGCTGGGAGGTTTGCAATGAACCAGAAGAGCCACACAGTTGTGGCTCATGTGGATTTGTCCCCAGGCTCCCTTCCTGCATGTTCCAGGTTTGGGTGCAGGATGTGTCAGATCGCCATGGCCTAAGCA
Organism: Oreocharis arfaki; assembly: GCA_013398015.1. Classification (NCBI taxonomy): domain Eukaryota; kingdom Metazoa; phylum Chordata; class Aves; order Passeriformes; family Paramythiidae; genus Oreocharis; species Oreocharis arfaki. The sequence continues at coordinate 18,744 of VZRR01005487.1, forward strand.
TGGGGTGAGTGCCTGCTGGGAGCAGCCACCAGTAGCCAGTGGATAGCTGGCCGTGCTGCATCTGGGAGAGGGAGATGCTGCAGGGATCGTTGTGGACCTTCCAGCATCCCGGAGATAAGCAGGGATCCAGTCTGATCCCCCTGAACACTGCTTAGGGCAGACAAAGAGCTTCGGGGAAGCCTCTGCCTGCAGTGGGCTCCATACATCGTGACTTGCATGGTGACTTAGGACACGGGAGAAGGGGAATGGTTCAAACCCTGAGGGTGGGGTTACATTAGAGAATAGGAAGAAATTCTTCCCTGTGAGCATGGTGAGGGCCCAGCACAGGGTGCCCAGAGAAGCTGTGGCTGCCCCATCCCTGGAAGTGTCCAAGGCCAGGTTGGACAGGGCTTGGAGCACCCTGGGACGGTGGAAGGTGTCCCTGCCAGGGAAGGGAGGTGGAATGAGATGATTTATTGTCCCTTCCAACCCAAACCATTCTGTGACTTCTGTTTCTCTAAAGCAGCTGGGAGCATCCCTGTCTGAGGCGATGATGGAGGGAGGTGCAGTCAGCGCGCCACAGGGGTGGTACAGAATGCAGGTGATGGGGCTCAAGGAGCGTGAGCTGTGCTGTAGTTTGCTCATGGCTGGAAGGACACGTGCAGAGGCAGCAAAGCCAAGTTTTGGCACCATGGAGGCTCTTGGCTCCTTGCCGAGGTTGGTGCCAGCACTGCCTACACTGTGCTGGATCCTCAGGGTGCTGGAACTGGGTCTGGAGGCCAGTGGCACCCTTGGGAGACCAGCACTCAGCTGGCGTTGCTGCCTGGAGAATAGGAAAGGGTTAGCGATCCTGGTGCCTGGTGATGCCTGCATCCAGCTATGTGAGGTATGTGTGGCACCAGCACACCTCCAAGGGGAGAGACTCTCCTTGCCCTGGCTGGGTTGCCTGGAGCCAGCTCTGCTAGAGCACAGTGGGGAGAGGGAGCAGGGTGAGGTGTGTGTGCCCCCACGTCCCACACCCACCGACAGAGAGGTGGACTGCTGGCTCCAGCTCTGGTCCCTGGGGAATTTATCTGTCCAAAAAGCAGGTGTCCCCACTCCATTGCCCCTGCACGGACAGGATTTGCTTTGCAAAACCAGGAGGTGACATGCAGTGCACGGAGAGGGCAGCAAGCACACGGAGGAACTGCACCGTGCTGGCTGCGTCCCTGTCACCCATGAATGGATCAGCCAGGCCGTTACCACCCCCACACACCTCCACAGCAGCTGCTGCCCAGGACCTGTGCTCTGGATTCAGCCTGCCCCATCCCACAGTGCCTACCGAGCCTCCGTGGGTACAGGAGGGAGGTGGGCTGGTCTCTGGCCCTGCAGCCAGTTGCTGTTGGGACGTGGAAGACAGTGGCCCATGCTGCTGGCCTCTCACGGACAGCTCACTGCATTCCTCAGGCCGGGAACGGCCGTCTCCATCAGGTGCAGAAGGATGAAACCATCACCCAAGCACAGCCCAAGGGGGGCAGACTGGGCCCGATGGGTGTCCCCAGTGCGTGTTCCCAGAGCCCCTGTGGGGACACCCTGTTCCCCAGGGACCAGACCCTGGAGCTTATCCAGTCGAAATTTTACCTTGTACCCCAGCAAAACCGCCCAAGGGAACTGGCAGGACCGGTCCCCACGCCTGCAGCTGCCACCAAACAATGCCTTGTTTTGACAAAGGCAAAACCACAGCCTCCAGCAGCCCCAGCCAAGCTGGGACCAGAAGGAGACGGGTACAGACTCCCAGGGAGCCTGACAGGAGAGGAAAGGGAGAGGAAGGTGTCACTGCAGATTGCCAGGCTGGGGAAGGCTGTGGAGCTGGAAAAGGTGTGGACAGACCACGTCCAGACCAGGAAAATGCTGGGGTTTTTCAGATGCTGCTTTTTCAGTTCAGACAAAATCCCGAAGTGGGACAAGGGGCTGTTGAGGGGCATCTCCTCCCCAAGTGCTTCTCTGTCTTTGCCTTGTTCCCAGCTTCCAGGCTCTACAGCATGGCTCTCCCCCCAGCCAAGTCCATGTTGCCCTGAGAAGTGCAGGCTTAGGGTTTTCTGCTACTGCCTGGGCACCAGCAGAGTACAGGGGCTGAGCGTGGGGTGGTGAGGAGACCCAGGACAGTGCCTGGGGACCTGCTGGTTCGGGGGCTATGCCAGGAGCCCTCTGAACAGCACACAACGGAGGTGCCCACCCTGCAGTGCCCTGGCTCGGGGACCTGCTCAGCAGCCCTGACATTTCCTGCTCCCTGCCGTGGGGTGTTGGGTCCACTGCACTGGGAGGCACAGAAACCCTCCCATGTGCAGACTCCCTGTGTGACCCATCCCAGAGGCTGGACTTTGCCGCTGGGGCTGGGGATGTGCAGGGCTTTTCCCCAGGGGAGCAGGAAGGTTTTGGGTACATCCTGGGGGCTAAAGGCCCTCTTGCAGGGCTGTGCATTGGGTAAATTCGGCCTCCTGGCATTAGGAGCCTCCCATTTTCCCTTGGGAATGAGGATGCTGAGCTGGGTGGGCTCTCCTGCTGCTGTCCCTCACCCACCCAGAGAAGGAGCCGAGGCCGGCAGCAGCACATCCTCCTGCACAGCAGCTCGTTCCACTCAGGGAGAGTCCAGCACACAGGGCAGCATAAAGGCCTCATTGTTCCCAGATGGAAATGATCATCCTGGTGACCTGGAAATACAGAGCAGCTCTGTCAGCAAATCTATAGGGTTTCAAAAGCTGAGATCAAAGGGCCCCTCGGGTCAGACTCTGCAGGCCCTCACAGACACCTGTAATAAAGGCACCTCCTTCTAATTATTCTCATTTTGCCTGCCAGAGTCACCAGGGCCCTGGGGCTCGTCCCTCATTCATGGAGCAGCAGTGGGGACAGGGACATGGCAGGAACAAAGGACTCTTGTGTGGGGAAGGGCGGGCGCAGGGAGCTTTGGCAGAGCAGCATTTGCTCCCCTCTGCCTGCTGTGAGCCCCAGCCATGCCTCTTGCTCTCTCCCACCTCCTGCATGGGCAGGCTGGGCTGGGCTGGGCAGTTCTCAATGCTCCAGCACATCCCAGTGATGTCCCCCTGCCCCTCTGCACAGCTGGCCACATAGGAGGCAGCCAGCCCCACACTGGACCGGTGCCACTGGGGACCTGACCTCTCCCAGCACGACCTGGCAGCACCAGCACTGCGCACTGGGAACCTGTTCCACACCCTCTGCCAGACCCTGGCATCTCTCCCACAGCAGCTCCGCAGAGTGCTTTCCCCAGCCTCTTATCTCCTGGACTTCAGACCCCACCGTGGGACAGATAATGTATCTGCAGACACGCCTCAATCAGCCTGGGAACGCTGGATTTCTCTTTCTGCTTTGAATTGGCAGAGGCAGTGCGGGAAATGCCTCTGCTTTTGTGCAACCCGGGCCACATCCCTTTGGCCCGGGTCAGGGTGGGTCCTGGCACGGCAGGGACACTATGGCCCCCCTGCCATTCCCTGTGGGGTAGATGGGGGGAGGTGAGAAGTGATTTTGGGTGCCCTTTTCAGAGGTGTGAGAAAGGCTCCCACAGTGCAGGGACAGGCACCCTCCTGCACGGGCCCAGCAGAGAGCAAAGCCTGCTGTGGCACCCGGGTGATGAGCGGGCTCTGCCCTCAGCAGCTCAGGCTCCGCAGGCGTTAGGAGGAGCACCAGGACTGTCCCTGACCTGAGATGTCATAGGAGAAAATTAGCACAGCTCCCCAGCAAATGGCTGTGCTAATTAGAGGAGGAGGAGGAGGAGGAGGTGACTTAGATTGTTCAGAGGTTCCTACAGCCAAGGGTCAGCCAGGTCCCGACCTTGCACAGGGTCAGCTCTGGCCGTGGGCTGCAGGCTCCCAAGGAGCCAGATGTGCAAGGTCCCACCACGTCTCTTTTTGGGTCAGATGGGCACCTTGTCTGCCCCAGATGCTGCTGGTTTGAACTTGGCTTGTCCTTCCCCAGCAGCACTGGGAAGATGCTTGGCCTCCTCCCTTCCCTCCCCTGCCCTGCACTGGGGCAGCCAAAGGGAGCTGAGAGTGGAGGGGGACGGGGCTGCAGAGGTGACAGCAGCAGAGGACAGGCCTGGGGCTTAGAGAGGAGGGACAGGCACTGCCCGTGGGGTGGAGGGACACTGCCGATGGTGCACAGGGTCACCAGCCAGTCCAGGCTCTGCTTCTCAGGATGGCACACAGCGATGGCAAATTTAATGTGATGGCATTAACCACCCTCCTGCTGGGGACTGTCTCTGTGTCCTCAGCAACCACCAAGCTCTCTGTTCTGGGGAGTTTGGTCTGCCTGGTTCACATGGCACAGTTTGCACTCTGTGAAAGCAGTTTGGGGGGACAGGGGGACACTGCAGGGCTGTGGCAGCCAGAACCCCTGGGCAGGGAGTCGCACACCACTGAAAGAGGTGAGGGGCTGTCGGTGCCCTGGGGTGCCATTGGCCTTGGCTGTGCTCTGGAAACCCCCAAACACCACTCCCCATGCCCAGTGGCTGCAGGACTGGGACAGCCTCTGTTTGCCCTCGTTGCTGCTCCTCCCGGCACAGCCGTGTTTGCCTTCACACGGTACCCAGGGCTGAGCAAACAGCACACGGGGAGAGCCAGCAGCTGGCAGGGAGGGACAGCGCTGGCTGTGTCCCCAGGCCTGCCTCCCCTGCTGCCCCCATAGCAGGCTCTGCAATAAAAACACAGATCCAGTTTGAGCTGGGAGGCTGCAGGGCGGGGAATACTGGCAAGCCACAATGCCAGAGCAGAAGGGTTGTTGTGGGGCACAGGAGGGATTCACCAGCTTGTTTTCGGGGTGAACAGGTCTGCATTATCCTGCAGGTGCTGTCATCCCCATGTGATGGTCATGGGGGTGACACAAGAATTTCTACATGGGAAAGGCAACCTGCCCTGACTGGGTGGGTGCTGGGAGCAAGGGTCTGAACAAGTCCAGCCATGACACCTGAACCTGTACCCTCCTCTGTGCCATCGCTGCCCCATGGTCTCAGCCAGGACAGGGCACTGAACTCTGCTTTTTGCTCTTAGGGTTTGTTATCTCCTGTTCGGTGGCTGCAGACGCGTGGCTGTCCACAGCTAAGGATGGGGGAGAGCTCAAGCACCCCAGGACTTGTCAGGCTCCTCCCAGGCAAGTGGCCACTGGGGAATGGCACTGATCAAACAGCTGGGCTGGTTTGAACTGATTTCTCCTTGTTCAGAAGGATAACACGAAGACATCTCCAGACCTGTCTGCTGACAGAGCAAAAGCTCTCCAGACTCAGTCTGCGATGAATTCAAAGCAGGAAAGTTACACACTGGTTGGTGCAGGTGTCTTTTTTCAGCAGAAATGGAACAGTTGATGTGTTCATTTCTGTCGCTTGGGAGCTCCAAAGCCAAACTGGAAGAAAGCCTGTGCTGTACAAGCACAAGAACAAACAGCCCAGCTCAGTGCCTGGAGGGAGCCCCATGGTGTTATGTGGGCTCACCAGCTCTGTGTAGGTCTCAGTTGATAGAGTTTGTTACAAGTACTGTCCGGGTGTCCTGTGTGGTCATTGCCCTCCTGTGGCCATTCCCAGGCCAGCCAAGTCCAGCTCTGTGTGTGTGGAGAAGGCTGGAGATGGTCCAGGCTGGTCTGGCCACCCCATCACCAGCATCAGCCGTGCTCAGAGAAGCAGCTGCAATAGGTCAGGGTGCTCCCACAGCTCCGCTTGCCCCCAGATTTGCTGGACCTCACCCTAAAGCGCTGCTGGCCATCAGCTTCTCCTGGTGATGAGCTAAAATCCCACCAGCTCCCACTGAACCTGCCCCAGCCTCGCTCGACATGAGGGCCACGATGCTGTGCTGTTGGGAGAGCCCAGCCAAGCTGCAGCAGGACCAATGGGCATGACCCACGCACTCACACCCATCCCTGCTGCTCATCATCCCACAGGACACCAAGGGCTGGAGAGCTGGGTGTCCCCAGGAGCGCACATTCCCCTCTGCAGGTCACTAGCACTGAAGGATGAGCACACGCTGCCAGAACACCTCAGGCTTGCTGAGGTATTCCTGACCCAAAATTACCATTACCTCCTGGAGGGAGTCACCCCTGTGGCTGTGATCACCACGGGGCCAAGTGGGTGAGAGTCCAGCAGGAAGTGCCCCAGGGATCTGATGGTGCTCCTTGATGGAGGAGAGGCAGGACCACTGTGCCATCTCCACCGATGGGGAAGCAGATGCCCAGGTGTACCAGGCGTAGGGTGGCCAAGGTGGCACCGTGGTTAGTGAGGTGACACTCACTGATGGAGGATAAATATGAACATTTCAGCAGCTTCCCTCCACAGCCCAAGGCTACACAGAGTTCCCTCCAGCTCACCTACCAGCTTCTCACCTGCCTGCCCCCCGAAACACACAGACACTCCTCTCTGCAGGCAAGTGAGCTGCCCCTTGGGAGGGCTTTGGCCAGCTGAGCTCATGCCATGGAGAGCTCTGCTGCTGCCAGGCTGTGGGACTGAAGTCTCATGGCAGCCAAGACTTGTCGTTTGGGTACACATGAAGCTCCTCTGCCTACAGGACAGCCCAAAATTGATCAAGACCGTTCCTTTTCCTAACTGCAACCTCACTAAGTTTGGCTCCTGATCTTCCCTGCCCACTGCCCCCAGCCCCAGGAGCAGGGGGATTCTGGGGGACGTGGCATCAGGTGTCACATCAGCCGTTCTGCGGCAGCCTGGTGGCCTCTGCGCTGTGGCTGTAAGACAAAGGCAGGGAGGAGTGGGTGCAGCACTCCCTGCGCTGGTCCAGGTGCGGGATGAGCTTGTGTCAGGGCTGGAGCAGATCCAGACAAGCCCTGGAGGGCTGGATGTGGCGCTTGCCTCAAGTCCTAGCCACAGGACAGTGCTGGCAGGATCCCGGACAAGGACTTTCGCTGTCCTTTCCTTCTTGCCCCAGTGCCCCTTCCCCCAAAAGCCGGCAGCAGGGCTGGGGTGGGCTCTGCACTGGCACTGAGTGACACCTGGGTGCTCTGAGCCTTTCTCACCCTGCAGGACCCATGCCCAGCTCCGGGTGCCCGGGCTGTGCCGTGGGGAGGCACCGCTGCCTGCACCCCGAGGTGCCGCGTTTTCCTTTCCAACGAGCCGTGAGCGTTCACCTGCAGCGATGAATCAATCCATCCCGGGAGCACGGCACGGCCTGCTCGGGGCCGCACAAAGAGGCCACTGTTCGCAGCCAGCTCCGCCTGCAGCGCTGTCGGGGCTTGCTCATCAGCGCTTTTGCAGCGTCAGGACACGGGCTGCGCTCCAGGCACGAGGGAGAGGCGCAGCCCGGCCCGGGGCAGCCCTCGGGCTCTCTGGGCACTGAGGCGGAGCAGGTCCTGCCGTGGGGAATTTCCACGGCAGCGGAGCCGAGCCCGCTCCCCGGAAAGTCCAGCGGCACGGGGAGCCAGCCCGAGGTCGGGCAGCGAGGGGCAGGGCTGGGCACAGCCTCCAGACCCCGCGGCGGGTGGGGCAGCGCCAGGCGATGCCTCTGGGGCTGCAGAGGCCCAGGGTGCCCTATGGAGTGCCCTGTTAGCAGGCAGACAGGAGCAGAATTCAGAGGGTCCCACAGTCCTTCCCCTCCCTGACAGCGCTTCCTTTCTCCGGGGAACGGGGGCAAGGTGCTGCCTTCATCCGAGTGGGTATCTCATCCAGTCCTGCATTTAAAGGAGTAAGAGCCCTCTGACCCTTGCTGAGCCCCGGATCTGCTGTCCAGGGCCTGCACAGCTCTGTGTCAGAGGGCAGGGGCAGAGAGCAGGACCGCAGGGCTGCAGGCTGGGGGAAAGGAGGGCTTCCAAAATGGGACTGAGCTTGAGGTCTCCACTGGCACTTTGAATGCTGCATTTTATTTCTGTGAGCAACAGGTTTGAAGGCAAATTCGTTTCAGGACCAGCACATGACTGAAAAGAGACAGCTCCCCAGAGTCTGCAGCCCCACAGGGTTCCACCCCGGGGCACAGAGCCACCCCTGCACCCTAAATGCCCTCTGCAGCTGAGAGAACCACCCAAGGTGCTGGAGAAGCTGTGCTGTGTCAAGGCTTCCACATCTCTCTTCTGGGAAACCACCAGTTCAGGCTGATGAGGTATCCTGGGGTCCCCCCAGGCTGTGCCCGGCTGTCCCTGCCTGCAGGATGTCTGGGATGGAAGGTGGAACAGCACTCAGTGGGAGCCTCAGCCACCACGGGACTGCCGTGAGGGCAGGGGCAGGAGCACTCGGCCAGAACATCCAGCCCTGGCTTTGGCCACCACACCAAGGAACAGGTGAGTGGTGTTGGGGTCACCACAGCTAAACTGAACTAGAAGCCTGGCCACCGTCAGCAGCCCTGGGAGACCCAGCAAGATTGCAAGATCCCCAGCTGCCCTGGAGATCTGGGTGGGTGCCAGGAGCCTCCCTGGCTTCCCACATCTCCACCGGGAGTCCAGCCAGCCGGTCATGAACCCCAGATCCTTGTGCCCAGTGCTGGGGGAGGTGCACAGGAATGCAGCTCCAGCTGTTACAGACCCACCAGGCGCTTGGCTGGGGGAACCCTCAGTCCCTCATCTTGGTTCTGCATGAGTTGGTGCTGTGCTTTGCGCCAGGGCAAAGAGCTTCCCTGCATCCTTCCCTGCACTCCCCGTGCCCCACTGCATCTCCCGGGGTGACCTAGATGAGGAGGCACGGTTCAGCATGGGCGCTGGCACTACCTACACTTGCCCTTTATGTTGCTCGTGACCCCACGAGTGTTTGCAAAATGAATGTATGGGTGGTGCCCGGCCCGTCTGACACGGCGTTCTCGCCGGGCTCCATGCGCGGGGGCCCTGCCCACACGTAGGCACGCGTGCGCACGCTCACCTCCCACAACACAAACAGCACCGGGGGGGCCGCAAGGAGCTCCCTCCACCCACCAGGTCAGGGAGGGACCCAGGGACCCGCTCTGGCAGCAGGCATCGTGCCGTGCCCCTGGCAGGGTGGCAGGTCTGTGGGTGTCCCTCCTTTACACTGCTGAGGTGCCCCCTGCGCTGGGCTGGTGCTCTGTATGGGGTCATCGCTCCTCAGGGCGTCCTTCTGCCCCCATCCAGGGCAGGTGCCCTCAGCTCTCCTCTTCCCTCCATCCCCAGATCTTGGGGGGTGGGTGCAGCCCGGCCTGATGGCCTCCAACAAGGCATCAGCAGTGGGGGACAGCTCTTGTGGCCACACACAAAGGTCACAGGAAGAGAAGTGAGTGGACAACAGTGTCTCTGGCCATACTTCAGCACAAAAAGAGAAAATTTCCAAGCATCATCAGGGCAGGGAGGAGCCCCAGCCATTTCCCAGGCAGGTGTCTGGAGCCAGGACCAGATGCACTGTTGGGGCAATGCCTGACCTGTCCACAAGAAGGGGACTCTTGTAGTCCCTCAGCCCTTGGGGGCAGAGGTCCCTGCTGGCTCGTGCCCTGCACTAGGAATGGAGCCCCACCGGTCCCTGCCAGTGTCCAGCTGTGTGCCAGTGACAGGGCTGGCTCTGGGACAGCATGGGGTTGGCAGGTTTGGGAGCATCCTCACCTCTCACGGTGCTTCCCCAGCCCCTCCTCTGTTTTCTGGAGACCTTGGCAGAAGCCAAATCTTTGTACAGATGTGGTACCAAGTTTCCAGCCCTGAGCACTCCAAGGCATCCCTCTGTGTCAGCAGCGTGACCCCCCCCCAAGACCCCAACGTCCAGCCCAAGGGGTAGAGCAGGGAGGGACATGGATGGGGGAAAGATGGGAGCAAGGATGGTGAGTGTGTGTGTGTGCAGGGCTGGGATGTGCACGAGAGGAGGGTCTGTGCGTGGGTGGGGGGGAGTACGGTGCAGGGGAAGGGGGGACAGCACTGCAGCCTCCCCCAAGGAATGTGGGATGAGCACATGGGGCTCAGGGGCTCTGGCTGTGGCATCTGCCAGCAGGAAAAGCAGTGGTCAGAGCAGAGGAGAAGGAGCAGTATTCTGTGGAGCATCACCAGGTCTCCAAGGTGCCCAGAGGGTCCAATGCCCTGGGGTGGCAGAGCAGAAGGGCTGCTGTGCCCGGTCCCTGAGCCTTGCAGGGGTCGTGGCCTCCCCAAAAGGAGTTTGCCCAGTTTGGTGGGCAGGTGGCAAAGAAGAGCCTGGGGAGGGCAGGAGGTGCTCCAGGGCTGTGGAATTGCTCTGGTCCATCTGGGCACATTGAGCCTGCTGGTTCTCAGGCTGGGAAGGTGACAGTGGGGGACACACCGGCTGCTGAGGAGCCCCAGGCATGCAGGGAGGCTGGCACGCTGCAGAGCCCATCACAGGGGCCTTCTGTGGATCCCATGCAGGTCAGGTCTCCTGACCTGACCCAAATATGACCCCTCCTGATCCCAACCCACCTGTTCCGGCTTTGATGATAATTATGCCCCGCAGACTGTTCAGTCTCTGTGCCACACCTTGTAGGCGGGGGCAAAGTCTGCTGCTCCCTCCAGTCGTGCCCCGTGGCCGTACCGCGGTGCCCGGCGCTGCCTCCCTCCTGAGCCCCCCTTCCCCGGAGCTCCTGCACAAAGGGGAGGGGGCTGCACCCTGCCTGCCGGCCCAGCTCTCCTGCCCCCAACCCCTGCCCTCACCCTGTTGGTGCCCTGGGCCCTGCAGACCTTGAATAACCTGTTCCCCCTCCTCCTGTTGCCTCATGACAAAGCACCTGGCATGCAGTGCGAGGGTAACCGCAGCGGAATGAGCTCATCGCCACGCCGGGGGCAGTGTGGGACAGTCACGGGGTCATCGCAGCTGCAGCCGATGGCCCTTTCCCCATCCAGCTTTCCCTGTGGCACGCCCCATGTTCGGTTTCCTCAGGATAAATGGGATTTGCTCGCTGTTCGGGGACCGGGGGGGAACCAAGCTGAAGACTGCTGTAGGCTCTGCACTGAGGTTCTCAACATGCTGTTGTAGATCCGAGAGGAAGAACTGGTCTCCCCAGAGCCCTGTGCACCAGGAGTTCTGCACAGTGCCAAGTCACCCCTTGCTGTGCTCAGCCCTCCTCACCTCCCTCAGCTGCAGGAGTTTGCTTTGAACCCTGGCCAGCGTGCTTGCCTCACGGGGACCTGATTGCTGCTTTCATCCCAGGGAGCTCCATCAGCCTCCCCTGTGTTCCGGGACTCGTGTCCTCCCCACCCCACTGCCCCAGGGATGCTCGGTGGCTTTTGCCTGGGCAAGCTGAGGTAGATAGCAGTCAGCTGGGCTGGTGTGTGTGACCCACTGTGGTTGGCTTGCCAGGGCAGAGAGGTGCCCACCTACCTCTGCATCTGGGCAGCTGCATGGCACTGTCACCCCTGCCTGGAGGAGAGAGATACCTCAGCTTGGCTTGTGAAAGGGTTGAGATGTCTGCAGCACCTTGGAAGACCTCAAGCTGTTTGGCTTGTTTGGAAGTGGCTGGGCAAGATGCTGCCGGCTGTCACTCAGGGCTGGAGTGGCCCAGCCAGATCCAGGAGGGTGTTTGTGGCTTTCAGGTAAAGCTGAGGTGCTGTGAATGCTGGAGGTCTCTGACCCCAGGCGAGCCTGTCCCTGCAGCTCTGAGGCTGTGGGGACTGAAACTAGGAGAATACACAGTGTGAGGTCACACAGCCCTTGGACACTGCCCAGCCGTGCCCCAAACGGGCCCCACAGCCCCTGCTGGGGACACGCCTGGGTGGGTGGGTGG
>VZRR01005490.1:0-13190 GCA_013398015.1 Oreocharis arfaki
TTTCCTTCCCTTTTCCTTCCCTTCCCTCTGCTCCAGGTGCCTCCAGCAGATCCCACTCCCAGCCCCGGCCATAAAAGCGTTAACGGCCTAGGAGGAAGATTTTTTTTTTCTTTCCTTCCCTCTCCCCCTGGAAGTTTGGGAAGCATGTGCCTCCATTTCCATATAAAGTGGCCATTGATGGGAATGCCGGGAATAAAAGGAGCTTTTATTTTTCCCTGGCACCGAGGCTTTGTCCCGGGATTTCGGTGAATGCCTTCCTGTGTGAGCGTGGTGGGGGTGTAGGAACGGCCACAGGCAGCAGAAATCTACTGAGAATCCATCGGATTTTCCCCCTAATCCACCTTTTTTACACCCTCTGGAATGATCAGATTTCTCCCGATTTTCTGATAGGACGCAGAGGTAGGAGGGAGAGAGAATTCCTCCCCCTGCCCCACACAAATCACCCCAAACCCTCTCCCGGCACCCCTGAAAGCCGATTTGTCCCCGAGTTTTCTCGGGAATGTCAATAATTCCGGCCGGGAGTGTCGATAATTCCGGTGTTTTGTCCTTCCTTTCACCGAGGGAATGGCAGGAATTGCGCTGATCACCTGCTGGTATCCAAGTGGGGCACAAAATATGGGGAATTGAAACTTCCGTGGGGAAGGAGCAGATCCAGGGAGGGAATTGTGTGTAATTCCAGGGTGAGGGAATTGTGTGTAATTCCAAGGTGAAGGAATTTCGTGTAACTCCAAGGACAGGTGAGATGCTCCCCCCTGGTTCTGAAGCAAAGAGAGATTTCTTATGAAAAAAAATTATAAATTTCTGGATAAAATATAAACTTTACTGATAAAGGAGCAGAGATCCAGGGAGAGAATTTTGTGTAATTCCAGGCTGAGGGAATCTTGTGTAATTCCAAGGTGAAGGAATTTCGTGTAACTCCAAGGACAGGTGAGATGCTCCCCCCTGGTTCTGAAGCAAAGAGAGATTTCTTATTAAAAAAAAATTAAAAATTGTGTAAAATATAAACTTTTCTAATTAAGGGAGCAGAGAGAGATCCAGGGAGGGAATTTTGGGCAGCTCCAGGATGAGGGAATTTTGTGTAATTGCAAGGTGAAGGAATTTCTGCAATTCCAAGGACAGGTGAGATGCTCCAAAGGGAGATTTCTTATTTAAAAAATTTATAGATGTTTGTGTAAAATATAGACTCTGAGGAAGGAGCAGGGAATTTTGTGTAACTCCAGGAGCAGGGAATTTTGTGTAATTCCAAGGTGAAGGAATTTCGTGTAATTCCAAGGACGGGTGAGATGCTCCCCACCCCGGTTCTGCAGCAAAGGGAGATTTCTTACTAAAAAATTATAAATATCTGGATAAACTCCTGTGAGGAAGGAGCAGAGATCCAGGATGATGGGAAGGCAATGCATGGAAAGCATTTTTTGGGGAAAAAAAGAGGTTATTTCATGGAAAAAAACCCCCACAATTCCCAGTCCTGGGATTCTCCCCGGCCTGTCCCACTCCACCCTCTCACTCCTGGGTGCTTCAAGCCTCACCTGCTCCTTGTTTTCCATGGGATTTTTGCCTGGAAAATTCCTGGGGAACCCTCTGGCTCCCTGCCTGCCATGGAGGCGAAATTCTGGGGTTTTTGCAGCCGAATGGGAATTATTTGGAATATTTTTCAGCAGGAACCAAAAATTCCTTTGGATGGGGAATGCCGCAGCATTCCTGCTCCTGGCCGTGGCAGCAAATTCGGGCGGCGATTGCACAGCTCAGGAATTGTTGTATTTCCAGTCAGGGTTGGGAAACGTGCTCCATCCCAAATCCCTGCCTCATTCCCTCATTCCCACAAACCTGCTGAGCGCTTCCTGAGTGTCTAAAAGCATTCCTGGATGGAAAAAACCCGGCAGCGTCCGCAGTTCCCCGCTCTCCTCAGGGATCTGGGTGTGGCGGGTTAAAACCATGGAATCACTAAGGATGGGAGAAACATGGAATTATTAATGTTGGAAAAAACCTCCAGTGTCACCAAATCCCGGTTCCATCCCCAGTGGAAGGCTGGGAATTGTGACCAAATCCCAGTTGCATCCCAGTGGAAAGCTGGGAATTGTGACCAAATCCCAGTTCCATCCCAGTGGAAGGCTGGGAATTGTGACCAAATCCCAGTTCCATCCCAGTGGAAGGCTGGGAATTGTGGCCAGGTGTTCGTGCTTCCCAAAAACGCATTTTTAAACCCATTTTGGGGCCTTTGAGGGGGCTTCGAGGGGACAGAACTCCANAGTTCCATCCCAGTGGAAGGCTGGGAATTGTGACCAAATCCCAGTTCCATCCCAGTGGAAGGCTGGGAATTGTGGCCAGGTGTTCGTGCTTCCCAAAAACGCATTTTTAAACCCATTTTGGGGCCTTTGAGGGGGCTTCGAGGGGACAGAACTCCACAATGTCCCAAATGCTCTCTTTGTCCAGCTGGATTTTGGGGGAAAAAAGCGAATTTGAGCCCAAAATATTTCCCTGCTCCTCCCAGTGGCTCTGTGGGTTATCCCAGAAGGGGCAGAATTTGACTTCGTTCACCGAAATAATTGTGGCTTTTAAAAAGCTGCTGATGCTGGAGAGTTCCTTTTATTCCCAGATAATTTTTAACCTTCCTTTGGCTTGTCCTGGGAAGTTTCTCCCCACGATCCGTGCCTGGCCGGGCCGGCGGTGCCGTCACACCCCAAAATAAGCAGGGAAAGGTAAAATTAAGCCAGACCAGGTCACGCAACGAGGCCCGGCCCAAATATTGAGCGAGGCCTCTAATAACGGAGCCGGGATAGCAACAGAGCGTGCCTGGTTTATTTTCCTGGGAAAAGGGGATATTTTGGAAGGGGTTTGAGGCTCGGTAATTGCGGGTTGAGTGGCTGTAAACAGCCCGGCCCTAATTGAGGCTGTGGGGTCAGGGTTTAATTGCTGTTTTCTGGCTCGGAATAGAAACCTCGGCAGCGCCCCCGGCTCAGCTCGGCAGCTCCCGAGGGAAAAATTCCCATTCCAAGGAGCTCTGCGGGAGGATCCGCGCCCCTTCCTCCCCTCCCCGGGATGTGCAGGGCAGGGGGAGCAGCCCCAGCGCCTCTCTGCTCATCCAGAGGGACGGGGATCGATTAATTAAATAAAGCCCCAAATTATTCCGCTCCTGCTGGAGGATGGGGTTGGAGCGCGGAGAGGGTGAGGGAATGTTGAGCATCCCGAGCCTCTCCTCCGTCGCGCTCAGTGCCTCCTCAGGGCGCAATTCCCATGATCCCGGGGTGGTTTGGGGTTGGAAGGGACCTTGGAGCTCATCTCTGATGTGTCCAACCCCCTGCCATGGTCGGGTTCCATTCCCACCAGGAGAGGTTTCCACATTCCCAGCCAGGCCAGGTCGCTCCCAGCCCCGTCCAACCCCCAACGCCCACAGTGTTCCAGGAGTTTCTGGAATACGGCTGGAATTGCGCCACGGAAGCCCAACGGAAGTTCCTATTTCCCTATGGAGAGCCCAAGCAGGAATTCCAAGGGAATTTCAGCCTGGCGGTGATGCTGGATTTTATCCTTTGCGCTCCTGGAGGCTCCCGATGACTCGGTGGCGTCGGAAAGGCCGCGCGGTTTATTCCCGAGCCATGAATTCAATTCCCCACGGGAAGGGCAGCAGGAGGTGCCCCGTGCTCCCTCCCTGCGCCGGCCCGGCTGATTTCATGTCCCCTTCCCCACCCTCCCGTCCCCTCCCGGAGCCGGATCCTTTCCGTCGCTTCCCCGCCGGTTTTAGGGGGAATTCTGAGTTCCGGCCCTCGCTCGGGGCCGCCTTGAGCCGCGAGGAAATCACAACGCGGAATCCGTGGGATGAGGAATTCCCGGAGCCCCCGCGGCGCGCAGGGGGCACAACCCGCCCCTCTTGACCCCGCACCCCGTGTGGGCTCCGCGCTCCCAGTGCTCCCAGTGCTCCCAGTGTTTCCAGTCATGCTCCCCGTGCCTCCCAGTGCTCCCAGTGCTCCCAGTGCTTCCAGGGCTCCCAGTGCTCCCAGTGCTCCCAGTGCTTCCAGGGCTCCCAGTGCTCCCAGTGCTCCCAGTGCTTCCAGGGCTCCCAGTGCTCCCAGTGCTCCCAGTGCTTCCAGGGCTCCCAGTGCTCCCAGTGCTCCCAGTGCTTCCAGGGCTCCCAGTGCTCCCAGTGCTCCCAGTGCTTCCAGGGCTCCCAGTGCTCCCAGTGCTCCCAGTGCTTCCAGGGCTCCCAGTGCTCCCAGTGCTCCCAGTGCTTCCAGGGCTCCCAGTGCTCCCAGTGCTCCCAGTGCTTCCAGGGCTCCCAGTGCTCCCAGTGCTCCCAGTGCTTCCAGGGCTCCCAGTGCTCCCAGTGCTCCCAGTGCTTCCAGGGCTCCCAGTGCTCCCAGTGCTCCCAGTGCTTCCAGGGCTCCCAGTGCTCCCAGTGCTCCCAGNGGTCCCAGTGCTCCCAGTGCCTCCCAGTGCTCCCAGTCATGCTCCCAGTGCTTCCAGTGCCTCCCAGTGCCTCTCATTGCTCTCAGTGCTCCCAGGGCCTCCCAGTCCGGCTGCTCGTACACGTCTTGTATGTTTTGTCCCTAGGAAAATGTAAAATAAGTGGATTAGAGATGGTGTTTTGTTATCAGGACAGGCTTTAGGAGAGCAAAGGAGGCAATTCCCAAATCCCAAGGTTTTCTCCTCTGCTTCCGGTACCTGAAATGTAAACGTGCCCAGGTTGGATGCTCTTCTGGGTGGGAAGAGGGAAATTTTTGGACATTTTTCCTGGGAAAACGTTGGATAAGTGGCTTAGAGATGATGTTTTAAATATCAGGATTAGCAGAGCAAAAGAGGCAATTCCAATAATCCCAAGATTTTCCTCTCTGCTCCCAGTACCTGAAGTGCAATTGTGGCCGGGTTGGATGCTCTTCCAAGTGGGAAAAGTGCATTTTTTCCTAGGAAAATGTCAGAGAAGTGGCTTAGAGATGATTTTAATTACCAGGAGAGACTTCAGGAGAGCAAAAGAGGCAATTCCAATAATCCCAAGGTTTTCTCCTCTGCTCCTGGAACTCCTACAAATCCACATGAAAGAGAAAGCAGGAGGGAAACAGGGATCGAGGTTCCCCAAAAGCAGCCTGGATTTGGGGAATGAGGAGCATGAACATCCATCCTCTGCCTCCCTGATAAAGCCTTTCCAAGGAAAACTCTTCTGGAAAACAACAGATGCCCTGGAGAAGGGAATTCCGCAGGGTTTAACGCCCTGCCTAAAGTTCGGGAATTTTCGCGTTTTGGGGTTTGGTTTTTGTTTTTTCGCTTGGGAAAGGAATTAATTTTCCCTCATTTCACGGTCTAGAGGTTGGGCACCTGCCCAGGCCTCCCGGAAAATCAGGAGCTGCTGGAGGGTGACGCGGCCCATCTGTCCCGACAGCCATCCCAGCGGGGAAGGATCCCTCTCCTTCCCTCCGCCAGGGAACGGGGACGACTTCGGGCTGGAGGTATTTGGGGTCGAGCAAATCCGAACACAAAGCAGCGAACCCCGCCTGGTGCCCTCCAGATTCCTGCAGCGGACACAATCCCACATCCCAGCGGGAAGAGAAGTGTCCGTGCCGCCCCAGGATCGCAGTTAAACCGGGACTAAACTGGGGCTGTGGGGACGTTGTGCTTGTGAGCCTCGCTGGCTTTTCCTGTGCCGTTGGGTCGTGTTTTAGGAACTGCGGAGTGCTCGGGGTGCGAACACCTCCAGAGTCACTTTTTAAAGGATTTTACGGATTCATTTCCCGTTAAGTCTCCCCGTTCCGGGGTTTTGCTGATGCGGTGGGAGCAGTGAGACACAACTCCAGCAGATCCCGCATCGCCCAGAACGTCCTGAGCTGGAAGGGATCCCCAAGGATCATCCAGCCCAACTCCAGGACATCCCAAATCCCACCCTGAGCATCCCTGGGAGCGCTGCCCAAACGCTCCTGGAGCCTCGGGAATGTCACCATTGCTGGGGGAGCCTGGGCAGTGCCCAGCACACTTTTAGGGAAGAACCTTTTCCCAAAATCCAGCCTGATCCTCCCCTGGCATTCCAATCCCATTTATCCCATTTCATTCCATTTATAGAGGGAAAAGGGCAAGAAAAAGAAGGAAAAGGAAAACACGGGGCTGGCCCAGAGCTGTGTTACGCACAGGGGGAGGGCATCCAGGCCTCAGAATTCCCAGGAAATAATGAGGACCCATCAGGAAAACCCTCCTGGTTTTTCCCTCCCAGTCACAGGCGGGGATTCCGGCCTCCAAAGTTTCGTTCCATTCCATTTATCCCATTTATTCCATTTATCCCATTTCCGCGGGAAGCCGGGAGATGTGAACTCAGTGGATTGTTCAATACCTGAATCAGTTGGAACCACCAGTTTTGCCTTTCTGTGGATATTTCCAGCTTCCCTGGCAGGGAATTCCCTCTTTTTTCAATCTAAGAAGAGCTTAAATGGGGTTTTTTTTAGGCCCAGTTGATTGAGTTCATCCGTAATCGCAGGAGGGGGATGGATCAGGCTCCAAAATTCCTCCTCCCCCGGGATCTCTGCTGCTCTCTCCCCGTTTTCCCGACACGCACGCCCGCTGCTGATCCACAGATGAAAATATTTGTTGTTTAATCCGGGATTATTCCTGGGAGTCGTCGCCTTTCATCCCTGTGGGTGGTCCCAAAAATCCTCCTCGTCCTCAGGAGCTTCCCAGGTCTCCTTCTGCAGGTGCGCCACGGGAAAAGGAGAGAGTCGTGTGGGGTTCAAGCGCTGAATTCCCACTTTTGGGGGCATTCCTGGGAATTCCTGAAGGGCAAAGATGAATTTCCCTGGAGCCCTGTGGAAGCGGAGCCTTCCTCCCTCAAGGGAAGGGGTTCAAGTGCTGAAATCCCACTCTTTGGGGCATTCCTGGGAATTCCTGAAGGGAGTTTCCCTGGATCCCTGAGGAAGAGGAGCTCTTCCTCAAAGGGAAGGGGTTCAAGTGCTGAAATCCCACTCTTTGGGGCATTCCTGGGAATTCCTGAAGGGCAAAGCTGAATTTCCCTGGACCCCTGTGGGAGAGGAGCCCTTGCTCCCTCAAAGGGAAGGTTCTGGGCAGATCCTTCAAGCACCAGTGGCCGGATTTGTCGGGAATCCAGGGAATTCCAAGGTGGAAATACCTCACGGAAGGTGTGAAAGGAATGCAGGGAATGCTGGAATTTGCGGGATTGCTCCGGGCTCTCTGCAGCCACAGCCTCATTCCCGAGGTGTGGGGTGGGGCAGGGATGAACTCCTTGTTGCATCCTGGAGATCCCGCTCTCAGGATCCCTCCTTGTGTCACATCCATCTCCTCCTGCTGGTTTTTAGCTGGAAAACCTCTGCCTTGCTGGGAATGTGTTCGTGGGAGAGCTCTCCCGCCTGGAATCTCTGATCTTTGTTAATTAACCCCGCGAACACCGTCAGGAATTTCTTGGCTTGGCTCCCCCCAGTCCATTCCCAGAGCCTCCTCTGTGCTCCCAGTTTTCCTCCTATCCCTGTTCCCATTCCCAGAGCCTCCTCTGTGCTCCCAGTTTTCCTCCTATCCCTGTTCCCATCCCAAGCACTGGCTGGGGTGGGACTGACCCGAGCAGTTTTCCTTCAGAAGAAAATTCCTTCTTTTCCCCGGAGAGGGATTTTGAGCGGATCCTGTGGCTGGAGCCTCCCTCTCCTGCTTTTCCTGTGCTCCTCCCAAGGCACCGGGAGGGCTGGGAGAGGTTTTTTTGGGATGCTGGAGCACAGATGGCCCCGGAGCCTCTCTCCCCAGGCCTGGTGGCTACTGCTGCTGCCCATCTGCTGCCCTTTGTCCTTCCCGAAACAGCAATTCCAGAGGGATGCCAGGAACTGGCCCTTCCAGCCTGGATTTGGGATTCTGGAGCCAATTCTCCAACCCCACTGTGGGATTTGTCCCTCCTGGAGGTGTTCCCAAGGCCCCACAGCCCCTCGTGCTGCTGCTCACGGGCTGCCCTTTGTCCTTCCTGAGACAGCAATTCCCGAAGGATGCCAGGACTAGCACCAGGGAATGGGCAAGAACGGGGATAAACCAGGAAAATCTGACTTTGGAGAATTCCCATTTAAAACCTTGACAGGAACAACAAAAAAAACAAACCACAAAACAAAACAACACAAAACAAAAACAAAAAAACCAAACCCAACCCCCAAAATTAAAAAGAAAATTCCAAAGGCATCAAAGATTCCAAATTAATTCCAAATGTGGAATGTGGCCTTTCCCCCCGAAATTTTGTAGGAAAAAAGACTTGCATGAATGTCCTGGTTGGAAGCTCATTTCCCAGCACAGGAAAATCTGGATTTTCCATCCTAAAAGGGCTGGAGGCACCAACCCCAGCAGGGAAAAGGAGCCTGCAGCCCTTCCCGGACACTCATCCCGAGATTTAGGAGCAGGAGGGGGCTTTATTTGGGATTTCCCCTCCTTTTTTTTTTAAACCAGCAGCCCAAGAGGCATCTCCATTTCATCCCGAACGTTGCCTGTTTGTTTGGGGAATTCTGGGACGGCTTAAAGCCCACGTTTGCTTTGGATCCTGGAGGATCTGGGATTGATTTCTTTCCAGTGACGCCCCCGAAGCGGAGCTCCCTCCTCTTCTTATTTTGCACCCCCAGCTCTGCTGAGCTGCGGAGTTCAAACGAGCCAAAATCGCTGAAAAACAAACAATTCCCATTCGAGGAATTCCTGGATTTATTTTGGGTCCCACCGAGGCAGGAATGCTGGGCGGGGGGGGAGAAATCTGATTCAATTCCAAGTGGTGTCGGATTAAACCAGGAGGATTTTGGGGATGTTCCTTGGGAGGTTTGACTTGTGTTTTTAGGGTCGTTTTCCAGGGATTTGGGGGGAGGTTTCTTCCAGTCTCCATCCTCCCTCCACAGGGATATTCCACAGGGATGTGGGATAAGCCTGGAATAATTCATTCCTTGGGGTCCTGTTGGGGGGACCCGGATGTGGCAGAATTTTGGGAAAGATTGGGATGCTTGGACAAGGGAATTTTGCAGCAGAGATTTTTCTCGAGAGCTCCAAGTCTTGCAATTTTGAATTAGGGATGTCCTGGAGCATCCTGGAATAGCAATCAGCGCCTTTTAAAGTGAAAACCCTTTGAAAACTCCGTTTTTTGGTCATTTTTTGGGGCTGCTCTCACAATTCCTGACTCTGTGGATGCAAACAGCTCCTTGAAAATGTGAGAACCCTTTGAAATCTCAATTTTTGGTCATTTTTTTGGGGCTGCTCTCACAATTCCTCACTCCATGTGTAACCCAGATGCTGCTGGAGTTATTTATCCATCAGGAATTGGGGCTGTCCTGCAGAATCTTGGAATACCTGGAAGGACACAGCTCCTTTAAAACTGAAAAACCATTGAAATCCCATTTTTTGGGGCTGCTCTCACAATTCCTGACTCTGTGGATGCAAACAGCTCCCTGAAAATGTGAGCAACCTTTGAAAATCTCAATTTTTGGTCATTTTTTGGGGGCTGTTCTCAAGATTCCTCACTTCACATCCAACCTAGGTGCTGCTGGTGTTATTTATCCATCAGGAATTGGGGCTGTCCTGCAGAATCTTGGAATACCTGGAAGGAATCAGCTCCTTTTAAACTGACAAACCTTTGAAATATCCAATTTTGAATCATTTTTTCTGGGTTGCTCTCACGATTCCTCACTCTGTGAATGCAAAAAGCTCCTTAAAAACGTGAAAACCCTTTGAAAATCCCATTTTTAGCTCATTTTTTGGGTTTCTCTCATGATTCCTCACTCCCTGCCTAACCCAGGTGCTGCTGGGGTTATTTATCCATCAGGAATTAGGGCTGTCCTGCAGAATCTTGGAATACCTGGAAGCAAACAGCTCCTTTTGCACTGAAAACCCTTTGAAAATTCAATTTTTAGCTCATTTTTCGGGCTTCTCTCAGGGTTCCTCACTCCCTGCCTAACCCAGGTGCTGCCGGGTGTTATTTATTCCCTTTATTCCACCAGGAATCTCGTCCCTGGAGCCTCAGGCAGGGCTCCAGCTCGGGGCATTTGGGAGCCTCAGGTTTTCCTGTGCCCGTCTCACGCTCCCGGCGTGGCCCTGGCATCCATCTGGCAGCCCCAGCTGCTCCGTGGAGCTCAGATCCGCACGGGCAGGGGGACGAAAAGATCCCTTCGGACACAGATCCACTGGGAAAAACCGCCCCCTCTCCCGTCCTTAGGGACAGAATTGGAATTTTTGCTCTTTAATTTATTATTTGTTGCCGCTCTGCGCTTGCTCTTCTCGGAGTAAAACCGGGGATGAAGGTAAAGGGGGCTGCTGGAGGTTGGAATATTTAGCTCCAAATCAACGGATCCCTGTTTTTCTCCTTGAGGCGCCGTGGTTTTTTTGGGAGCAGCCCTTGGAGGAGCTGCTCCTTCCCGGCTCCTTCCCCGCTCTGCTGCCTGCGGGATTTTCCTCTCCGACCTCATCAGCTCCTGGGGCTGTCGCAGGAGGGATGATGGGGACATCCCTGGCTCTTAAATTTGCTTCTTTCCCGACAAATTCCCTCTGATCCCAGTCTCTCCTGGTCTCTCCCTCCGCTCCAGAGGGCTCCGGACACTCCTTGCTCTCCCCCAACAATAAATATTTGATTTTTGCTGTTTTAAACCCGTTTCCTCCGGGTTTTCTGGTGAGATTTCCTGCCTGACAGCTCCGTGTGGGAATGAGCCGCCCGGCCTGGAGCGCTGCTGTGGCTCCATGGAGAACTCTTCCCCAAATCCCGAAACCCCAAAATCCCTGTGCCTAAATTTTGCGTTTAATGGGGGAATTTTTGTGGGTTTTCCCCCTGAGTTCCGCCCTGAACTCCTCCCACGCTGCACTTTAGGTAATGAGGGCCTATTTTGGATCCCATCCTAATTCCTTGATTGGAATTAGCTCTTATCTGCTCGGCGCTAATCAGGGAACAGATCCGGGGGGGTTGGAATTGCTGCGGCGGGTTGGGTGAGAGATCCCAGCCCCTCCGAAAGAATTCCCACAGATTTTCCAGGGCTGGAATGATCCCAGCAGAGCCCCTGAGCCCTGCAGCTCCTCCAGAGCTTTGGGGTTGTCCCAGATTCCCAAGGCAAGGCCCCAAATCCTTCGGGAACGGGAATGAAAGGGTTTGATAATGAAATATTTCGGTATTTGGTGTTAAGAATGAAATATTTCGATATTTGGTGTTAAGAATGAAATATTTCGATATTTGGTGTTAAGAATGAAATATTTTAATATTTGGTGTGGGTTTGGATGTCAGGGGCTGGACCCGGCCACAGCTTAATTAACCCTTTCCCAATTAACCCCTTCCCAATTAACCCTTTCCCAATCAACTCTTTTCCAATCAACCCTTTCCCAATCCTGTTGGAAAGGCATTTTTGACGACTGAAGGATTTATTTCTTATTTAGGGTTTTATTTCTTGCACTTCACCTCCTCTTCGTGGTGCATCTTTTAACCCAGAGTTCAGCAAAATAATTGAGATTTTTCGTGGTGTTTCCCCTACTGGAACAACACTCAGGGAATATTTCTGCCGACTTCTTTTCCTTCTGGAATCGTGGAGTGGTTTGGGTTGGGAGAGACCTAAAAAATCTTTGTTATCTCTTTTTGTTATCTCTTCATTATCTCTTTATTATCTCTTTATTATCATCCCACCCCTGCCGCATCTTCCACCATCCCAGGGTGCTCCAAGCTCCTTCCAGCCTGGCCTTGGATGCTTCCAGGGATGGGTTATTCCGTATTCCATATTTTTTGTTTATTTTAAGGCACTCCCTGCAGGAGTTTTTGAAGAGTTTTGGTTCCTCTGTGGAGAACTCGTCCCTTGAGCATCAATTTGCTTTTCTTCCACAATCCCTTCCCCCTTTTTGCTCTCTGCTCCACACATTGAAATCCTTCAAAACCAGGACAAAACTCTCCCCAAAAAAGCTAAAACCGAGCCTAAACGGAGGCTTAAAATTCCAGGGAATTCTTCTGGGCTGCACATCCCCTGAGCTCCTCCAAACCGTTGATATTTTCCCACTTTCAATAAACATCAATCACATTTTTACGCTGTTTTCCTGTTCCCAGCTGGTGGATTTTGGGGTGAGGGATGGGGTTTTTTCCCCCAGCCTTGTGGGAATTGTGCTCTACCTGTTTTGACTTTTAAATCTGGCTTTGCCTGTGTTGATCCCATTACATTTTATTTATAGCCCAAAGTGCTTCCTCGGAGCTCAGACGTTGTCTGGAGACAGGGATTGTTTCGGGAACAGCGCTCCCACATCGTCCCCATCCTTATTTTCCCTCTCCCTATTACCCTGCTGCACGTGAAAATCAGGATTTGTGCCTTTTTTGGGCTGGTTTTGTGGCTTGGTTTGGGTGCAGAAAGGCAGAATTGCGGTCAGAGAGTTTTTCACTGGTACAAAAATCTGGTCAGGAGAGATTGAAACTCTTTTCTCCCTCCAAGTCTTGGTGGTTTTTTCCACTGAAAATCAGGATTTGTGCCTTTTTTGGGCTGGTTTTGTGGCTTGGTTTGGGTGCAGAATGGGAGAATTTGGCTCAGAGAGTTACAGAAGTGTGGTTCAGGAAAGGTTGAAACTCTTTTCTCCCTTCAAGTGCTGGTGGATTTTGGCTCCTGAAAATTCAATTTGTGCCTTTTTTGGGCTGGTTTTGTGGCTTGGTTTGGGTGCAGGAAGGCAGAATTGGGGTCAGAGAATTTTTCACTGGTACAAAAGCGTGGTCAAGAAAGGGTGAAACTCTTTTCTCCCTTCAAATCCTGGTGGTTTTGTCCTCTAAAAGTCAGGATTTGTGTCTTTACTCTCAGAAGGTTTTGGGGCTTGGTTTGGGTCCAGAATGGGAGAATTTGGCTCAGAGGGTTACACAAATCTGGTCAAGGGGGAATGAAACTCTTTTCTCCCTTCAAATCCTGGTGGTTTTGTCCTCTAAAAATCAGGGTTTGTGGCTTGGTTTGGGTGCAGAAAGGCAGAATCTGGCTCAGAGAATTACAAAAAGCTGGTCAGGAGAGATTGAAACTCTTTTCTCCCTAAAAGTCCTGGTGGTTTTGTCCTCTAAAAATCAGGATTTGTGGCTTGGTTTGGGTGCAGAATGGTAGAATTTGGCTCAGAGAGTTACAAAAGAGTGGTCAGGAAAGGCTGAAACTCTTTTCTCCCTTCAAATCCTGATGGTTTTTGGCTCCTGAAAATCAGTGCTGAATCCTGAAAATCAGTGCTGAATCCTGAAAATCAATCCTGAAAATTTGTGCTTTTTTTGGGGTGGTTTTGTGGCT
>VZRR01005495.1:0-21937 GCA_013398015.1 Oreocharis arfaki
TTGCACCAGGGGAGATTTTAGGTTGGACATTACGAATAGTTTCTTCACAAAAAGGGTAATTAGACATTGGAATGGGCTGCCGAGGAAAGCGGTGGAGCCACCGTCCCTGGAGGTGTGTAAGTAAAGACTGGACGTGGCACTGAGGGACATGGTCTAGATGGCAAAGTGGTGATCCGTCATAGGTTGGACTCGATCATCGCAGAACTCTTTTCCACCTAATTGACTCNTTCCATCTAATTGCCTCTGGACGCTGGAAATGCCCCACTGCCCCCACGGCCTCCTCACGACCCCTGCAACCGCCCCCCTCTCACTTCCCGCTCCCCCTCCGCCGTTCATCCCGGTGCCACGCCCCGTTCGCCGCAGCCAATCGGATCTCCCGCCAGCGGGCGCGCAGCCAATCACAGCGGGCGGAGGCCGCGCTCCCTGACGAGCTCCTGCGCCCCCCCCAAGGCCCGTCAGTGTCGGTTGGGGCTGCGCGAGGCGGGTGCGCAGGCGCTGAGCTGCCCCCCCCGCTGCCCTCGGTCACCTCCGGTCACCTCCGGTGCCGCCCGCGCGTCCCGGCCCGAGCGGAGCGGGACCTCACGGTGGGGCCCGGGCGGGGACGGGGGTGTCCTGCGGTGGTTTTCTGTGGGGACGGTGAGCTTTGGTCCGAGTGCGGCTGAGGGGCAGGGGTGGGGGAAATCGACCCGGAGCGCCCGGTGGGTCGGTGGTGCCGGGTGTCTCCGCGCTTTGCAGGCGGAGTAACCTCCGTTCCGACCGAGCCGAGCAACTCCAAAGCCCGGTCGGGAGGTTCGGGAGCAGGTGGACAAGTAGTGGTGGCATTTCACAGCTGTGTTGTTTTGCTGGGTTTGCCTGGGGTAGAGTTAATTTTTGGTTAGAACACGTCACTTGTGTATAAAACCACCAGTGCTGAGCAGCTTCGGAGCATTTCGAAGCGAACGCTGCGGGTTTGCGTCTTACTGCGCTGTGGAAAACTCTGGTTCTGCTTTTTAAAGCACCTGACAGCACCGAACTGGTGATTCGCCGCTGCGTTGCTCTTCTCATTTATTTTCTCCTTTTTCTTCTTTGAAAGGGCTGTGTCCTCCAAGTGCTCTGTGCTAAGAGATGCCTTAATGCTATTTTTGACAATCCTTTCTTGTAACTTTTGTGTCTTCTGAAGACATTTCAACTGTTGGAGACCGGGGGGGGCTTCCCATGTTTGAATTCCCCTCACTGCTAAAGCTAACATTAGAGCTCCTTACGCCTTTAAAATAAACTCGCCGTTTTAAGGAGTTTCTGGGAAAGGGTTGATGTTGAAAATGTTGGGAAGACATTCTGGAGGCTGCTGTGCCTCCTAGAATCACAGCTTGTCTGCACATAAAGGAAAATAAAGGATAAAATAAATATAAGGGAAAAAATTGCTGGAATGGGGCTCTTCTTGAGAAGCAAATACACTAACAACATTGCAGAAGGTTTTGTGAAACCTGGAGCTTCACTTCCTGTTTTTTAAAGACTGAGAGCATCATTCTGTACCTTCCTGAATAACGTGCTTAAGTCACACATAATACATTAAGAGGGGAAAAAAAGCTTACACATCATACCTGGCACTCATAAGAGTCATTATTTCCTTGGTGAGAAATACTTACCTCACAGCTAAGGTTTTTTTTTTTTTTTTTTTTAAGAGAGGAAAGCGTGGCACATAAATGCTGTTATGGTAGATGTAGAGGGCAGAAGTAGAAGTTACTCCTGGCAGTTCAGTGTATAGAATAAGCAGTGAGTAAATGGGAATGTTGAAAGGCTCAAAAGTCTTCCAGCAACTCTAGAGGGTGGAAACTGAAAAAGGAAAAGTGAGATGAAAAAGGAAAATTACAATTGTAGTAGGAAACAGGCTTCTGACCTGAACAGTGATGGGTAGTTAGGATTTAGAGTCACAGAGGACTCTTAAATGTGGGTCCAAAATTGTTCAAGTACTTGTGCTTGTACATGAGGAAGAATTTTGATTGTCTGTCTTGGAATGTGGAATTGTAATAGGACACACAGAACAATGGAGTAACTGATCAAAAGAAAACAATTCTTCCTTTCATTCAGTCTGCAGTGGAAAAAATCTCACTGCTCATTTGTTTTAATATATGAAAAACTCTTGACAGTATGTGAGAAACCTCTGAAGTCGGTAGGGAAATCCACTGTTGACTTAAGTGGTTGTTTAGCCTGGGTGTTTTAAAGTTACCCTCTAGAAGGGAGATGTATATAATGTGTAGCTAGTTAAACTGGTCACAGCGAATTGTTTTGGTTACATGTCTTGTCTTTTTAAATTTTTCAGGTGCATCTGATTACCTGCTGGAAGTACTTCAAAGTCTCCACCATGAGCTCTATGTTGATGTTATTTTTTGCTGGAATACTCATCTGTTGTGCTCGCTCAGCTGCTGGTGACTCGGTACCCAGGTTGCTCCTCGTGTCCTTTGACGGATTCAGGGCTGATTACTTGGAAACCTACAAACTTCCTCACCTCCAGGAATTCATTGAGGATGGTGTGCTTGTAAAAGAAGTCACAAATGCTTTTATCACCAAGACCTTCCCAAACCATTACACCATAGTGACAGGTTTATATGAGGAAAGCCATGGCATTGTGGCTAATGACATGTACGATGCAGATGCCCAGAAAAAGTTTTCACAGTTCAATGATTCGGATCCCTTCTGGTGGGATGATGCAGTTCCAATTTGGGTAACAAATCAACAGCAGGGAAAGGGAGCAAGTGCAGCTGCAATGTGGCCTGGTAGTGATGTAAAAATCAACAACACGACCCCTGATTTCTTTATGAAGTACAACTTCTCAGTGAAGTTTGAGGAGAGGGTGGAGAGTATTGTTGCGTGGCTGAACAGCTCTGTCCCAGTGGTGAATTTTGCTGTGCTCTACTGGGAAGAGCCGGATGCAAGCGGGCACAAGTATGGCCCAGACGACCCCCAGAACATGCGCAGAGTGTTGGAAGAAGTGGATCAGCATGTTGGTTTCCTCATGAACAAACTGAAGGCATCGGGTCTGTGGGACACTGTTAATGTCATAATAACAAGTGACCATGGAATGGCCTCCTGCTCTGCAAAGAAGCTGATTGTCCTGGATGAGTGCCTGGGGCGCAATAACTACACCCTGATAGACAAGACTCCGGTTGCTGCAGTGCTGCCAAGGCAGAGTATGTTTGGGTTTGGTTATTTTTTAAGGCATACTGGGAGAATTAAATCTTGTTTATCTTGCCTCTGAAAAGAACACAGTATGCTACACCGTTTTAATCTTTTGCAAAACCTACGGAGTTCATGTTGCAGAACTTGGATCTCATGAGAAAGCTAAAGAATGATGGTTTATTTAGAAGTTTGTTTTGGCAGTCAGTGGGACAAGGAGAGTTTCTTGTCAAATTACTGTGGCTGATAAGGATGACCCTGGTACAGCTGGTGGAGAAAGTGGATAGGTACTTTGTGTGCCTGCTCTCTTGTTGCTCACTTAGTCTATGCAGCTATAATTCACAATGAGCATGAAATAAACCCATGTGTTTATTCTGAATAAAAAATGTCATTGTGTAAATTTCCGAGTGAAAATCTAGTCCCAGTTTTGATTATTTGACTACTTTTTTTGAGAGTGAAACTTAAGATAATTTACTGTGAATTCCATTTTTGTGTCTCAAAGTAGTCCCCAACAGGCATGTCTGAAATCCTGACACTGCTGGCCTCTCTGTGGCCACACTAAAGAACAAAGTGATTCATACAGTAAAAAAAAAAAAAAAAAAAATTACTGCATTGGATAAAATATTGACTGCTTGAGGGAGTGATTGCTTTCTCTTGATTTCTCTGCTTGAATTTTGCCCTTCAAGCCCAGATGTTGAGTTGTAGGTCTAAACCCACATCTGGGAGGTGTCTGATTTAAAATGAAAGCAAATTTTGAAATTCACCTTGGCACATGTAGCATTTCATGAGGGACATGAAAAATTCTTTTTCTATGTGTTTTTTTAAAAATAATTGTTTTGAAATAATGGAACTTAGCTTTAATGACAGATAATTGTAGTAAACAGGAGTTAATTTCCAGCTGTTTCACGTGCCCTTTTTTTCCTTGGCAGACAAAGAAGTTGTGTATAACTTACTGAAAAATTGCAACAGTCACATGAAGGTTTATCTGAAAGAAGAAATTCCAGACAGATTCCATTATCGCCATCACAAAAGAATCCAGCCCATAATTCTGGTTGCAGACGAAGGCTGGACAATTGTACAGAACGAGTCCCTTTCCAAGTGTAAGTGTGTGTTCCTCTGTGGTTTGTGTGGGTAAACTGCCTTGTTTCTATTCAGCCAGCTGCAGGATGGTCCTCGTTTAGCAGGGGGAGTCCTGGCACTGTGCAGCTTTAGGAGTAGTGCAGCATTTTCTAGACCATTCCCAGCCTGAGCCTGGAGGGTTTAACAGATGAGGAGGAGATGGGGGGAATAGTCTGTTCGCTGAAACACTTGGCCACGTTCAGCTTAATAGTCTGAGTTATTTTAGGCAGGTTAGCAATCTGTCTCAAACTTTCCTTGGAGTGTGGTTTAACTTTTTATTGTATATAAAATATATATGTAGGGGTGCATAAATCGAAGCATGCAAGACACATTTAATATTACAGTACATGTACTAGGGAATGAAAATAAATGGTAGGAAATACTAAAAATAGTAGGAACATACCAGCTTGTTTGAAAGACAAAACTCAGAACAGGTGTCACTTCTCAGTGCCTTGGTAAACTGTGTGCTTTCTTCCTGCTAGATGCTATGAATGTCAAATTACATACACATATATATGTATGTATGTGTGTATATAGATGTATATATATTTCCAGGTGTTCCACGTGTAGGGATTTTTTTTGGCAGACAAGGAATATGTATAATTTACTGATAAGAATGCAGAAGTCATATGAAAGCACACCTCAAAGAAGAAATTCCAGATAGTTTTCCTTGTTGTAATAGTAAGAGAATTCAACCTGTAATTCTGGTTGCAGATGAAGGCTCTGTGTGTGTATGTGTCTTCAGAAAGTGAATGGACAGATACTTGGAATGAAAATTCATTAATAGAAATTAAATACAAAAGTACCAACTTCCAGGAAGTTTCTGAGCAGCCAACAGCTCAGGCTGCTTGGTAGATCAGGGATCTCCCTCCTGGATACTTCCCTGTACAACTGCTGTTAGAAACAGGGTGTTGAGTGATGTAAAATCCTGGTTTCACCTAGTTTGGCTGATCTTACTGTCTGCCTTTTGCAGATTTAAGTTCAGGTTTTTTCAGTATTTGTATGGAACTATTGCTTTTTAATGCAGGATATGTCTATATTTTAATTTCCCCATGGATTTGCTACACTTATCTTCATTCTGGCAACATGTAGTACAGGTGTTCTCTGATCAGAGTTCTCTTTTTCTTGTTTCTGGTCATAATCAATTTCATGTACCTAAAAATAGTAAGTAAATATTTATAACGAACAGCATTGTATCAGTTGAAGTGAATCACTTTTCAAATCAATTTGATTTGGGAAGGCTTCCAGTGTCAGGCAGGAGAGATTTTAGCCTAAAAGCCTGTTTTAAGGTTTATTGTCTTCATGGACAAAGTGGCAGCACAGTGATTGCAAGTGTACCACTAACTCCACCCACCAGAATCCTACTTCAGAGGCAGAAAATTGGGAACTTCATTGGAGAGGGAACTTGGAGTATCTCTGTTCAAAATAAACAAGTAGTAAAAGGCAGGGAAAAATCTAGAAACCTGTGTCAAAACAAACAGGATGTGGTAACAAACAGAATGGAGGAAAACATTTAAAGGGGCTAATGGAGGCTCACTGAAGTGGTGAGCGTGACCTAATCAGTTGGAATCTGGACATTCTGCATCAGAAGCAGTTCTCAGGGATACTCCTCAACTGTTACTAAGACATGGATTCAAACTTAAATGCAGTAACTCTAACACTGTGTTGTACATGCTGTGAGAGACTTCTGGCACCTTGGACAGGTTTTTCAGGAATGCTGTTAGGAAATTTGACAATGGCTGTGTTTTAGCTGTTTATAGTCCATCTTAAAAACCTACCGGATGTCCAAGTACTCCTGACCTTATAGCCACAAAGGTTTTGCTGTGTGCCTGCCAGAGGCACAGTGATCCTTTGTCTTTTGGTTTTCACTCTTTGGGTGTCCCTTCAGCTGAAGTACCTAATCTGGTAAGAATGAATTGAGGGTATTTAATGTGCTCGAACTGAACACCATCAAGGGAAAAGTGCCTGATTTTTAATAAGTAATTAAAGTGTCCATTCTGCAAGGAGAGATGACTTTCCAAAATCTGAGAAGTAAACATTTGCATCCCAGCTACTGACTCATTGTGGAGTGGCAACCTCCTTTTCAACTTTGGCATGAAGAATGGGAAGGGGAAACCTGGAAATGTTAAGCACTGAAAGGGAGAAGAGATTAATGGGGGGAGAGAGCCATTGGTGAAGGCCAGTATGGGAAAAGACTTGTAGGGTTTGGGGAAGAGGGAAGGAACTGTGGCTTCCTTCTGTGGCTGATCCAACAGCTGCTTTTATGTTGTGCATTAGCCTTTGGTTAAAGCATTTTCTTTGGGGGTGGGGGCAGATGGGGAGGGGAACGCTGGCTGTGCGGCAGAGGCTGTGGCAGTAACTGTGTGCTCTGTCCCGCTGCAGTGGGGGACCACGGCTATGACAACGCCCTGCCCAGCATGCACCCGTTCCTGGCCGCGCGCGGCCCCGCCTTCCGGCGCGGCTACCGCCACAGCACCATGGACAACGTGGACATCTACCCCATGATGTGCCACATCCTGGGGCTCGCCCCGCGGCCACACAACGGCACCTTCGCCAACACCAAGTGCCTGCTGGCTGACCAGTGGTGCATCAGTGTCCCCGAGGCCGTCGGGATCGTCATCGGGGCTTTCATGGTGCTGAGCACTTTCACCTGCATCATCATCATCTCCAAGAACAGAGTGGCTCCCTCCCGGCCCTTTGCCCGGCTCCAGTTACAGAGCGATGACGATGATCCTTTGATTGGATAGCGCGGAGGGAGCCGAGCCTCGCTTCCTAAATTGTGATTTCAGGAAAACAGTTTCAATTTGCACTGGATGGCATTCTTTGTTTTGATGCACTTTATCTGTGTAAAATACTGTACAGCCAGACCCTGCTGATTTGTGTGACTAGTGTCCTATAAAAATATTTTCATAACAAAACAGTGAACAGGTGGCTTTTTACTGGAAGAGATGCTTAACAAAATAAGGATGCTTAGTTTTTCATTCAAGCCTCTGAACACTTTCAGAATGAGACTCCAGAGTGTGACTAGCCAGGATAGATGAAGTGAATTTTAATATTTGTAAATGATAATTGCTTTTTTGTATTAAATTAACATTGACTACTTTTAGTGTTCTTGCACCTGTGTTGGGAAGAAAAACTTTATTGAGAGTTAGGAGTTAGTTTTGTTTGGAGAGTATATTCTGGTGTGCCCTTAAATTTGGGGAAAGAGAAGATCCAAGACTTTTGTTCCTACCCTAAGTCATCAATGTAAAAAGAAATTTCTGAGAGAGAAAATAGAAGTCAGTGATGAAAGAGCTGGTGCATATGTCTTCTATTTTGGGCAATAAACTATGTGGTTCAGCACTTACAAACCTGGGCAGGTGGCTCTGACGTTTCTGGAATGTGTCTCCGGATGACTTAGAGCCACAGGTCCAGTTGGGATGGCACCGCTGCCTTATCTCAAGAAAGTCAGTTTAACCTGGGAATCTTTGAATTACTCAGTTTCATGGGCTGTAGGTGTAAAATTACTGCTCCTAAACCCTGTGGAAAATTTCTCAGGAGTAAGTTCTGCTGAAGGTGTTTTTGAGGTAAAGATGGTTCTGCACTGTGTACAAGCTCATACTTGTCTTTTGAAGGCTGTTGTGCTAAAAACCAACAATTGAAAGTTTGATGTGCAAGTCATTAAGCAAGGATTCCAAACTTTCATTTTAAACCCTGGAAAATTAAAGGAAGAAGTTAGCAGATCTTCTTTCAAAAAATAAATTCTCTATAGTGTTTGAGGTACATAGATGCAAATTCATAATGAAGACCAGAGCTAATTGTTCTCTTAATTGAAACTCTTTATTTTTTGTTAATGGTCATCTAGTAACTTGCTATTAAAAAAATAGTTTGATTGAAAAAGCCTTAAATGGTTCTTTATCTTTCAGTGAGGTTAAATTGTTATTGCTAACCCAGAAAGAGAACTACAGTTACCAAGTCCTTTTCCTAAAAGTTTGAAGGTTTTAAAAAATAAAGTGACAGAGGTACACGGTACCAATGGGGTTTCTCTTTCACAGCTTCAAATTCATTGCAATTTGGTGTTGGCCACAGCCTTTTAGTGACCCAACAGGGAGGGAGCAAGGGCTTTGGAGGGAAGGGGTTACTTTGAACTGCCCACTGAAAAAAATAAACTTGAGCTTTATAAATGTGTGTAAGTTTTAGTAATTTGTGTCTTCCTCTCTAGGAATTCCATTGTACTGATTAAAAACACAATCCAAAATCTAACCAGTTTTGCTTTTTTTTCCCCCTCAAACCATTAATTATTACTTCCTAATGTTTTACTCCAAATTAATCTGAACTTGAAGGAGTTCAGATTAATTGAAAGAGGCTCAGGCCCCTTGAAAAATCTGTGCTGTTACTGACAGGGTACTGGATTTTAGCCTGTTGATATTCTAGAGCAGTAGCTGGACTGAACACAGAGTCACTTCCTCATCCTGCCACATTTAAACTAATTAATTAATTACATGCACCAAGAGGTCAGGTTAATGAGTAACTATGAAGGGAATGTGTTGCAAGGTAGAACCTACGCTTAGATACACTGTAGGAGAGGATGCTTGAATTCCTGTGCTGGAAAGAGTTTTGTTAGGTTCTGGTAATTCTGCTAACACATAGTGGGATCCTCAGAGGGTCAGTCAGAGGATTACTAGAGATGCTTTGCATCATCTGTGTTTGGGAAGGCTTGACTGAGTTTACCTTTCTGGCAGACACAATAAGACCAGACTGTACTGTCCTCTACCTCTGAGTTTTTGGGTTTTTTCCTAGAAGCTAAAACTGATTAGGACAGTATTTTCTCCACTCTGTTCTCCTCCTTCTCCTCCTTCCCCCCAGCAGTTGTCACATTATGTGGTTGATGTGTTCTCAGTTCCTCTGTGCATCCTCTCCTAGACAGGTGACAAAGTTACCACCAAGGCTTTGGTGACCAGAACTGTAACTGCTGCCTGAAGCACGGTGGCAGAACTCCTATCTGAAATAGAAATGTTGGTACACACTTGGGGAGATGAAGGGCTAAATGCATTTCTCCTCCCAGCTCCTAGGCAGCCCCTTCTGATGAGAATTGCTGCAGAAACTGAGTGCAGGTGAAACCAGCAAGTGGCTGTGTCTGGTAGAAATCCTTATCACCCTCTATTCCTCCTCCCTTTAGCATGGAGATAAGACAGTGCTACTGTAGAAAGGCTTTAAAGAGGAAACTTAAGAAGTAGGATAAACTATATTCCAGTTGCACTGCTGATTATTTTCATTTCCAGAGATGTGGTGTGGTCTGTAAGGGTGCTGAGTGTTCTTCCTGGCACAGAGGAAGAACACAGTAGCTCTTGTATGTCCCGTTTCATACAGATCATGTACAATTCAAGAGAATCTAGAAAAAACATCTTTCTGTCTTTAAGGCACACAGCTGATTTATTTAAAGATGATTATTTTTAAAAATAGAGCCTGAAACATGAGAAAACATTTCCATTGCCTCATTCTGGTTTGTGTGAAGTATTTCTCATGAAAGGCAGTGGCTGATTTCCTCTTGAACAGCCAATTCAGAACAAGAACAGCAAAGCTGTGGCTTCTGCTTCCTCAAGGCTGTGATAAAGGGACAGTAGTTTGTGGCAACATTTAATGACTTGCTAAATAGACACAACTCAGCAATGGTCACACAGGCCATATTAATTCAGGGGAAGTTCCTAACACGTACCTGGCTTTGCAGTTTAGAGGGGAACAGGGGATATTTAGTGACATTTCCCAGCTGATGTTTCATTACTGCCTCCATACAGGAACTCTCCACGCTGGGCACAACATCCCTGTAACATCCACCCCTCTGGGGTTCTGTGCTTTCTGGGCATTGGCATCAAGGAAACAATTCCAGAATTGAGCTGATTTCACCTGACTACAGCTCTCAAACACTGCTTTCAGTAACTTGCTGCCTACATACTGCCTGTGAAAATAAACCAACTCTGTGTACCTCCAAGGACCAGACCACAGATGTTTGCTCTTAACATGCATGGTAGCATTCTTTATTGCAAAAAAACAGTAATGGAGGTTTGTTAATAGGATTCAGGTTAGGATTTCATTATGGAAAGGCTGATACCACTATTGAATTTATCATTTTCATGTCCTTGCAACAATTTTTGTTGTTTACCATCTAGTAAAGATGGTAGTAAGATACCATTCTATCACCTTTAGTGGTTAAAATGAGTGCCATGAAAGGTTTGTACAGCAGCGCAGATATGGTCAACACAGCATCCATGGCAGAGAAGAAGACTGGGAAGTAAGCCTGTTGAATTTCCATTTTACAAAACAACAGGACCCAACCACTGCACATTTGTCCTTCTCCCACATGCAGGTCAAGATCGTGCTGTTCACACTTGTGACTGGTGTCCCTATCCCTGCCCATGGCAGGGGGGTTAAAATGAGCTGATCTTTAAGGCCCCCTCCAACCCAAACCATTCTATGATTGTATGAAAAGTCAGTTTACACAACACTTCATTTTAAAACAGGCTTGGCAGTGCTGGGTTAATGGTTGGACTGGATGATCTCAAAGGTCTTTTCCAACCTAAATGATTTAATGCATCTGATTTTTCTGCCTGTTTTTTTTTTTGAGACTGTGTTTCTTGTAGCAGCATTACTGCAGCTCTTGACAAAGAAAGTCTGGAAGACTTTTTTTTAGTAAAAGAAACTGGATTCTCACTATTGGTAACCGATAGCTGTTTTTTCCATATATGGCAGCAAGGTGGGAAACAAGAAGTCTGTTATGTAAGAACTGTGACCTAAAATTCCTAAGTTCTATCACACTTCCAGTTATTTTTAACAAAGGCACACACTATGTGGAGCCCAAGGAA
Source organism: Oreocharis arfaki (assembly GCA_013398015.1). Taxonomy (NCBI): domain Eukaryota; kingdom Metazoa; phylum Chordata; class Aves; order Passeriformes; family Paramythiidae; genus Oreocharis; species Oreocharis arfaki. The sequence continues at coordinate 11,112 of VZRR01005495.1, forward strand.
TATCTGGGATGCATACAAGTTGAGACCATTCTCCCCCAGTCATCTGCCCCCCAGTTCGTTTTCCAGAAGTGTTTTAAATGAAGCCAGCACTCCATGCTTGACAGCATTATAGCAAAGATGTCTTTTAACTTCAGCATTTCCAAACAAGAAACAAAGAAAACGTTTGACATCTGTAAGCTCCACAGGCAGTAATGAAACGCATCATGCATCATTCTTGGTTTCCAAGCTTAAGTTACAAGCAGTACACAGCGTACTCAGATTCACTTTCCAATAAGCTTGTTTGTACATCATAGAAAGTATCATATACACAAAAACCAAATCCCACCCAAAAAGGTGTCTGCAAAATATCTCATCAGAGAAAAAGTCTCTATTTTTCTCCAGTGGCATCATTTGTGCTTTCAATTTCATTAAGCTCACACCCAACAATTGAAAACAGTCGGGCAAATGTCCTAACAAGGAACTACCCAAGAGGTACCTGAAAATGCACCTAAGAATAAAGGAGATGTTTGACCCTAAACTGAAATACCCAAATGCTACAAGATTCCCTTCATTTTTTTACAAAGTTTTATTTTGCCCTCCTCAAAGAAGGGCCTCACAGTGCAATACAGAACAATTATATCGACAATTCTCACGTTCATGTCTTCAGCCTATTCTGAGTATTATTGTTCCCAAACCTTTTGTTGTGCTCTTCCTTTGTTGCATATTTGGGCAGGTAAGTCTAAGTCCCAGATGACTGAACAACACTGACAAACTCTGCCCCCTCCTTAAAACCAAGGGTCACTTTGGCTGACGATAGAACTACACTTGCCATAATTAAAGTGGAGTTTAAGGAAAAGCTCTGAGATTACAACCCAGTTATTTTTACATCTGCCACGATCACTGCTATGAAATTACTACAATAAGAAGAATTTCTACTAAAGCAACATGTTCCAAAGTGCAGAAGCTACAGGTGAGGGCTATGGCATTGTTATGATAATTGTCACTGTTATTGCCTTATCAAAGCCTGCAGATCTTCCTTTAAACACACACTAAATTTGTGCTACAATTCATTTTTAAGCTGCAAATAAGCAAGAAAAGGTGGACTCAATGCATCAGTTTGCTGTGTGCCATCCACTTTTTGGAAGGTGGGTAGGGAAGGGATTAGTAACAACTCAGAGGTTCAGGTTTTCTGCTCAGACTTCCCCAGTCTCTGAAAACTGCTGTGAACATGGTACTGCTGTCATGGTTCAACTGGAGCCCCTGCAGCACTCAGCTTTACCTGTGCCAGCAAATTCAACTTCAGGCTCAGCTAATGGCCAGCTCCACTAAGAATCAGCCTTACAGACTTTTTCCTTCAGTGTTTTCTTAAGAAAATGGCAGTGCAGGAAAACAAGGGAGTTTACAGCACAGTAACAGCACTGAGTCGGCTGCAGTTCACAGGATTTCATATACATCCCCCAAATTAAGGGCTCTCTTCCAACAGGCCTGCATTTTTCCTGCCTTCCTAAAGCTACTGTTACAGCTGAACTTTCAGCATATCCCTTAAGTTGGGCTATTTCATTGTTTTCCCTCCAAAGAATTCGCTGCTCCCAGATGTGGCCTCTGGAAATGTCCACATATGTCTGCAAGACAGCTTCTTGCTAAGCAAGTGTCCCTGCTATCACAGAGGAACCCAACAGATCTTCATTAAGCCTGGAATTTAGCCCAGCAAAATGAATTCTGTACCCCAGCCCTCTCTTTGCAGTACTGACTGTCAGTCATGCCGTTGGTTTGGCAGAGCACATCCAAAGCTGAGGTGTTCCCATCCTTGCCCTCTGCTGGGGGCTGTGGATACAGCCATAAATTGAACTTAAAAATACTCAGTCTGCTACTTCTGCACGAATTTTGAAAGTTTCTTTCTCCTTCAGGCATTGTACTCGGCAACAAAGTGCTGAGAAATACTATCATCTCACCCAGGGAGAAGGGGGAAAGTCTGACAATGGACAACTTTTCTCACTTCAAAATATGTTTTTCATACAAACCTCAGTCAGCAGCTTCTCACCATTTAAGTGAGCTCACAAAAACCCCCACAACTACACTAGCAAGAAGATTTAATGCTACACATAAAAGAATGAGAATAATATGTACCTTTGTTGACTCAGAATTAATATTTTTCCCTAACAGAGGCCTTCCTCTGGAAAAACAAACTCCAGTCTTACACCTTTTCTATTATTATTAAAGTGTGCTTTTTCAGGCTTAAGAACAGATATGGCTTAAGATTTATACAGCCGCCCCTTAAACTGCATATGTGATCCTGATCATCCCATTCCAATGCCCACCCAGACACAGCAGATAGAGCACAAGACACAAGTCAAACTCAGTCTCCAGTAGTCTCCAGGGACAAGCCTGGCAGCACTCTGAAACCAGCTTGAGCATCCATGTTCCTCAACTTACTCACCTCCCTTAGTACCACAGAAATAGAAAAGACTCCATTTAGATATACAGATGTGGTGCTTGTACATGTCTTTATCCTGCCAGCTGCATGGAACTCCTAGATTTAGTGCAGTGTGCAGGAAACAGAAAAAGTAAATACCTACATTTCCCTAAAATCATATCTAAAGTGGTAAAAAACTGTATTTTCCCAAATAAATTTTTAAAACATTAATAACCAAGCAGTTTAACGCTGATTGCTAAAGGCAATATCACTTAGATTTGTATTTTGCAGCTACAATTAACACAGTAGTTTGAAGAAATATATGTAACTCTACACTTAGACACCTAGCACTGCATGACCTAGCTGAATAATAATGTTCTTTTCTGCAGGATTTAACCCACCAAGTTATCTGTAATGGTGATCCATGCAAAAGCTTCCTTGGGCAGGGAAGAAAAAACAAACGAAGTTTAGTACCATTCAGTGACTTGTTAGAATCAAAGAGACTCAAAAAACCTCTCAAAGTATAAAAGAAAAAAAAAGGGTGGGAAATGAAATCACCATTTAATAGTCTGGGAAGTGCACCCCAGCTGATGTTATTTCCCTAAAAATAGCCATAATAAGGTATTTGAGGTCTATTGTCACTACAGGTCCACATACACACAGAGCTCTCCAGGTTTACCTAGGATATCTTCAGCCCCTGGAAGATGAAGTGGCTGCAGGGTGAAACGGGAACATGCTCTCTCTCTGCATACCTGGTCTGTACATGCCCCAGAGTACCAATGGATCAGCATCCATCTCCTTTCACTCCACATATTTATGCTGATCCACCTCCGTTGTTTATTTGCTTTGTATAGGCTTATTTTAAGCCTCAAACAGGAAATAATCCCAGGTGTTATTAATCTTGCAGCAGTGGCTGGGCAGCTTCAGTGTGTCGGATTTGCATGGAATTTGCTTGGGCGAGGACAAAATGCTTAACAAAAACTGCAGTAAAAACCAAAACAAGCAAGCTGCCCAAGAAGACTCCAACAACAGTGGAGTAGGTGTCTGCTCCATGGGCTCCAGGAACTTCTTCAGCAAGTATATCCTTCACAGCATTTAAGGAACCATTGTTGGGCAGTGGGCTGATGCCAAGAAGATGGCACAGTAAGGGGTACAAGTCAGTCGCATTCATGAATTCTTTGGTGGCATTCTTTCTGAAAGCAGGCCCAACTGCCAAAAAAATGGGATGCATTTCTGGTACAGTGTTGTCATATCCGTGATTACCAACTAGAAATGGAAGATAGATAAAGGTCAATATACCGAAGCTGCATAACAAGCCTTGAACCTTTTCCCAGAATTAGCAGAATGCAGAAAAGGCACAGCCATCAGTTATCCTTAGAGAGGTTTAGAAGAATTGCTTTGATTGACAGCACAAATGTCTCCTAGCAGATACCAAGTCTCAGAACTACAAAGAGAAAATACCTAAAAAAAACACAGTGGAGAGCACTGTTTGACAAAGAGGGGAAAAAATGGTGAGCTCCTGGCAGTAACAGCACTGTGAAAGGCACGCTCTGTACACCCAAGCTTCCGTGGTTTTCCTCAAGGAAAAACTCTCAACTTTGCAACTGGTCCAGATCTCTTCGAAAAAATTTACAAAAACATGTAGAGTCAGACTGTCCGTGTGACTCTGAGTAGTCAAAATTTTGTCCAATTTTGTGCACCACCAACTCCTCAACAAGGAAAAAACTTCACTGGTGGGCATCCAGTGCCCATTCCCGACAGGGGCATTAAAAACTGGGAACGTGTCAAACACACAGGCATGAGAAGCTGCTCTCAGCAGCTACTGAAAAACTTGTTATGTCTTGCTGGTAATGCTTTTCAGGTTCATAACCAGCATCAAAGTTCAAAAGGTTCTCAATTAGAAATATAAGAACTGACCACATGACACCTGTATTTTAGGTAACCAAGAAGTTACAGTTCACTATCTCCATACTACCTATAATAAATTTCAAAACTGCAAAGCGAGGAACTTAAAAGTGTTCAGGGTTACTCAAGTGTAGCACCCACACAAGCTGAGGATTTTCAGAAAATATTCTTGTATTTCCAACCCAACCCAACCCAACCTTTCTCCAGCAAATAAGTAAAACATGATAAAATAACGCTATTCACCCTCTACTCAATACATTCAGTTACAACTTTCTTTTTTAATCACTCAGGAAGTGTTTGTTGGTTTGCTACATCCTGAAAGACCTCAAGTTTGGGACCACTAAAACATGTGATTGATCTTATCTCAGTAAGTTTAATGTTTAAAGAAACAGTAAGTGCAGATCCTCCTCCCCTAACAATAGAGTGCTTCCCATCCCATCATGGGAAAAAATTATAAATTTTAAACACTTCAGTTTTCCCTCCCAGCCTCGAAAAAAGAAAAAAGAACATTGATTGATACTCGAAGAGAAAGTACCACATAAGGTCTCTGCCTTGCAAGATACTGCAAAACACTATAAAGAAAGAATACTTACCTAGAAAACCATCAGTCTTATTCTGTACAATTTCCCATCCTTTATCAGCCACTGCTAAGATGGGCTGAATTTTAATGTTGTGTTTGTAATGAAATCTATCTGGAATCTGCTCCTTTTTATATACAGTCATGTTGGGATGCGCGTTGGCCAAAGCTTCATATACTTCATCCAGTTTGCCTTCAAACAAACAAAAGAGACAAAAGACAAAAATTAAACATACCCGTGCGTTTACTGAAATCATCAGTAGTTAAAATACAGCTGAAAGAAGAGGGCAAAATGCACTTCCCCAGAAGTATAAGAGACAATAGTGTGTGCACAGAAGTTACTGTGAGAAATCCAGAGCCTCAGTCATGGTAAGATCCCCCTCAGCACCAGACTCCACAGCCTGTTTCCAAGCAAGTGCCTTGCTAACTTTAGAAAAATCTCTCCTTTCACAGTTATCAGAATGTAAGCTTCTCACAGGAATGAGTTAGAAAGCATTCAGTTGTCTCCTGGAAAAGGAGCTAAACCTTCCTAGCTCTGTAAAGCAAGAAGGCAGCTCCTAAGCCTGTTTGTGAGGTAATGGCTGCGTTCAGGCCGAATTCTCTCACCCAGTTGGCTTGGACAACATGTGTCACTTTCCATCTATCTTAAAGCAGTTTATTTGTTGCTTTCCTTTATTATTCAATAACAGCCAACAGCATGAGCTACTCCTCTGTATTCCCAGTGCCTTCTCCTTTCCCTTCCCTAGTCACAGTGAGCACAAACCTTCAAGAGCTCTAACACTAAATAAAACAGGCATTTTCCACCCCCAATTCTTTATTTGCTTATTTCCAGTTTCTGAGCCTGCCTTTCCAGTAACAGCCACTGAAGAGCCACAACCAGTCAGACAAGCTGGCTGGAACACCAGTGCACAGAAAGGAGAAACCAAAACAGAGAGCCAGGAACACAAAAGCAAGTTCAGGAATCGACATCTGAGCAAATTTCTTCACTCCTCACCTGCACTTAAGGCCAGATTTCTGTTGAGGGCTATGCAGTGCACACAACAGACTCCTGTGACACATGAAATTCCTCAGCCCCATGACTCAGGTAAGTATTTGTGTGACACGTGCAGCTGGATGCACAGAGTGTGTCTGCAGGCCCCTTTCAGCCTGCCATTTCCAGCATCCATGGAGTTTTGAATGGATCTCATGGAAGAAAGTTTGGGAGAAAGTGGCCAGTGTTTCTAAAGAAATCATCTTCCTTTCCCCCCTCAGTTCCTAGAACCAGGTATAGAAATTCTGAAGGGAAATACATTAATGTATGTTTCTTATCGCAAACTGGAACCAAAAAAAAGAATCACTAAACTAAGAAACAAAACGAAAGTCAAGATGAAACAGCAAAAGCGAAGATATCAGAGATAGTTACAGCAACAAGAAGAGGGACTCTAATGCAGCATTGCTAGGACTATATCAGTTATAAAGTTAATTTTGCTATGCCAGTTTTCTATATGGGATGGCTGGGAGGAGAAGTCCCAAATATACCAAACTTGATTTTACATTAATTATTTGAATTATTATACTTACATTAAATGCAAGAAAAAGGCCAGCATCACCAGCTGTGCTACAAGTACCTTCTTTGTGAACATCTAATTAGTTCCCCCCACACACTAATACATCAGCATGGTTAAATAATGGCTTTAATCCATCTCTTGGGGAAGCAATACGCAGCCAAACAGTTAAAAGAAATTGCTGCATTTTTAAGCATTCAAACTTTTTCTCAATCTCACTAAGTTTTACCATTCCCTTGGTTTAAGAAAGACAAATGGAATAACAGGTGAAGAATCAGTGCTACGTACTTAAGCATATGTTAGCTCATACCTAAACTGGCAGTGAAACTCATTGTTTTGTAATAAAAATCACAGCTGGTACCACTGAAGGACAGAATTTTAGCTGTGCTCAAAACTAATTCTTGTTTATTGGTGGTGTAATAAATACCTGAATCTCTGGGCAAAATCAAATCCAAGCTGTTTCTGAAATCCACCGAAATGGCTTTTTTACTATTCTGTCATCTAATTGCAGCAGAGATACTGTTTATTTTCAGCACTTAGCAGACAGGAGAATCAAAATATGCATCTTAAAGTTCTCTTTTACTGCATCAGGGACATTTCAGCACTGAAGTTTACTTTACAGCTTCTATTTTTGCTAATGAGAACATCCTGGTCAACCATGTTTGCCTCTATGGGGATGAAGGTCCCAAACTTGTCTCTTTTATCACCACAGAGAGAAGCAGCACCCAGCTACAGGGCCTGCCTGTGCTCAGACAGCAGGGACCTCAGTTCAAGCATACTCACATTTCAGTCTGGAGTATTCTCCAAATTAAAAATTATGAGACACATTTGTCCACGCACTTAAAGGTCACTTAATTCTGCAAACACCCTCCCTGCTTGGGCATTAAATACAGAGTGCTATCTATCCATTAGTGATGCAAATGTTACAGAATTCATAAAAAACACCTTTCCAGAAGGCCACCTTAAAACAACTTCCAAATTAGCACTTCGTTTGTGTGGGAAGGGGTGTTATTTTCCAGGTTAACACATCTGCACCAAGTAGTTTGCAGTACTTGATCATCAAAATAAAGAGCAGATGCATTAGTGACAGTAAACATACACCTGACACTTCAGCAACCCTTCGGTGACTGTAACCAGATTTCAGATTTCAATTCCAACATTATTCTTGCCCATCTTTATCACAATAAAAATGGTATGAATGTAACTGGCTGGCTGTTCAGCATGACAGGGGAAAAAACTCAAGTGAACTTCAATAGCTGGCAGCTAATCAAATAGCCAGCACAGGCTTTCTTTTTATCAAAGATCCCCATCTGTTCTCAGTTTACTGTTTGAGTTAGAAATATAATTCTTCCACTATGGCTTCAGCATCTTGATGAAAGGCAAGATATGTAACGTTCAGGTGTTATCTACCTAGAGCGCCATTCAGCCTTGATAATGCCATTAGATTATCTTACTTGTCAAAGGACTAAAGGATCCTTGGCAATATTAGTCAACAGCAAACAGACTTGCTCCCTTTTCTTTTCTGAAAGTTACTCCAGGCTTTTGACAGAGCCTGCAAAAAGAACAAAGGGATCCTGCAAGTACTCCTTGTTTAAGGCTGATGTCCTACTGCCATCCGTGCTGCTACCACCAACTCAGTCTATGAAATTCGGATACTCAAGTATCTCCTCAGAGAACATTATTGCTGTAGCTCCTACCTTCTTTTGGCAAAATGGCTACTGCAGGGGAGTGGTCGATGACGTTATAGAGCTCTCTGCTCACGTACTGATCAAGCTCAATGAGCCTTTTTGAGGAAGACTGTGACATTCCGTGATCACTTGTGACTATGACATTTATCACATCCCACAGCTTCGCCTTCTTCAGTTCAGAAATGAGATATCCCAATTTTCTGTCAATGTCACTGATTATCGCTCCCATAAGTGGGTTTTCAGGGCCCAGAAGGTGGCCCATCTCATCAGGCTGTTCCCAGTACAGGAGACCAAAGTTTGTGGGTTCTTCTGATGTAAACCAGTCAATGAGCTTCGCTACCCTGTCTTCAAAGGGAACAGATTCATTGTAGGGCATGTAATGTGTAGGCAAGACTCCATGTATCTTCACATCTGTTCCAGGCCACATAGCAGCACCAGACCTGTGTCCTTCCCTCTGGTTCGTCACCCATATAGGGCTGGCCTCTTCCCAGAACTTGGAGTTGTGGGTGTTCATTTTGTTCAGGGAGAAGGTTTCATTGAGGACAGGATCGTACATCTCGTTAGCGACGATGCCGTGGCTCTCTGCGTAGAGCCCGGTCACCAGGGTGTAGTGGTTGGGGTACGTCTTCGTTATGAACACGTTCTTGACCTGCCTGACGTGCACCCCATTCCTCATGGCATAGTGAAAATTGGGAGTGGACACTCTGTAGATGTAATCCCACCGAAACCCATCAAAAGACACCAGCAGCACTCTGGGCTGGGCTGGCTGGTCAGACAGTGCACTTTGAAGATACAGTAAGAAAACTCCCAGGACTTTCCAATAACTGCTCATGGCTATTCTGGAAGGTATCTGTCCCCTCTTCTGAGACAACATGGCATCTGTTGAGCAGAGACAGAAGTTGTCAAAGTCATAACTTAGTTTTAAAAGTGAATGGCTAAAATATTCCTTATGTATTTATATACTCAAAGATATATTTTACAAAAGCAGGCAAGGACAAGGGGGAATGGCAGTGACAGGACAAGGAGGAATGGCTTCAAACTGACAGAAGGCAGGGCTAGATTAGATATTAGGAAGAAATTATTTACTGTGAGGCTGGTGAGGTCCTGGAACAGGTCCAGAGAAGCTGTGGATGCCACATCCCTGGAAGTGCTCAAGGCTAGGCTGGACAGGGCTCTGAGCAACCTGGTCTTGTGGAAGGTGTCCCTGCCCATGCCAGGGGGTTGGAACAAGATGACCTTTAAGGTCCCTTCCAGCCCAAACCATTCTGTGATTCTAATTCTGATCGTAAGACTCAAGGACACGGATTACTTCTAGCTATGACTGGCATTCCTTATCTAACAGTCTTTATTATGTCCTTATCTGACATATGACACATAATTTCACATTGTATTGGGCTGTGATCCCCTGCCCCTGTTTCCTCCTGTTCTTCCCAAACATCTTCTTGTTTAAAACTCAGTTATCTACTCAAAGCAAGATCCCCGTAAGAACCCTCAAAACAGAAATTCCCTGTTTGTAACTGACCTAAAATTCCATGCTAATATTCCCCACTTCTTGCTCAACAGCATCACAACCACAAGACCAGATATTGCTAAATCCAACCCTGCATGTGGGCTGTACCAATATTCCTCACAGTTCCCTTTAGGTTCCCATTTTTCAGCAATCCTCTGGGACTCAGTCACCACTGAAATTCAGCTGGAAAACAGTGAATTTGTAACAATAAATCCATCTTAATATTCAGAGTACATAAATATCCTAGTGAATATAAGAAGTTACGGTGTAACAAACATCTGAACACCACTGCAGAAATGGAATGGGATCTGTGGCTGCCCCATCCCTGGAAGCGTTCAAGGCCAGGTTAGGTTGGACAGGGCTTGGAGCAACCTGGGCTGGTGAAAGGTATCCCTGCCCATGGCAGAGCAGTTGGAAATAGACGAGTTTAAGGTCCCTTCCAACCCAAACCACTCGGTGATTCTAGGATTCTGTGATTTGCAGGCAGTCAAACAAACTTACACCAAACTTGTGTGTCTCTTGAAATTAAAATCCAGGCTTCTGCTAAGAACAAACTGACATTCCAGAGACATAATTCCCCTTTCAGCAAACAACACAGACCCAAAAGCTACAGATTCCCTCAGATCCGGCTGATGGGGGATTTCTTCCAGTTGAACCTGAAGGGCACAAGGCCAACACACTGTTGTGTTTATCGGAACCCCAGCTGCCGATTTAGACACAGCCCATAAATTCCCCTTCTGAGGAGGGACAAGTACGGAATGAAGCCCCCACAAGTGAAATCAAGTCTTTACTTCTGAATTTTGCACAGTTAATGATCTCAGCATGATCTATAATTCTCTATAATTCTATTATTCTAACTCCTTAACTGCATGCTCTTTAATAAATAATGAATGATGGGTGGTTTGGGTTTTTTTCCAAGGCCTTCTCGTATTGCTCTTCCCTGGACACAACCTAAGCACATCTACTGACCCGGGTCTCCACGGAACTCGGCACCAAAAAACCCGGGGCACAGGAGAGGCTCTGGGGGGACGAACCCNCACGGGAGGGGCTCGGGGGGGACGACCCCACCGGCCTGCCAGGGGCAGGAGCTGCCACACGGACACACGGACGGACAAGACAGACAGAGAAGCGCCCCGGGCCCCGCTCGGCGGCCGCCGGAGCTCAGCACACGCGAATGCCGAGCCCTGGCCGCCATTCCCCACACGCAGCT
>VZRR01005495.1:27552-52621 GCA_013398015.1 Oreocharis arfaki
GGAGAGGCTGACCGGACCGCTCGGAGGCGCGGGAAGGCTGGCGAGGTTCCAGCAGGGGTTCGCCCAACCCACCAATGGTACGGGCGCGCTGAGGAAGGAGAGACAAGGCGGAGGGGCTTCTCGAGATGGTGCGGGGTTTATTATGGCACCGGGGTCGTGCCAGGAGAAGCGAGACAATGTGTTTCACACTCACAGTTACACCCCTGTGAGTGGGCAGGGGAAGATACAGAACACCCAATGGTGCAGGGACGCGGGGTTTGAACTTGGCGGGCTGGGGGCTACAGAGCCAATGGGAGGGCAAAAACACGAGGTGGGAGGGGAGAAGGTGGCCGTGCCCAGTTTGCAGGGAGCGTACTGCAACAGGGAGGAAATTTAACTTTTGTGGGCTGTGCCTCAGGAGCCACAATGTAACACTGAGGCTTCATTCTTCTAGGGTTCCAGCATGAGAGAACCCACTGATACCCTTCTGAGAAGCGCACGCCAGAGCGACTGACCTCGGAGAAGCTACAGAAAAGCATATTCCCACTCAAATGAGTAGGGGCTCTGCCTGTGATTTACTGAATAGGACAATTCTCCTTCCAGATAGTCAGCACTTTTTGAAAGAAGCCTTCTTTCCATGTCAGGCAAGAACCAGCCTTCAGTAAAATACCAGCTTCTCTCATGAGTCCCAAATGGTGATACTTTGATGATAGGGACATTATTCCATAATACCTGAAACACTTTTCTTTTTTTTTTTTTGATGATGACCATTATTTTATCACATACAGATGATATATACACTTTGACCATAGAGGCTGCTTTGAATTTTCAGGTTTGTAATTGTGTTTCTATTTCTGTGCTTCAAGCAATGAGCCATGTCCTGCTGCCTCCTGGGTAGTACCACACAGCTTTACAAAGCACGGAGCAGTCACTGAATGGGGCCTCGTTTTAAATCTGTTTGAAGATGCACTTTGAGGAGAGAACATTTAAGGTTCAGTGCTTTAACTTGCAGTACAGTTTTACATCATTTGAGGCCAAAGTCCTTAGTTCAGAACCACGTCTCACCGAAGTTTGAGGACATGGATGCAAGGACAAGATGTGGTCTCCTACAGTCTTGCCTGTAAAAAAATCCATTGGTGATGATCTCTGATTGTTTATGTGTTTAAATCTTATTGTCCCTGTTTATACTGGGCTAAACCCCATGGACATCAGCACTGGGTGTGTTCTCAAAAAAGCCATTGCTGTTACTCCTGGAATATCGTTTGTGGCCTAAGGTGGTGTTTTCAACAGGATACATTCCTAGGGCTGTGACCTGAGTGACAATTTGTTTCCTTACTCCAATTTTAAATGTATCACTGAGAAAATACTTGAAGTGACACCTTAAGGAGTTACTTTAAGAAAACTTTACACGGGTATCATGAGGATACTAAAGACCCATTTTCTGCTCAGTTTCTGCTGTATTTAATGAGCAGTATTCTATCAGTGTAACACACACACACAGCGATGTCCATAATGCAGTAACAATTATCACATTATAGAAATGTGCTGAGTAAAGAACTACATCTCATCAGGAATATCAGGAGGCTGTGGTGGTCAAGAGGATGAACTATGTGAGAATGACGAGTCCTCATTCCCAGATGTCCTCACCATGCATGCTGGGAATGCCATCTCTGTCCTCACTGACACAGCAACACGCCTGTTGTCCTGGAAGTGCTGCAGAGCCAAGACCCCTGCAAGGGGGACTTGACTCTGCTGAAGCTTTGTAGCCTCATTGCTAATTAAGGGTGTGATGGAACCCTCCCTCAGAAACCAGATCATTAGGTTTTATGACAGAAATCTTGATTACAGAGCCTAAGCTGACTTTTCAGATCCTAGAGTCAGCTTCCAAGATGTATTTACTTATTTTAAGCTGTAAAGGATTTTAAACGGTGGAAGCTCACCGTGCCATTTTATAGTCACTTTGGGGAGTACAGCTGCAGCTAATTAGCTTTAAAATCCCACCATACCTTACACATATGCTCCGTTTCTGCAGTATTAAGTTCAGTGGAACTACTCGTCTGCATAAATTAAGCGCATGCTTAAATATATGCAAAATCTGAGCTCAAATGTCTAGAAAATATGCTCTCAAAATGACAAGTACCCATTAAAAAAATAAATCATCGTGGAAGGTCTGCCAGACAGGGAATCCAGGATCTGTCTGCCGTCAGCCATGATGCAAACACAGAACAGTTTTTGTAACCCAGTATATATTGCAAGTGAAAGAAACATGCAGGACAGGGTGAAAAAGGGGATTCAGTTGCATGCAGTCTAATTTCAAGTGTGTAATTATGGTCCTGTTTTCTTTGGCCTAAAAAAAAGATTTAAAAAAAAAAACCCAACAAAAGAATTTTAACTAACCTCTCTGCTCACCTCCACAAACCCAAACTGCAAGACAGCTCAAAAAGGGCTTTGAAGCACAGGCAGTGGGGAGGGAAAAGGGCTGAATATTAGAGATGTGCAAGTAATTACTGACAGTTTCAGGGCTAATAACAACACCACTAGGAAAGCATTCAGCCTGTATCATTGCTGAAACATACAGCTATGACACAGAGAGCTAGGAATCCCATCTTACATGAGCAGTCAGTCAGCTCCTCTTCCTCAGACCTGGAGAGATGCACCACTCATTCCTTGATGGAAGATAAACTGACAATCCCTACTGATATTCTGGCTCCGTCCTCCTCAGAGAGAAGGACTGACAGACACCAGACCCCCCTCAGCCCAGAGATCTCCATCTCACATCCCTGTCACCATTTCAGACCACCATTCCCTATAGCTGTTGGTGGAAGAGGGTTGTTTTCTGTTGTTTCTAAAAATGTTGCAAAGATAGTATTCCTTACAGAAAATTCCAGGGGGGTGAAAAGGCCACCACTCTGCTAGTGGAGTAAAAACAACACACCTACCCCCTTTAAAAAAAAGGGAAAAGACTAAGGTCTGTTGGGAAGTGACGAGGGAAGAGGAGCAGGCTGCTTGATGAAGGGCAGTAGCAATACTAGGAGTTCGAATATCAAGCCTGATACCGGCCTAATTCCCACCCAAACGATCTCTCTGGTAGTGGTGTTTCAGCATGCAAATTACAGCTGAGAAAAGATCCTCAGACTGAAACCCTCCCTTGTTTCCTCAGCCTTGTTTTGTCCTTTCCAGCTAGATCTATCAGTTGGTGTGTGATATGGTTACAGGTACAAAGATCTTTTTCCTAGCCCTTTTGTTACAGAGGCTTGATTACTGTGAAGGGGTTTCAATGACCTTAATGTCCCGGTGCTCAGAAGGCAAAGGCTGCCTTTCAACAGAACAAAGCAAACAAAAACCAAGAGCTGTGCTGGAGGAGAGAGAAGTGCTGCTTCTGCCGGAGAGGCTCAGTTAGATACAGGCGGCGGCACACCGGGGCGTCGAGTTTGAACGATTTTTGGCTTTGGAGAATTCTTTGGGTCCTCGTCTTCTTCCATGTCACTGTCACAGACGTGCACTACCACACTGGGAGTGGACTCTGTTCCTGCGTGCAGCTCGTATTTCTCTCCTGGAAGCAGAGAAAAGCAATCACGTCAAAAGATGGCAATGTGAGTTACAATACAGCCCGTGGGACTCATGGACTGCAGAACGCTCCACACCTGGATAGGGAGGGGAGTGTGGGCAGCTCCTAAACACAGGTGAGCACCAGCACAGCAGGACTCTGTCGGCTGCCACAACACATCCAGGGGATCTCGCCCCAGGAGGCAGTTTGATCACGAGTCTGTCAGGCATGATAAAATACACACACCCTCGTGTCTACAATGGGGTTTGGCACCGATATTGGTGGCTAACAGCACTGATATAAACCCACAAAGTAGGCAGAGGAGAAGGAACACCGAAGTTCAAGGTTAAAAAGAGGAACTGGAACCCAACCTACCCAACCTTTGGTCTGAAGTCATTTCACACCTGTTGGGTTGGGGTTGTTTATTTTTGCTGTGGCTTTCCTTCAGTCCCATTTACAGTCCACTTGTCGCCCTCAGACAGATATCAACACTTAATCTAATTTTTCCAGAAATGAAAAACCCACATATCTCTGCTCCAGACGGATTTCGAGTTTCAAAGCTCTTTAGCTTGGGCTGCAACAAATTTTATCTCTGCAGATGAGATTACAGAACAGTCTATAAATGCTCACTAGAGCAGGCTGAACGCCTAAACAGTACATTATAGTTTCTAACTANNNNTAAGTCTCCACACAGTACTCCCCCGAGAAATAGGAACGTGGCTTTTTTTTTTTTTTCTTTTTCACAGAATATATTTTGAGTTGGAAGGGACCCACAAGGATCATCAAGTTCAGCTCTTAAGTGAATGGCCCATACGGGCTTGGGGGGTTACCTGCAAAAGTCCACAAGCAAACAGAGGATGAGACATAGGACTTTAAGTCCTGAATTGAGCCTGCTGGCTCTGCATGTGTTCGGGATTGTACATGGGATACAAGTAGGCACTGGCTATTAAATTGTAAGGAATTAATTTAAGACTTTTAAGAAAAAGACATTGCCTGCAAAATCTTCTGAGATGAGGGAGGTGAGGCCCCACCCAACCCAGCTGGCCTCTGTTTGTGGTGCAATGGCTCCTAAATGCTGCACCACTGGCAGAACCCAGCAGTGCCAGGTGTTGTACCATGGAAGCAAATGGCAGTCCCTGTCTCAAAGCACTTGTGGCTTGCTTGTGGGACTAATTTGGAGTTTTATTTGTTAGCCACTTTGTGGCAGAGTAACTCATGTGAGGAAGGGCTTGCAGGTTTGGCCCTGCATTAGCACATGCAGCTCTGGGACTGTGCTCAGATGCTGTTTGTGCTGACAAATTCCTGATCTAAGTAAGCCTGGGTGGCTTGAGACTAGAGGACACACTGTATTTTTGCCTAAAAACAAGGAGGCAACTAGTGAATAATAGCTATAAGCCAGGCATCTTGCTGTGAGAAATATTTTACTGCTGTGATACCATTAATGTTGACATTTAACTGCTCTATTTTTGGCAACCTTTCCTCTGAATCCAAATCGGGCAAACCATTACAGGTCTTGCTGATCGGCTAAAATATAAAAAGAGAAATAGCTTGGTTGTGCTGCATTGAGGAATTATATGGTTTTTCTTTGCCCATTTTCCCTGCGGGCCTCAGCTAATTTCTCAACTCTGGGCTGACGTCAATGCCGCCAGCCAGCACCGAGGGCTGCATTGGTCACTGTCACCACGGGCAGCTCCGCAGTGCCGCGCACACGCAGCGCCGGCCTGTCCTCCTACACCAGCACCGCCGAGGAAATCAGATTCACTGCCCTCTTAAAAGGTAATAATCCCAGTTCAAATGCCACGTTCTCTTACTGCTCAAATCCCTCCCAGAAGGACTCTTTCTGCTGAAAAAGAACAGTGGAAGTAAGTACAGACGCAAGGAAAAATATTCAGATGCCTCTGGCACAAGTAACTGCAGCAGCAATTAATGTCACTTTGCAAACCAAAATGTGATGCACTCATAAATTAGGTTTTTAAGGCATACAGTTATTTCTGAGCATAAATGAGCTGCAGACTCTGTTCTGTACTCAGGATTATTCATGCCTGCAGAACTGTGGCTCAAACACCACAAAACCTTTTCATGGCTGAGTTAGGAACAGGGCAACAGTAACTCTGGGACTTTTGTACCACTGTATCTTGTTCCAAACGTAATCACTGTTTGCGGAAAAACACTAAGGAGATAAGCACAAAATAAAAATCCAATAGATACAGCCAGATTAGCCCTTCCCTTCTGCCTTTTTATTATGGTTTTTTTTTTTCTTTTACTCTTAAACAACACCTCCAGCATTAAAAAAAACCCAGGAACTAAGTCTGCAGCAGTTCAGCTACTGAAGTAATGGTTGAGGCAGTGGAGTTATGTTTACAGGACCTAGTTTGTGCCAAGCTGTGAGTAGCAAGCTGAGTTAACATAGGTAAGACTCATCAATATCTGTAACTAAAACCACCCAAACATTTGTCCAGTGACCTCATGCAGCAGTCTCTGACATGGCCTCCTCTGTGTTCTCAGGCCCTGCACTGATCCATGATTCTGCTTCTCCTGCTTGCCTGGAGAATTCTTACAGGGTAGCTAAGCCAAAGGATTCTTGGGGAGAGGGGTCTTTCTCCTCCAGCTTATCTCTATCCTTTAATAAAGAGTTTAAACCTTCACATAAGCTAACAGTGGCAACTCACATAAATTTACTCAGAAAAACATCACAAAATTTAGCCAATATTCTCAAACATAACCTCTGCCTTCAGGGTACAATTCAGCTGTGGCACATCCACTACACAGAGATTTGTCTGAAAAACTTTCTGATAAACCCCTGAAAATAGCAGTGATGTTCCTCTCTATCCATTTGCTTTGCTGAAGAAAAACAGTAAGAATTTGAAGTTTCCCCACTTAACAATGAGCACAGCTGCTTTTATGTCACTGGGCCCAACCTTTTGTGACCACATTAGCCAGGAGTAAACCCACAGCCTTAAGTGATGCAAGAAAGATGACCACAGAAGCAACTTAGGATATTTCAGAATTAAAAATAATGGTATAGGATATTCTATCCCTTTGTGAGTCAGTACTGTGACCTTTCATTGATGGTGCAGCTCTTGTCAAACAGGGCTCTTTTGTCCAGCAAAGACCATGTTCATATACATAAAGAATAATGAACAAACGCTAATGACAACATGTAGCTACCTCATCCCTAATTCAGACTCATGAGCAAAGGTTAATGAGTTCAGAGCTGCCCATTCCATGTAAATGTTGCATTAGCATCATAAAAATACCTTCCACTTAAAGTCCCTTCATCCAAGTGCCTTACAAATAACAGGGTGCAAATAACGGGAGGTCCTTTGTATGGGTGCATGTTTGTGACAGAAGAGCTACAGCCCATCCCACAAAATACCTCCATGAAACACCTCTACAGCATGGATCTGCCCTAGAAAAGTGGAGGAGCTGCTCCCTGGAATCCCATTGCTGACGTTGCAGGAGTAGGGAGGGCATCCCCCTCTCCTGACCAGAAGGAAAATTTTCTCCACCTAGCAGCTCTCCTGTACCCTGCCCCTGGTAAAAGGAGGGAAGGGAAAAAGCAGCCACAGAACAGGGGGGAGAGGAAGGAGAGAGATTAAAAGTTTTATCTATGACTATTTGTTTGCCCCTCCATCCCCTTTTAATCCTCCCTGGGAGTCATATGAAATATTTAGGATTTCCTTCGAATCACTGACAACAAGTACAAGCGTTTGAAAACACATGGGCACAGAAAATCTGCCTTGTGAGATGGTTTGAAATCCCGGTGTACGGCATTTCCTGGGCAGGGTCCTGCTCTCACATGTTCTCCCCTTCCCTAGGGAAGGGTGAGCCAAACCCAGGGCAGGGCAGGGCAGGGCAGGGGCAGGTGCTGGTGCTATGCATCCTCCTCAAGAAACCCAGCTAGAGCATGGCAGGAACAGCTACTTCTGAATTGCTCAGAGACAAAAATGAAACCGAGCCAAGTGGCACAGACAGCTGCCAGGTCTCCTTTGTGTCCCAAGAGCCACCACTGTGGACTGAAGAGCCACCATGTGTGACATTTCAGAATGGTGCTTTTCTAATGTGAAAATTGTATTGTACAAGACTTGCAGAGTAGCCAGAGGTTCAAAGCCTGCTGGAATGCTGATAAGGGACTGCGTAACATGGAGAGGAGTGCAACTGGTGTAGACTTGTCCGTAAGGGCTACTGGACATGGTGCCCTGCACTGCTTTTCCAACAGTGCCTGAGGCTATGGAGGCAAGTGGCCACTGACAGAGTGCAAAACTGCACCAGAGAATGCATGGAGCAAAGTGCTCAGCACCCTGACCTGTGCTGGGTGTTACTGTACAGTGCAAACCCCATCGGTGCAGCTGTGATCCGTGAATCAAACCCATGGGAGAAAAGCAATTTCTCTGGGCAACCACAGTGCCGGCAGCAGGGGCTGAGGCTGGCAAGGGGAAGCCAAGGTGGCACCTGGGATCCTGGGGAAACGGCATTCTGGAATGCAGAGTTAGAAATGAGGGGGTACAGGGCAGTCTGTTGTGAAGAAAGAGGCAGTGGGGGAAGGAGGGCATGTATGGGCAGGTTGGGGAGTGGATACAGAGAGGGAAGGACTGCTTTCCAGAAAGAAAGGGCATATTCTCATGCCAAAAGGATGGTTTGTAAATCACTGAACTAATAAATGGCAAACAGCTACCTTTCCTTTGAGAGAAGCGGCTCTGCTGTAGATACAGCCTAGACCTGGAGACTCCCTCTCCTTCTACCTTGCAAATGTTTCTCATCTGAAATATATTTGGAAGGTGGGGTGGTTGTTTGGTGGTTTGCCTGTCAGGTCCAGGTTGTATCCTCACCTGGCCTAACTTGGAGCTAACTTTTTTCTACAAGAATGCTTGCAACCTACCACGCTGTTCTCTAGTCTCGGCCTTGATGTCCCTGTATCTTCATCAGCATTTCAAACTACTGGAAATTCTCTTGACAGTGGGAGTGTTTTCCATCAAACTGATTAACAATTACACTCCTTTATTTGCAGTATTTTGAAAAGATTGTAGGCTGGTGGTCAGCACTAGGCAGTCACGGTTCCTGGCTCTGACTGATCTACAGCACTCTGTTCATGCCTCATTTAAAGCCTAATTTCTGCATCTACAGAAAGTGAGAATATACATCAATCATCCAGGAACTTAATTAAATATGCCACGATCTTTCCTAAGGAATAAATGCACCCTCACTGATCTCAATTTCATGTGAAGGGACCAAAAACCAGCTTCCTTTAGAGCAGAGAAAGAAATCTGTTCCATTAGATCTCTGAGATGCCAGCCTGTCACTGCTGCAGCAAGAACACCTGTCCCAAAAGTGATGGCACATGGCAAATCTTTAACTCACTTCCAGCATATTCCTTATACTGTGGAGCAAATCTCCCAATGCTTTGCCCCCAGGGACAGTTTTGGTCTCTAATTTTGTGGCTATGATGATTATGGCACTGTACAGTGACAGGAGATGACCTGGATTCAGGGAATGGGAAAGGAGCATGGGTCTGTGTCCAAGTGGTGCATCTTGCATTCCCAGTGAAGTAGGACTTCACAGTAGGATGAGCGAAACTCATCTTATGCTGAGGGCATACAAGACACTATTCACTATTTAGAAGCTCTAACGAGTTTTCCTGGTCCTCAGATGTTTATTTTACCAAATCACTGCATTCAATACAGCAAGGATTCCTCACAAGTTAAGGACATGGAAGTCAGGTTCTAACATTCACAGCTCTGTAAACAACTGTGCCAAGTGAGTATTTTTCGACGGCTGATAAGCCATAGTTACATTTTTAAATTGTGGTTTTGAATGAAAAAAATCTCACTTCTCTGAGGCTACCAATGCTGTTTGAGGTCCAGCAGTGTTTTACTGCTGCAGTACTGAGAAATTAGTGTTAGTGGGATTTGTTTTTCAATGAAATTCTAAACATAGTAAATGCACAACTGAGAACAGCAACACTATTTTAAACCCGCCGCTGCAGTTAACTAAAATTGATCCCTCTAACAAGTGCTAAAAATAGAAAGAAGAGAGCACACAATGGCTTTTCATATTGCTCCCTGCAGGCTCCTTAAATCCGGGTGAATTTGACCTTCACGCAAAGCTGTCCCAGAGTGTGGGATAGTGAGTGATATTTCACATTCCACTGCTCCAGAACAGGAATTGATTTATTACCCAGCTGGCTTGGGAATTCGTTTACATGTTTCCATTTATAACACTGCTGCATCAAAGGTGGGGGAGGGGGGGGAAAGGAGGTTTTTGGTTTTCTTTTATTCAGCAGTTTAGAAGCAAAGTATCACTCCTGGAAATAATAATGTAGTGTGAAGTCTTACACC
This sequence comes from Oreocharis arfaki, assembly GCA_013398015.1. Taxonomy (NCBI): domain Eukaryota; kingdom Metazoa; phylum Chordata; class Aves; order Passeriformes; family Paramythiidae; genus Oreocharis; species Oreocharis arfaki. Next base: position 37,414 of record VZRR01005495.1, read on the forward strand.
TGACTGCCTTTTTCTATGGGCTTTCCTGCTGAAGGGGAATAAACCATAGGAATCTGCTGATATATATTTTCCCCTTGTGAGAGATCCCATGTGAAAAAGATAGGAGATAATCCTGCAAACCTTGTGAGTCATGAAACATCTTCCTGCACCCCACGCACTCCAGCTCTGAGTTACTTTGGTGCAGTTGCACAAAAGCCCCAATGATGTCTGCAATTGGAAGCTGCTCTCAGAGCGAGCAAGCAACATCCCCAATACAGCTAGGGAGAAAACAATTCTCTCATCCCACAAGAATTTCAAAAATAAACTGCTAAATTTTCATGAGCTCAGTCCCACAATTGTTATTAGATTGGATCTGAAATGTTTTATTTCAGTATGAAGATAATTTAATAGGCTATTTTTTCCTTGTGGCTTATGAATGTAAATTAGATTAATTTGTAAATGATACTGCTTAGACCTGAAACTGGAACCTTTCTCATTTTTAAAGTTCTAAAACAGGATGCTTTAACAGCTTTGAAAGAAAACTATTTGTAAAGATGACTTAATTAAATCAAAAGTAACCCTCTCCTATGTAAAGTTTTGGTTTCATCAAATGAGCATTTTCCAAGGGAAATCATTGCTTGAAAATCCCAACTAGCTTCAATTCCTGGCATTAGCCGAAGATGGGAAGACAGAAGAAAGCCTGGATGCATTATGCATTGACATTTATCCTGTGCTAACGGAGGCTACAACTTATCCCATTCCTCCTGCATAGTTTTCAGCAGGAAATGAACATTCCTAACAGAGCAATCCCACTGGGATTGAGGAACAGTAGTTCTCTCTCAACAAACAATGTGAGAGATTCTCCACTCCAGTGGAGGTGCCTGTGAGAAATCTGCACCTTAGACTGCAGTACCAAGCAGATGTCGTGTACAGCAAAAACTCCTCACACCCATAGTCAAACATTTGTCTAGTCCCCACCTAAACCATCAGCTGTCTCATCTAGGCACAAACTCCAGCACAATAAATGGTGTAAGTGAAGCTTTGATCAGCTCTCACAAGCTGCAGGTAACATACAATTCTGTGCCTACACATGGCAAAACTCATTCTGAAGGGAAGAACCAGGTGACATCTATCAACTCAAATCCAAGTTTTAATGCAACTTCCAGCTCTATGCCAACGCCCTCTATAGTTATTATCTAGGCTGATACTTCTCATCTTCTTTTCCTGACACATTTTCACCCAAAGACCACAAGCTTACCTGGTCCAAGCTTAGAAACTGCGTAAAGGAGGTCGTAGTTGATGACAGGTGTTGCATCATCTATTGGTTGCCACCCTACAGGTGGGGAGGCTGGAGGCGAGATGAGAAACTGTTTTGCAGGCTGTGGTGGTGCCAAATGAAGCTTGTCTCCATCTGTCTCCGAGGTCTGAATCTTCAAAGCATAACAGAGACACTGTTTAGTACAGGAAAGAATCATAGAACGGCTTGGATTGGAAAGGACCTTTAAAGGTCATCTCCTCCAACCCTCCTGCCATGCTCAGAGCCCCCATCCAGCTTGGCCTTGAAAATTTCCAGGGATGGGACGTCCACAATTTCTCTGGGCAACCTGTGCCAGTGTTTCACCACTCCTACTGTAAAAAATTTGTTCCATACATCCAGTCTAAAACGTCCTTCTTTTAGTTTAAAACTATTTGCCCCTTGTCCCCCCTATCACAACAGGCCCTGCTAAAAAGTCCATTCCCATCTTTCTTGTAAGCCCCCTTTAAGTACAGAAAAGCCACAGTGAGGTTTCCCTGGAGCCTTCTCTTCTCCAGGCTGAACACCCCCAGTTCTCAGCCTGTCTCCACAGCAGAGGGGCTCCAGCCCTCTGAGCATCTTTGTGGCTTCCTCTGGCCTCACTCCCACAGGTCCATGCCTTGTCTGTGTTGGGATCCCAGTGCTGGACACAGGACTCCAGGTGGGATCTCACCGGATCAGAGTCACCTCCCTTGATCTGCTGGTCATGCTGTGGATGAGGCAGCCCAGGATATCGGGGTGCCAGTGCATGTTACCAGCTCATGTCCAGCTTCGCATCCACACAGGATGGCTAAATGGAATGACTGCTCAAATCATACCCTTCTCATCCCAAATGCCACCCAGGCAGGGTTTCAGCGTCAGTCACAGCAGAGAAGGCCTGGAGACAAATTTCATCTCAGCCTTACAGATGGTGCCTCTGCAGTAAATGCACAGTGTGGGGCTGTTACATCAGCAAAGCCTCAATGTCTGTGCCTTTTGTGTACATTCTCTGAGGAGAAATACAAAGCTTTAGTAGCCATAGCTGCTAGTTCAGAGGTTTTTGAGGCTGTAAAGGTACTGTTGTGATCTGGTCTAAACGCCTAAATAAAAAGTGACATTACACAAGTAAGTCCTGCACCAAGGCCTTATAAGTAACTTCAGAAAGGTTTCTAAAGATTTGATTTCTTTAGTCAAAGTGAAAAAGGAATCTATGATGTTCCTTAGTCATTTGAAACTGTCTTTACTTTATTTCCATCTTAAATTACCTACTTCAATTCCTGCTCTTTTCTAGTATGTTAAAGAAGCTTTGACATTAATGAACTGTACTGCAACCATCTGAGCAAGGTTACAACCAGCTTGAGCACAGAAGCCATAAACTCTTATTTCCACGACAGCAAACATGCCAGGGTGCTGGGATGGCACCCTCCTGTACCAGAATGGGGTTTGCAAAGAGCCAGTCTGGATCTCTCAAACACATGTTCCCCAGAACTTCTGGGTCTGGAAGTGGTTATTCAGTCTGGCTGAGGCCAGACACTGCTCCAGACACTTCTGCTTCCACATCTGCATTCCCTCGACATGACTAATAAGATTATGTGTACTGCAGAGCCTAGTGCAGGTACCAGAATGGTTCTGCAGGAAATCAGTTTAGATAGGGAGATTAATCACTACTGTGCACATTTTTCTTTTTCTTGTTCTCCCAAATTTTCAATTAGCCTCTTGATTGTGCAGTTAGAATGAAACCATTCTCAGATCTGCTTAACTGCAAGTCTTGAAACCTTCCAGAAAAAAACCTCAGAGCCAGATTTAGGAGATTAAGGCATAGAAAATGGGATTTTCTCAAGACCTAAACCCAACTGAAAGATCTTCTGAGCTCATCTAACTTGCTAAGCATATTGTTGTTTTCACAGCTGTAGTTTCCCATCCTCCTGTGGTTCTGCTCCTGCCTAGGCTCAAAACAGCTCCTATTCTGACCAGGATGAAGAGGTTCATAATTGAACAGCCTCTTGGGTTTCCTTGATACCTTCAAGTGGGCTAGCCCTTACCCTCAGACCTCTGAAGGGTCGATCTGGCAGCTCAAAGCACATGTACATTGATCATAAACACTAGTGGATATCTCACAAGCCACAGTGACCACATTGATTTATTAAAATGCATTCAGAAGAGGTGGTGGTCAGGTTCTCAACCTCCCTCAACTTTCTATATCCTGGCTGGGGTCCAGGCTGTGGGAGATCTGCATTCTCTCTCCCTTAGCCAAGAACTGAACCCCCACCTGACAGTTCCAATAGATGGATATAATCACCTACAGCCCCAGGCTGGGAGTGTTGCTCTTCCCCTACCTTTTTCCTTTGCCTTGGACTCAATAAATTCCTTTTAGAGAATTCAGTATTGATAATTCATATATTCAGTAAGGAAAAGCCAAAAAGGCAGGAGGAAGCCTGACTGTGGCTCAGGTGTGCAGCCAAATAAGTAATCCAGCCCCACCTTTTTTATTCACTTGGATTCTTTACATTAGCACTTTCTTATGGTTAAGAGAGTTACGCACAGACAACACCCAGTGTTGTAGATCACCTCTAAGATACGTAATTCTGTATGTTGAATGAGCAACTTTAGTCCTAAGTGGACCTTTAAATTTACTGCAGACCCTCAGGGCAGGAACAGCTCAGTCAACACAAGGAGGTTTAAGCAATCTTTTATCAGAGAGATTGGGCATGGGAGAAACCTTTATTACTTTTATTCAGTGTTACTGCACATTATTTCTATAAAAGCTATGCACTACACAGAAGTAGATTCCAGATTTCATTACCTGTGCAAAATACAACTTTAACTTCTTCCCTCTGAACTGTGTTTCATGCAGCTCTATTCTGGCACGAGCAGCTGCTTTGGGACTGCTAAAATTTATCCGCACACGCCTGAAGCTTTTGAACAGCTGGAATGTCACGCAGTCATCATAGGCACGGAACAAACCTTCAAATTTCTCCTGCAAAAGAAAAAGAAACAGTGCTGAAGATTAACTTTGTGGTCTGTCACATCAGTCTGTGTCAAAGAACAATCTGAAACTTGACAACTGTTTGTTTAACCAGGAGGTTTCAACCTGTGACCTTTGGGAACAGGTATCCATAGAAAAACAGAGGCTCTGTGAAAAGAAATTAAGGAAAGCAGTGGTCTGATAGTGCTGAACTCTCCAAAAGGTTTAGGGGAAGAAGTCTTCAAACTGAGAACCCAGCAGCTACTGAACTTCTCATAAAAGTTGAGCAACCCTATGACACTGACATATATGAAACGAAGCTGAAAGGGCACATGACTGAACACACCAGACAACTGTGGGCTCATCTGCACAGAAGCAGCCATTGTGCTGAATTACAATGCAGTCAGCAGACAAAGGCTGGAACCGAGGGCTACATCCACAACAGCACTGCAGGGTCATCTTGTATTGCATGACTTGTTTTTCTGGATGTTCTGTCATTTGAATACTTAGAGGATATACACTTGTTCTTTGAGAGGTTGTGAATCATCTGGAAACCAACTGGATAACTCAAAACAGTGATCTGTCCCAAAGAAAAATTTCAGGCTTCAAAATGTTTAGCTGTAGAAACATGCTCAAAAGCTCATGACAAAAACAGGGATATTTCAACATTGTAAAAGAAAGGTCTGAAGTTTAGCACGTCCATGGACCTGGAGATGAACAGAAATTCAAGGCACCTTGGCAGCCTTGGAGGCTCAGATCCTGTGATTTCTCTGCAAGCTGTGAGCACACAGAGGACTAGTTCCACACCATCAAATAAACCCAAAGTCCTTAAATCAATTCTGACACTTGCACAGGACTTTTCATTCACACAAACATAGATTCATAAAATGCTGAGGCTGAAAGGGGACAGCTATTATTTAGTCCAGCCTTTGTGTTTACTCAGATTTCAGATTTTGCTCACTGCCATCCAGTGAGTCACACATCAAATCTGAGCATTTTAACTACTGCAATCAAGACTTGAAGTTTTATAAGATGGAGAATCAGCCAGACCAAAGCCCCTGCTTTTAGGAGTTCTTTATTCTGAAAAAAACACCAGTGAGATGATTTGCCACACCATTTCATATACACTGAGGGCTGTTGTGTCAGGGGCTTGTATAATTACAATAACCTAATGTATAATGGCAATAACCTCATGTGGATGCCCCATCCCCGGAAATATTCAAGGCCAGGCTGGATGGGGCTTTGAGCAACCTGGTCTAGTGGAAGGTGTCCCTGCCCATGGAGGGGAATTGGAATGAGATGATCTTTAAGGTTCTTTCCAATTCAAAACACTCCAAGATTCTGTTTTCTTTACTATCTCTGCAAGTCCTCACATTTTTACATGTTTTAAAATACGACTTCTTTTCTTTGCATCCAGGAAAACAATTTCTTTTCCCTTACAGTGGATAACTGGTAGAGACTACAGAAGATAAAAAAGAAAATGCAATTTATGTAATCTCATCAGTACTTCAGTTCTCATCTTTTGAGCTTACAAGCAAAACAAAGAATTCAGAACTTCTTAGAAAAACGCATCCAGAAGCTCAGTGCAGCTGCATCAGGGAGCACTAACAGCACTGTGGGAGTAACCACTGCCAGAGTGAGACTTTGTTAAGGAGTTAATAGGGAAACAGCCCAGTTCCACGGCCAGGGCTGTGACACCCCAGAGCGCATGTGCCCGATCTCCTTTCATTCACTGCCAACTCTGTGGTCTTCCTCCCCATAACTGATATTCCATCGCTGGCACCCTTTCAAAGGAACCTCCCTATGGTCTATTAAGCTTTCATGGTTTTCATTTCATTCTGCCTGACCTCACTCACCTCTTCCTCTCACCGCAGGAGATATTTTGGAGGAATGAAAAAAGAAAAAGGAATAAAAAAGAGAGGAAAGAGCTCAGTGGTTTGGCAGAGGCTGACTAAAGGCATGCAGCAATCCCCAAAACAGTGTGAAGTGCACAGGTTTGTACAAGCAGACCTAGTCTTACCACCCAATGACCAAATTGTCAACATTTCACACCTCAGTTAAACTTTTTGCCTGCTTTGCTTCTATTTTTGAAAAATTCCATTTTCCTGAGCAGAAGCCCACATCCAGTGGCATTTGTATTAAGGTCAGCCAAAAGCAGCAGTCATCTCAGTCCCATCCTGACTGGAATTTTGATGCTACAACCTTCACAATGACCAGGGAAAAAGGGCTGGGGGAAAGGAGAGAAAGGGACAGGGGCCCAGTGTCTGTGTAAAGTAGGACTCACACAGTGTTCAGAAACATAATGCAAATAAAAAATAAAGTGACTAATTAAAACTTATGCCTTCACGCTATCTTTGTCACCTATTTCAGACCTCTTACATTTTTAAAAAGCATCTTGAAGGAAACAAATTTAAATACGTATTAGTGGGGGACCTTGCAGTGCTGGGTTAACAGTTAATCCTAAAGGCCTTCAACCTAAACTATTCTATGTTTCTGTGAGAGGTATCAAGACATTTATATATACATGCATACATACATATATATATATATATATAAAAAAGATGATCAAGGTATTATAACAGAAGTCTCATAAGGTAAAAATTAGCAGCAAGGTAAACAAGCAGCAGCTCTCAATTTCTCTAAGAGTCAGCAATGAAATCATCCATCGTATTAAAAAAAAGTTTCATCAAGTGTGGAAGGAATCATGCATGGACTTGTCTGGACACTGGGAAGTATCTATTCCAACTGACTATTTATTAATAAAGAGATGCTCCTTGTATGGATGCAGCAGTCAGGGCTGTGTGCTTGCCCTCTCTCTAACACAACCCAGAGCCCAGATCTTGGTGAGGGACGTAACAAAATTAGGGCGGGCACGATTTCAAGCGTGAGTCCAAGAACAGTGAGCACAAGGAACGTGCTGGGCACATTCCTGGACTACACTGAGACTCACTCTCGTTAGGCACTGAAAGGGAGAGATGGAGAAGTCTAAAAAAAGCTGATTAAGCCCTGGAAGCCATTGCCACACTGGGAGAACTTTAAAGCACTATGGACTTTATTCTGCTTGCTTTTCAATTTGATACTGGCACAGCTTTAGAGATCCAGCCTTGATTAACGCTCCTGAAAATGCCGTGGGGAGGAGGGAAATCAAGCCTTCTATTTGATATTAATACAGGGCAGTCTATCCACAGTGGGGACACTTCCAATGCACTGACTGAAACTGCAACTCCCATTAAAAAGATTCATACATCTGGATTTTTCTACGTTTTCAGCTTATAATAATAATGACCTCAGCAGAGGTCATTAATCATCAAGTGAAGTTAATGGCCCTCAGCTGCATCTTGAGCCATCCCCACTCCTCTCAGCTTGATATTAATTCCCAGGAAACGCCTTATGCCTTAATTGCTATTGCCTGTGACTTCTAATATCTGCTGAATGCACTTATCTGGATAAAAGTCTTTCAGAGTCATTCCAATCTATAAGAAAATTTATCATATACATTTTAAAGACCTAAGCAAATTCTTTCCCTTTCAAGTTTTGTGGATAAATTATTCAAGACTCATAATCCTCTCAATTCGTGACTTTTTAAGTGCTTTTAGGATTCAGTACTTTTAAAATGCTTTTAGAAAGGAAGTCTTTGGACTTTCAGAGCACTTTGAAAACTTGTGGAAAAAAAAGGAAACATCCAAAGTTGAGCAGAAGTGTTGCTATTCTTAAAAAGTCAAAGTGTAGAAAGTCATGAGTTACGCATTTATTTCTGGGATTTTGGAGTGTCTTCATCCATCCCAAGTATGTCTCAATGAGGCCCAATTAATGCTCTGGAAAATGTGAGCAGCCTGCATTTCACCAGGTTCTCACTTCTTCCTCGTGGGCCCCGTGCCCTCTCTTGATCTTGTTATTCCTTTGCCCAACACTGGCGACCTTTCCCCAGTTCTTTCCTGTCACCTTCTGTCATCTCCCATCACTCAGTGCCTCTAGCAGTTTCCAAAGTTCTTTTTTTGTTTGTTTTCTAAATTAACAAAATTATCACAAAGTAGGACCACACTAATTAAAGCTGCTGATTAATCCAGCTTGATGGTTATCATTTGGGACAGCCAATGCTGAGGACAAACAGAGCACCATGCAAGGAAGAAATGAGTGCTGGAGTGACAGACAGGAGCTAAAAGCCTCTGAGGACAAGGGCAAACCTATGCCCTCCTGGACTAAAAACTACTTCTAGCACTAAATGGGAGCTCACCTGGGACCAAGACCCTGTAAGTCACATGGTGACAGTGATCAGTGAAATGCATTCATAGGGAGGTAAACAAGATGCTGGGTATATTTGGAAAAGTATTTCCAGTAAAGCAAGGAGAGGATTAACAGCATTATATGGAGCACTATTGCACCTCATTAAAAATACAGGGTTTGTTGCCTGTATCCAAAGCAGATTAATGGGAATAGATCCAGATAAAGATTACAGGGAGGTGCACTGGAGCTTGTCCAGAGAAGGACAACAGAGCTTGAGAAGGGTCTGGAGCACAAGTCTGGTGAGGAGCAGCTGAGGGAGCTGGGGGGGCTCAGCCTGGAGAAGAGGAGGCTCAGGGGGGACCTTCTGGCTCTGCACAACTCCCTGACAGGAGGGTGCAGCCAGGTGGGGGTCGAGCTCTGCTCCCAGGGAACAAGAGACAGGACAAGACGACATGGCCTCAGGCTGAGCCAGGGGAGGTTTAGGCTGGAAATTAGGAACAATTTCTTCACTGAAATGGCTGTCAGGCATTGGAACAGGCTGCCCAGGGAATTGGTGGAATCACTATCCCTGGAATTGCTCAAAAGGCAGGTGGATGTGGCACTTGGGGACACGGATTAGTGGTCAACACAGCCATGCTGCGTTAATGGTTGAATTTGATGATCTTAAAAGTCTTTTCCATCTTTAACCATTCCATGATTCTATGAATTAACAACTTACTAAATAAGAAATGAAAATGCTTTACTTACTTAGCAAAACAAAGCAAAGTCTGAGAGGAGATGGGACAGTCATCAGTAATTTACCAGAACTGTTCAGGGCAAGGACAAATCACAGTGTATGGAGTAAATCTAGAAGGCTACGTTGGCATAAAACAAGTGGAAACAGTTGGCATAAATAGGTTTAGTCTAGAAGTTAAAGAAGGTTTCAAACATCAGAGTAATTATCCAGAAACAACCTTCCAATTACAGCAGCAGCAGCAAATTATTTTTTTAAGACTGAATTTGGTTAGTTCATGTGAGGGACTATGACAAAGTATCGACACAATGAGCATTGTAAAACATGACAGCCATAATTAGCAAGTGAATTGGGTTCCGACACAGCAAGTTCCTGTGATTTATTTCCAAACATTTCTTTCATGAATAGCTCCACTGGTATTGTGTTCATTCAGGACAAAAGCCAAGGCCTAATTCAAATCAATGGAAGCCTTTCCACAGACATCAGCGAGCTTTGGATTACAGCCCTAGAACTCAGAACCCAAATTACATTTTATTATTCAGTGTGTTTACACTCATTATCACCCTTGCTACACATTTGATTTAGGAGACGGCTGTGATTTAAAACTTTAGCCTAATGCTTTTCCTAGAGTTTTGCAAGCAAATAAAGAAAACATTTTCCTACTTTAATTTTTCCTGTTCATTTATGTAAAAGATACTCCAAGGAACTAACCACAATAGGGAAAGGGATATAATTCACAATTACAAAATTAGTTTTTCCTGAAATTAGTTCTATACTGGATATAACTATCCCTGTAAGACATAAACTCCTATCTCAGAGGTGAATGTATTCTGTTTCCACACAGCTTTGCTGGTTGCAACAATACAAAGCTCTCATGAGGCATGACAAGAAAGACAGAATTTGGTAGAACATGTGGAAGCTGTGCACTGAAGAGTCTTGTAACAAAAACAATCTCAGAACAAATTAATTCCCTGTTTATAGCAAAGAGGATGGGCACAGCAGTTACTTCTACGGGGATAAAGAAGTCACTAAAGTGACATATTTAACAAAACAGAAGCCTAGAAAATATCAGCTGGAAGTGATTTCAGGACTGGGATATGTCAATGCCACAGAAGGGTACTGTAATGACCTAGCCTGGATATTGTGTATGGCTCTTCTCCTCCATGATTAAGGAAGATGGAGGCCAGCTGGAAGAGCAATGAAAGACTGCAAGGACGATCACCGAAGCTGTGAACCTGTCACAGGAGGTAAAGGCAGATGATCAAGGCCAGGCTGGACAGGGACCTGAGCAACCTGGTCTAGCGGAAGGTGTCCCTGCCAGTGCAGGGGGTGGAATGAGATGGTCTATTCCATTCTGGGATTCTGCCTCGGGAAACAGAACCCAATATAAGAGGTGTTTCCTGCTGCATCTGAGTATCAGGAAATCAATAAATAATGTGATGGGAAACAGATTAGCAGAATTAAACAACCAACAGTGTTGATATTAAACAAAGACTGCCTGTTAAAAGATTTAGACTTAAATTGAGAAGGTTATGTAGCACTTGACCTGTAACATACAAAAATGCCATTGGCCCAGAAACAGAAAAAAACCTAATTACTTTTATGAAAAGGGTAAGAAGGAAAAATTAGAGAAGAGCACTATTCATTTCTGTGGTTCTTAAAGACAAAAGGAGAGGAAAAAAGGGATCCTGGTTTGTTTAACGAAAACTTAAAACAACTGGGTTCACCTGAAGTGCTTTCAACAATTACTTAATGAGCCACACAAAACAAGCAAGCAGCTTGATATAACCGACATGTGAAAATTCCTTAAAAGCAAGAACTCCCACAAGTAGCCAGTAGAAGCAACAGCCTCTTCGATGATCAAATTCTCTGCTTCTAAAAAAGATGAAACTCATTAGGAAATCCTGGAAGTGCATATGAAAAACCACTACTGACTCTCAGTTAAAATTCCGGGAGTGCTGTAAATAGAGGAAATATTTTAAACCAATGATGATAAATAGAGAGTTCCTATGGGCTTATCCTATTGACTTTAAGCAATGGCAGGAGAATAAAACAGAAAGTTACCATTCAGAGATCTCCTTGAGGCACAGGTCTCCAACTTGTAGCTTTTTATTTCACCTTTCACTGTAGGTAGGTGTAGCTGAGTGTAGGATCTTCCTACTCCCTCCTTACAAGTGGAGGAGGGTATTATTTGAATAGAATGTTCACACAGAATACTACTGTCTGAATGTTGGTTGGCAGAAAGCTTCTTCTGTTACCAAAGGGAATCCTTCATGCAATCCCACAGCTGGAAACAGCAGCAGAAAAATGTGTCTTTCCACCTGTCATTCACCAGGGTATAATTTAAAAGGTCATTACTACACGTCAGACATTTTTAAAGGGAGGAAGACCAGGGAACACTGGCTATTTTGTCAGGTAACCAGAATTACAAAGTACTCTACAATGACCTCCTGGTTACCGCGTTGTCTAAAAGTGTGTTCTTCACCTTGGAACTCTGTGTAAAGCCCTGCTCATCTCTTCCTGAAGTTAGATTAGAGCACTGACATAGGGCTGGAAAGAGCTTGGGTTTATTTATTTACGTTAAACATGGCAGTAATTAGTATCTTCCAAAACCGAACAATTCTCTCAGTACATGAACAAAACAACCCAGGTTTGCTACCCCAGCCCATTCAGTTTGTTGTTCTGTGCTTGGCTTCCTCTTGTTCTCAAGGGAAAGGTCAGGTGAACTGTGAACCAAAGATAAAATAAAACAGTAAAGCCAAAAAAATTTTAAGGCTGGACTTCAAGATGGGGGGGTCTTAAAAAATGCATTAAATCTTGCTCTCTCCAGTAAAATGAAGATTGATTTGCTGCACTACTGCAATCCAGATAAAGGGGAGCTTAAAACCTTTAAGCTTTACTATGTAAAGAATGCACAGTTTGTATTCCAGAAAGGATGTATTCCTGAAGTGATGTTAAATGGCCTTGTTGCTCTGCAATTTGCAGTGAACCAACCCTAAACAGGAGCACACTGGCCACAAAACACAGCCCTGGTCCATGGCTCACACATCCTGCTGTGTTGTCCTTACACACTGGGGCTGTTCGGAGGCATCTGCGTAGAACTTTTAGATCCTCAAAGATGCATTGAGTGTTTTGCCCTCAACGTTGTGCCAAAATCATTCTGACAGCAGAAATATTTGATGTAATGCTTACTGCTTACAGATCCAGTGTCTTGTTCCGGAGACGGACTATGAGCAAGTGTAACAGGCATTACACAATGTTGTAAAGACATTTGTAACTCGTTATCTCTCAAAGAGCCCTGATGGCAAAAGTAGGTCAGGAGCTGGAAGAAGTTTGTTGGTCTCACCTCATGCTGGGACTAAGGCAGGAACAGGCATCCATCCCTCAAGCAGCCCTCCTGCATTACATGCCCACCAGAACATGATAGCACTACGAACATCCTGGTGAACAGAACAACACAGATCTCTCTCTTCAAAAATCAGCTGAACCAAATAAATTTACCTTCAGCTTCCAACTCATCAGCACAACAAAAGGTACAGAGACAGTATCTGCCCCAAAGCTTAATGGAAATGCATTCACATTTCGGAAGAGGCTGACAAATGTCAGGGCCACAGAATTTTGCTGCGTTGCCTTTTCTGTTTTTAACCAGCTCACATCCCTGTTTACCTCAATGTGACGCACATTCCTCCTGCTTAGCTCCACTGATCTGGAAACCAAAGGCTCCTTCAAGATGAAATAAATTGTTCCTGTGGCAATGCCAAGGGGGTGATTTAATATAGTTTGGAGAGTTCTCAATTCAATTTCACACCCAATGATTGAGCTAAAAGAAAAATCCACACTTTACATTTCTTCTTTATAGGAACACTGTTATTTTACTGTAGCATCAGCCACAGCTTTTCTGAGCACACCATATCTGAAGTGCTCCAGTTCCAGATGCTGTATGAACTCCTTGAAATGCTGGAAGTGCTCTTTCAAACCAGCTGGAAAAGTGCACATCCTATGACCAGATCCATTAGTTTCACCCCCGGTGCTGAGGAGTGTTCTGTAGAGACATCATTCTTTGTTCCCTGAAAAGCTGCTTTTGATTCCTGTGCTGGCTACCATTATTGTGCAACATCACTCAATACTTGCCTTTTTTTTTTTGTTCTCTTTTGCATTGTATTTGGCAGCAGAAAAAAAAAATCAAAACTTGAACAGATTTGTGGAGGATTTAATGCATTTGTTTTCCAAATAGCAGCCTTACGTTTTGGCTTGAGAATGGTAAAAATAATGCTAAGAACAAAGATGTGAAGAAAATATTCAGACTGTCCTGAAAAAAACCCACCTATTTTTGTTTGCTTTAAGATTTCAAACAATAACTGAGTAGATAATGTATGCAGTAAACTCCAAGGGGCTCGTCTGCATTGGATTTAAGAATGTTCATAGTACAATACCAGCTATCGATTTTGTCTTCTTCCTGTTGTTAAGCTCAAAAATTAACTGCTAGCAAAAGGAAGAAATTACTGTGTATATGTTTCTAAAGTTTTTATTATCTTAATTGAGCACACAAAATAGGAAGAAAAACAACCTTAATTAGCTTTTACCAAAAGCTGCTACATTTATATTAATAAGGAGCATTCCAGGAGCAGATCTCTGCAGCAAAACAGTTGGTGCTGAAGACTTTCTGATCAGGTGCCACGGACTGAATGCCCATTAGCAGTTGGAGCATATCAGGCCCACTACTAGAGTGCATCTTCTATATTAATTTCATCTGAAAGGCATCCAGTTCATGAACTGCTCTGTGATGTGAACGAAAAGCACAGTTAATGAAGAGCAACAGGAAAGCTGCCTCATGAGAATGCCCAGCTCAGACTCAAAATGCTAATGTAGACACAAGCCCATATCTCTCATAAATCAGTTAGCTGGCACTCCAGGAAAAGAAAAGGAAACAACCCCACAACCAAACTGAAGTGCTAGGGACAATAATAAATAAGGGGCTGGTGGTCAAATATATGCACAAAACTAGGACTGAAATTATTTATTATGAGAAGCTGTGTGAAAATTATTCATATTCATAGAACTATAGAATGGTTTGGGTTGGAAGACACCTTAAAGATCTTCTCATTCCCTTCCTTGGGTAGGGACACCTTCCACTAGGCCTATGTTGCTTCAAGCCCTGTCCCACCTGGTCTTGAACACTTCCAGGAACGGGGCAGCCACAGCATCTCTGGGCAACCTGTGCCAGGGCCTCACCACCCTCACAAGGAGGAATTTCTTCCTATTAACTGTATAAACTTTGATGCTGTAAGAAAAGCTACATAAATATCCATCTTCTTATGACACTTTTTTTCACTGATCTTTGGCAACTGCAATTTCATCTCCTCAAGCCTTCTGAGGCCACCCCACTGTCCTGTCTGTGTGGTAACACTGAGGCCAGGAGAGACCCACAGTCACAGTGACAGCTCATGGGAAACCATGGGAGTAGAACCAGAGTTTCCATAACTCATTCTGAATCACTTTACTTCTACACAACCCCCCACTGGAGTATAGAAACCTCAGCCTCTTAAAAATCTGTTACTGAGGCTGTGGAAGTGTCAGGGGACACTTCTGTTGCTGTGACGCAGAATCAGGACGTCAGTGTGCAAAATGCTAAATGTGAGGATGAACTACAATAAAGGGAACACCAAGAGCTGAGAAACTGTATCTTATTTATACTCTTGGAGATGCAACGATGTAAAACAACCATAAAATGCACACTACTCATTCCTTGACACTCTCAACCCAGTTAAACTAGAAAAATAAACAAGAACAAGCCATGGGACAGTTTAAACGAATAAAATGCTTGCATTTCCCATTCCTGATTTACTGTTTTACCTACAGTGATCAACATTTATAGCATTTCAGCTGTTCTCATCAGTCATGGGGAATGTTTTCTCCCTCTCCTCTAACACTGCAAACTGCACGAACAGGACTAAAAATACAGTTTCAGCTTGTCTGGATTTGGAAAGGACACTGACAATTTTGAAAGTGACTATGAAGCAAAAAAAAAAAAAAA
>VZRR01005495.1:52712-106352 GCA_013398015.1 Oreocharis arfaki
AAAAAAAAAAAAAAACAAAACCCAAAAAAAACCCCCACCAAGTATGAGAGTCGAACAGAATCTAATATCATGCAGCTCCATAAATGTTACTTAACTGATGAAAAAAGGTACAAGGGAAACTCCTGACCCACCAACGCACATCCACTCACCATCATCCTCTCTATTTCCTCTGCAGCCCACAGTCAGTGACCTCACAGTTACAACCAGCAGCACCGTGACCACTGCCTAACGCTCTGCTTGTGCTGTTTGACTGTTCCTTGTTCTTCCCAGTCTGTCCCGACCATCTGTCATTCCCTGTCTTACACTTCATTTGCAAATTACTCAAGCAGGTCTGTTGTCTGTACAACTGAGCAGCTCCTAGGAGCTGCAGCCTCTGAGACTGGAGGCTCTTTGTACAATGAAGATAAACCAAGGATGAGAATACGGTGCCTCCAGTTGAGCGGCTGAGTGGAGTCTTTAGCAAACCTACATCAACTACAAGTGTTTCAGAATTAATGGCACAAACAAAAGTATCAGAGATAAACATGTAAGGAAGTGGTAAAAAGAAAACTAAGGAAAAAATCATCATTGGGCTGGAAGAGAAGGTAATGTCCTGTTTACAAATGTGACAAATTCGGGGATATTGACATCGCACTGATACATATCATATATGTCCTTGGCTGGACCAAAACCACTGAGTGCAGGAGGTGAGGGAGGGGATTCTGCCCCTCTACTGCATCCAGCATTGGGGACCCCACTGCAAAAAGGACATGGACCTGATGGAGCAGGTCCAGAGGAGGCCACATGCTCAGAGGAATGGAGCACATCTCCTTCTGTAGCTTGTCAGTGAAAATCCACATACATCATCAATTATTTATGTATATTTTCTTTTTAACCTAATTTACTCCTTGTAGTCCTTCCTTCACTAATTGTTTATAGGAGAACACTTGCACTTGATATGTTTATTTGAACAGAATTTTTTTTCTTTTTTTCTTTTTTAACTATTACATAGGATATAGACATTCCCCACAACAGCAATTGTGCTATCTAAAATGTAAAGATACTAGTGTAAATATATATACATATATATATATATATCTTTAGTTCAAAGAAAGGAGTAACTACAGAAACCAGTCTGTTCCTCATAATTTCAGACAGCGGAACTTCCGTAGACTAAAATGATTATGTTCATACATTGCATTGAAAGAGTTATAAAGGACTGCAAGTTTCTCATTCTCCCACATTCACTGATTCGGTGCCCTCAGGAGGCTCAAATGAGCCATAATCTGCTGGGTATAATTCCTCTCAATGCTGTTATCACTCTGAAAAATTTAACCGTGAATTTGATTTTGCAGATCATGGCAGAAAATGGACGGAAAGCATCTGCATAAACAGAGATGATATACTCTTCCCTCCATGCTGCTTCTAGATTGTCACTGGAACCTCCAGTTCAGCACTGACCTACAAAAAAACTGAAGATGATTTCCAGTTTGAGCAAACTTCAGTGAAAAAACAATGTGCTTGAAATATTTGTACACTTAGAGAGGCTGTTTTCTTCCCCATCGGAGGTCACAGTCTTTAGAGGATGCCAGGATCTCAAGCTGCACAGATGCTAAAATACCAAAGCAACACCACACAATGGTTTACCTGCCTATTGAAAAAAAATTCAACAGCGTATTTTAATTTCCAATATACACCACAACACTTAAGTAGCCTCTAGAACTTTACAGTGTTGTAGTACCTCATGACATCAAGAATTTAGCACACATCAGACAGCTGGGCTGGTGCAGGCCAGGAAAGAGGATTTGTATGGACTTAGTAAGCAGATTCCAGCACCCAAAAAGGCTGAGATGACAGATACAGGTTCTGTACTGGGTACAAAAGGTCAGAAAAAGAAGCAGAGGTTTCTATCTGACTCAACATCCACTAGTACCATACACTTCCAGAAAGGACACAGGGAATTTCAGTCTTACAGTGATATAATTGTTTTACTAGGCAGATGGAAGGAACCCCAGGGTGAAAAAGCAAATATTCCTGACCGAACTGCTCCCATGTCATTTTTCAACCAACTGGAAAATTTCCAGTTGGCACGAATTCTGTTTAGAAACAAGAACTGGAAAGTAGACTAATCCTATATTAGAGCTAAAACTAGCACTGCTCTTCATCAAAATCATTTTCATTTCCTGATGTGAAAAATATATCAGTAACAGCATGATATTAAAAAGATACTGGACTGGGATTATGAAACTAAAGCTGCTGTCCACAGATCCAGAGCAATTGGTGAGAAGGAATGAGCCCTGTGACTGGCAAGCAGAGTGGTAACAAATGGAGATTTTCTTCTTTTTATGAACAAGTTTTTTAAAAATAAGTAGGACACATAAAAATAATCAGTATCCCATAGTTTCTTGCCCTGTGGCACTGTTTCACACTGACTGTGTGTCACATTTGCCTTGCAAATGCCCTTGTGCCAGTCTGGAATGCTGGAGACAGACATGTAGAATCAGAGAACATCCAGAGCTGGAAGGGACCCACAAGGATGATCAAAGTCCAACTCTTGGCCCTGCACAGGACACCCCAGCAATCCCACCCTGTGCCTGAGAGCATTGTCCAAACACCCCTTGAGCTCTGTCAGCCTTGGGGCAGTGACCATTCCCTGGGGAGCCCCCTCAGTGCTCAATCACTCTCTGGGGTATCCAACCTAAGCCTCCCATAACACAGTGCAGATTCAAGGACTCTGGCTTTGAGGCTGAGGTTTTTTTGGTGCAAATAGATTCTAAATGACAGGAGAAGAAATGGGATGCCAAATCTGGTGGAAGGAGTAATTCAAAATAAAGGGAAGCCACCTGTTCACTACAGAGGTTACATATTCAGAGGTCAGAGGGTGTCCCAGACCACTCAGCCTGAGGCATGGACTGTACCTGCATCCAGCTGCACATCACTGCACTGCAGTAGCAGCATCAGCTGTAGCCCCATGAACAGAATTTACACTTTTGAATTGAAATTGAAAACTGTGTATTTAATCAGTATGGGATACTAGTATTTAATTAAGAAGGGCAAATTACCAACTAAAAGTGAATACATTTATGCTCAGCACAGTTCAGACTTTCTCTAAGGGATACTCAAACCAGAAACATGGGAGAACTGGATTTGCTACATTTGAACCGCAATTTAATGGAAAACATTAGGGGGGAATAAACCAATGAGGGTAACTTCACGTAAGTAAATGGTCTAAACTAAAAGAGGGCAGGTTTAGATTGGTTATCAGGAAGAAATTCTTTGCTGTGAGGGTGGCGACGCCATGGCACAGATTGCCCAGAGAAGCTGTGGCTGCCCCATCCCTGGGAGTGTTCAAGGCCAGGTTGGATGGGCTTGGAGCAAGCTGGGATAGTGGAAGGCATCCCTGTTCAGGTCAGTGGGAGGGACTAGATCATTAAGGTCTCTTGCAACCCAAACCAATCTGTGATTGCCTAATTTTATTATTCTAGAATAGAGTAGTTCAATAGGTACCCATCTGCAGCTTTATCATCCATACGCCTCATTTTACACACAAATGCACACTTCCGTTATACCATCATTTTACCATACTTATACCAACTACTTATTCCCAAAGTAAACTCTCCTTACCCAAGACCTTTTCTTTATAGAATTGTTAATGTCCTTTGTTCTGCTTCTATTTCACTAAACAATACATAAACTATAAAACTGTATAATAGTTAAAGCTTCAGCAGGAATTTTACACTGAGCCAATGACATGAAAAAATATTCTGTACTGTTTTCTAGGATGCAGCATGCATTGAGTAAACTCTTGTTTTGTGACTGCTACTGTATGCCAAGCTCCTTCCCCTAGCCCAAAAAATATCACCACTTTGGGATTTAAGGTTGTGGGCAGGTTACTTACATCACTACAGTTTTTCAACAGTGTCAGTCTAATAATTTGCTACAAAAGCATGAAGCAGATAGCTAAACATCTTCCCTCTTTATTCACTTATTTTTTAAAAAAATCAGGCAAAAAGGCATCAGCTCCCAAACCTCTAAAATTTTAAGTACGCCAATAATTTACTTCTGTCTAACATAAGCAGCATACTCATTTCTGCTATGGCCCAGCATTTGGCTTTGCTCCCAGCTGTCTTGATTATTAAGAATTTTTTTTAGCTCAACAACTCTCAGATTCTGGTTCAAGGACTGGCAGCCGCCTGCAGAAAGCTGGCTGGTCACACAGCCCTGCAGCTCCTCTCATGGAATCAGCTGTTTCTAAAGATAAAGGTACTACTTTTCACACATCAGTGGTTTTCTTCTTAGGCTCTGTAAACAAGGTAGCAACATGAAATCTCCTTTCTAGACAAGAAAATGTGCATCTGAAAAGTCTAACCAGTCTCACCAGAGACAAACAGCACAGCTGCAACGGCAAACTTGGGCTGGAGCACTTCTCCTCTAAGGAAAGGCTGAGGGAGTCGGGGTTGTTCAGCCTGGAGAAAAGAAGGCTTTAGGAGTTCTGAGGTTTATGGCAACCTTTGGACACTTAAAGAGGATTTATAAGAAAGACGGGGAGAGACTTTTACCAGGGCCTGCAGTGACAGACAAGGAACAATGGGTTTAAACTAAAGAGGGCAGGTTTAGATTGGACATAAGGCAGAAATTCTTCCCTGTGAGGGTGCTGAGGCCCTGGCACAGGTTGCCCAGAGAAGCTGTGGCTGCCCCATCCCTGGGAGTGTCCAAGGCCAGGCTGGACCAGGCTTGGAGAAACCTGGTCTGGTGGAAGGTGCCCCTGTCCACAGCAGATGATATTTGAAGGTGCCTTCTAACCCAAATCATTAAGTGAATCCACATTTGTTTTACTAACAGAAGTATGATACTGCTGCTAATTATCCACTGCCATTCACTAGAACTCAAGAGATTTGCATCACACGACTGCTTAGTCATGTGAATGCCTTTATACAGCTGTGACTTTGATTTACTTCTTTTTGCAATAATTTTCATCCATTTGTTTAACTAAGAGTTGTTCAGAATTTTGACCCTGCCCTACGAGGACAGTGTCATTCACACTTTTTCTGACGTTTTCCCCTTTTGACTACTGTCATTGTTCTCAACCTACTGTCAGGAAGGAACATGTGAGCTTATCTGCTTAAATGGCTTCACCATTTGAGAATGAACTGGTTCTGGTTTAGACATTCTGTAAACAACTAAGCACCCACCTTATGGAAATTATATTTGGAGTGTAGATTACTTATGGAAATGACATGAACAGTGCGAAAGCTTTAGTCAAAATATCTACACTCCACATCTCCTATATCCCACTTATCCCATTGCCCTGTCAAACAAGGAAGGCACACTGCTTTGACATGATTTGGTCTACACAGCCCAGGCCTAATTACTTCCAAAGTACTTCTAAACTTATTTCCCAAATTCAAGTCAGATAAAAATACCTGTGTTATCCAGGTCTTTCTCTCCTCCTCCTTTTAAACACAAATGCTATTTTTTTACATCTCCCATCCTCAGCAGTCTCTTTGTAACCTATGAATTCTCAAAGATAATTTCTTTTACTTTTCTTTAAAAAAAATAAAAAATTATTACAGCTACACCCTAAAGCATTCTGAGGTCGATTTTTGCAAGTCCTGTACACTTAAATATCTGTCTTACCCCTGCATTTTTAGCAGTTTTTCTCTGCTCTGGCCACTACTGGGGTTGTTTTTTCTATTAATTTAGGTAATTATCTGTGTTACTATGTAACACGAATGAAATCAGCCACACCATAACCCCCCCACACTATGTATCTTGCTGTTAATGAATAGGCATATTGTTTTCCTCCTAATTTTTATACGTCACAAGACTGGTTGTTATTTAAAACCTCTGCTAATTGAAACTCATTTCATGATTTTGCACACTTGATTTTCACATTATATATAAATCCTTAAACTGCTGTAAAGCAGAAGGGGTATCTGATCTAGCCCTAACAGTCTCTTATTGTATGTCCCATCTGTCCTTTGCATCAGGATAGATAATCTCCATTATGCATTCAAAAGTGCCTCCCTAGCTGCTAATTCTCATGTTCTTCTTGGTCTCTAAGATAATCTTCTTAGGAGACACTATTTACCACTTCCATAAGGTCACTGAAAATGACTTTTCAGAAAAATTATTTTCCTCTGAGTTCAGACTTTATTTCAAAAGCTAACTTGAAAATAATTTTTACCAACAGTACTTGCCATGATTAATTTCTTCAACTGCTAAAATCAAACCCAAAAATAAAATAAAATTACCTACCTCCATTTGCTGAAAAAACCTGCACCCAGAACAGCCTCAAAATTTGATATAAGTCTTACTGTATCGCCTACTGTTTGGATACTTGCAACAGTTTAAAAATTAGTGTTATTTATTTTTAGTATCATCTATCACACAATAAAAAAACCAAGGGAAACACAAAATTCCTTCTTGCATTCCAGGAGGATGAAGCAGAAAGACAGACAAGGTAGGAATAAAATATATAGTAAAAGAGACTATATTTGATTTTTTTTGGTAAGGTTTTCAAAATATTTACTTTCCCACACATGCATATGTAGCTCAGTCTAGCCATGTTCAATCATTTAACTTCTTGTGAGACATTTAACAGCAAAAAGTTTTGAGGAAGGAGTTGAAAGGAGAGTGGCAGCAGCCCAGAGTACCCGCTCACAAAGGGATTTTGTCACCTGGAGGTGGGATGGAAGCCTGTGGAAGATGCTTTCAGTAAAGCAGAAAGCTGTCAAGATTAATTTAACTAAGGTTTTCACAATGCTTAACACCTGCTTGATGAAAGCTTTGTCACAAATGCCTCCTTTTTTTACACTATCAATGGGTTTTTCCAGCACCTTGTGTCATCTGCTGCCCTTAAACCATTTCACTACAGCACAAGAAGTGAAAGTCATCTGTTCTCACCTTGGTCTCCCATGATTACTCTCGTTTCCATGTGCTCTTCCTCCATCCCAACTCCCCTGCTGCTGTCACACCCTCCGACACAAGTCCTGCCACCACCTGCCTCCCTGCCCCAGTCTCCACTGGAATTTTCCCCATTCTTTCCCAACAGAGGCACTTCAGCACAGTGACTTCCCTCCTCCCAAACCCCATGCTCCCCTTCCTCATTTCAGCCACATTTTGAATAACCAATTTCCTCCTCCCTCAGGTTAGAACAGTTCCACCTAGGATCTGCTCCTCAGAGACATTCACTTCTGTTAAATAAATGTCCTTCTCTGAGGGAGAAAGGCCATTTCTGCTGGTGGGTTGGTTTTGGTTTTGTTTTTTATCAGCATTAGCAAAGAAAATAATAATCCTCCAAACAAAACAAAACAAAACACAATATACACCACCCCACCCCCAATACAACCAACAATTCGTTTCATGGTTAAAACAAATCTTATTTTTAAAACAAATCCTAGTATAGGTGTAATTATTCAGACAATTCAAAAGTTTTTATTCTTAGTGGTTTAGTTACCGGTTTTCTCGAAGAAACATGGAAAAGTAGCCAAGACTGAAGGAACCTTGTTGTCAGGCAAGAGGATACACAGCAAAGGATAATGAAACTAGAGGCTGATACAGTTTGAGTAAGATTTGTACAGCAAATAAAACAATCGTCTTCTTATCTCCTCCATAAATGGAATTTCTTTTACAGAGAGGGTTAGCAGATTTTTTACCATAATTTGTTCATCTGCCTCACACCAGCACATCTGTCCTAAGTGAATAAAAGGACAAGTGAGATTCCAGCAAAGTAGCTTCCCTCTGGCTGTGCAGCAGAAGTCCTGCTGCATGATTCAGCTCTCTGAATGCCTCCACCTTTTCATGGCAAACATATCCCTCACTTCAACAGATGAAGCAGAGAGATTCTTCTGCAAGTGACAAATTGAGCTGCAGAAATTCCTGTGCACAGCTGCCTGTTCCTAATGCTCTGAGCTCAACAGGCTCACTGGGTTTCTCAGCTCAGGGACTATTATTTCTACAGGTGGAACTACCTGGTGCTGCAAAACTGGAGGCTCTTCCATGCTCCTGATAAACATGAAGCCATCCTGCAAGATAAAGCCAGTCTTTCTGTCTCCCAGAATCTAATGTGGATTCTGAAAAGCAGCAAGTTTGGGCTAATTAAAAACAAAACAACAACCAACCAACCAACCACACACACCCCAACAAAAACAAACCACAAAAAACCCCACCAAAAAGCAACCAAAATCAGCTACTAACTCAGCAAAGCTCCTTAGTCTCTGGAAAATGCCTAGAGCTCAACGACATTTGAGATCGAACATCTACAGAACAAGATTATTAAGAACAGGAATCATTAATTACACCAGCTCTGCTGCATTCTAAATCCAGTTTCCTAACCAGAGAACTTACTTCCTCATTCCTTAGTTTTCCACCTGCAAATGAGAACACTTGGAACTTTTTACCTGTAACACCACTTCGAGGTTTTCCAGCAACTCCAGGTGTACAGAAGAGAAGGTGCCATGGAGATGCTGTGGCAGCACCCAGCTCTATACGGACCCATCCAGCTGATTTCCCACCCTGCAAGGACAGCAGGGCTGTTGACTCCATCACAGCTGCTACAATCAAAGGCTTCTCCTTGATTCAGCACCAACAGAAATTCCATGTGGGAACAGCTAAAGGCATCACAAGAACACTGATGTTGTGCGAAGGCGGCTTTCAGGAACGTACGCAGACAATGCAGAAATCAACTGGAATCCTAGATGGAAAACAGGCTGGAGCCAAACTTGATGGCTGCATATGCTTTTCAGAGGCACTGCCACTAAGGAAAAGAAAGGGGAGAAGTCTCCCCAGGGGGAAATTTTAATTCTGTTGGCATTTAGAAGGAGAAGGTCCTTATTGAAAATCATATTAATGGGGGGAATCTTCAGGAAAAGCTCCTGCCCACAATGCTGGCACCCCTATAAATACGTGGATGGAAAACACACAGTCTTCCAGCAACGGGCCACTGACTGGAGGCTTTGCTTGGCCAGTTTCTGGACCTTGGCAGCCTGTGTGTTAGCCAAGTGTTTGACAAACTGTGGTACAATTTCCTCAGTGTCTTTTTGCCAAGGAAGAATTCTCTGCTCAAGACCACACTGTCACGGTTGTTTGCACTCTAGCATATGATTAGGTAACATCTTCCAAAGCAAACAGGCTGTTTAGCACTTGAATGATCAGAACTGAGTAGATTATTTAAGGCCTCTGGTAGAATCACCCCTAGAAAATATTAAAGGAAGAACTGTCCAACCATAAAGCATGTACATTAGTCTATGGGGAAAAAAAATTACTAAAAATTACTAAAAAATTAGTAAAGATACATACAAGGTTGGTGCAGACCTCTGCCTCAGAACCTGCAGTGTTGCTCAGTATCAAAGCTTAGTCATGCTAGGCAGCACCAAACAGCATCAGTAAAATGTGAGGCAGAAGACTGCACGTATACAGCACCTTCAGAGGAA
Source organism: Oreocharis arfaki (assembly GCA_013398015.1). NCBI lineage: Eukaryota > Metazoa > Chordata > Aves > Passeriformes > Paramythiidae > Oreocharis > Oreocharis arfaki. Next base: position 62,126 of record VZRR01005495.1, read on the forward strand.
AATGAGACTGGATCACTACAGACCTGAAAATGATGTGTCCTTAATAATTTTTTTTTTTTTTTTGAGAAGAAGGGAAAGAACTTGGGTACTTTACCTGTCTAGGTTCTTCTGAGAATTTGAACCAAAGTAATTATTCAATGAAAAATCAGTATCACACTTGTATCCATATTACAAGTACGTCAATCTATAGCTGAACTGATTAATTCTTCAAATCTGCTGAAGAAACTCACCAACTGTTCAGTGCTCCTCATATAGGCTGGGCCATTTGCCAGTAGAATTACAGGGTCCATCTCACCTTCCTTGGACTACTTCTGCACCTTCTACCAACACATGCTAGTTGTTATTTATTTTCATTTGACAAATTGCTCATTGTCTAGTTATCCTTATGAAAGGGAAATATCTTCATGTGACTTCCAACAGAAGGGAGAATCAGAGAGAATACAAAGCCCTCTAACTTGCTTTCTTGCTCACTGTTAGCACTAAAAGGGTGAAGAAGGAGAAGCAGAAGGTTTGCCATATTCAGAGGTGTGTAAGCACCTGCAGCTGCCACCGACCTCCAACGAAACAATAGCATCCCCTTCTTGTGAGGCAAGGGAAAAGTACAAGTAAGTGAAGATCAGCCTAAAGAGCATATTATGACCTTTAGAAGTCTTACCCTTCGATCACCTCTTTGGAAACGTCCCTAAAGAATCCAGGTGGCTTCACACAAGCTTGTTAGAAGGACAGAGGCAAAGCTCAGCCTGTGACTGGAACTGGGAGCACCTCAGTGCACAGCAGCACTGGCTGCACGAGCCCCAGTTTTGCTGTCAGTCCCTCTGTGCTGACCCTGAAGCCAGAGCAGGGTCAGTGTGCTGGAAACAGCACTACAGCCTTTGGGAAGCTCCTCTCCATTACCTCCTCTAAATGAACTCAGACAGTAAGCAAAGATCAAAAATCAGGTACGTCTTTTTCTCCAGCAGAACTCTTGGATCATGCAGATTTCACAGACACAACCTTATTTGCAATTAGAAAGAACTACCAACTACAGAAAATACCAACAGAAGTTATACAGCAGGCCTTTCTAGCCATCAGCGTATTTTTGGCAGTCATGCTGTTGTTTGGTTTCCTCCTTATAGCCCGTCTGTGAAGTCTTATGACTGTGCAACAGACTCTTCCCACGGATCAAGCTCACATGGCTAAGGAGAAGGATGTAAAGACAGAGACCTGGAAACTCTCCCAGAAAGTCATGCTTCCTGCCACTGGACAGCTGGCAGCATCCAGAGGGGCAGCAACACTCCTCTCTTTTTCTCCAGTCTTCTTCACTTGACTCTGACCTTAGAGCACTTGAACTTTAAACCTCAGAACATCTTTGTGAATGAGCCACTTAGACAAGTGGAGAATTGAAGTAGAGAGCAAAAACCACAAGCATCCAGTGTGCCTTTGCCCTTTAGACCTCAGAAGTGCAGACTGCTAAACCTCTTAAAGGCAACTGCAGGACAGAGACTGGCCTCCAACCCACCCAGCCTAAACAACTCCCATTAGCAGGGCGCTCATTGGAGCATCTGAACTGAGTAATGAGTTTACGGATTGACAGAGATCCTGCTCCAAGGGGGATTAATCCTCCTAAGCAACAGTCCAAACAGTGAAACTATTTCTACTATCTCCCTTTGCTGCCTGGCTTATGTTCACATTGGGTTTTTTCCCTGTGTTAAAATAATGGTCCCATCCACATCCCATTACTGTCTTCAGGATGTGATCATTACTATTTCTTCTCCTTCACAGTAGTGCCAAGTTGCCCCAATCCTACCTTGGTCCCGAGTGGAATGGTCTGTGTGAACACAAATGAGGAGAGAATATCTAGAATTAATCATATAATTAGAGCACACATTGCTTAGAGTAAGAAATACAAGTTTAAATTCTCTGCCACTGTTTCGGTGATGTCTGGAATTCCTCTATTAAAAATAAACAAGATATTCATTAGCTAATTGCTTATGTAACAAAGATCATTACATGAAATTATCATCTAGAGGCACTGAAAGAATTTTAATTATCCAGGTGAACTTCTAAGCAGCACTACACTTTGTAATTTTTGTGGTTGCCTTCCCAACTCTTCTAGTTCCTGATCTACAGTCAGTAGCCTGTTGATTAGCCTGACCCAATTTTTGGATTAGAAAAGGCAACTCAAAGCAGCAGCTGATCAGAAGTGAAGGGCTTGTTGGATGGGTTCATGGGTGGCAAACCCATGGTGTCAGTGCTGGGGGCCAGCTGCCATTGCCAAGGCACCCATACAAGCCTCTGTTCTTTGAAAGGATGAGCAGCTCCAAATGCAGCAACTAAAAAGCTTTGCCTTCAGTACTAAATAACAGCTCCCCTGTTCCAGGGGCCAAGTAGAAACAGAGTGCTTTCAAGCCTGACTGCCAGATGCTAAGAGCATAATGCCTACAGAATAAGTTCTCCTCCAGAAGTAGAAAAGCAGCAATAAGCTGGAGAGCTCCCTCCGCTCCAAGCCCTGTGCCCAAAGGCAGCTCTGTAGAAGAATTCCCAAGCTCTGAGGGGCCAATGTTCTAGAGAAGTGGCAACTTCCAGGAGTCCTCATTGCCACCTGCTGTGGGAGCTGCTGCTCCAGAGCCCCAACACACCAAGCTCTTCCACTGCAGGCCTGGCAGGCTCCTCACACCCCCAGCCTACAGCTGTGGCCAACACATGCGCTGCAAAGTGCACAGCGATGGCTCAGTACAACCAGCATCCTTCTCCCAAACCTCATGGGAAAACAGTGGCTCAGTAGAGGCACATCCTTCTCCCAAACCTTTTGGGAGAACAATGGCTCACTCCAGCCAGCATCCTTCTCCCAAGCCTCACGTCAGTTCTAAACCTAAACTGAAATAAAAGTGAGATCTGCTGCAAGCATATCCTAAACCCTAAACACAACTCTTGCTGACATCAGAGAACGACTTCTACAGGAATAACAGCTCATTTTAGCAAATCTCATCAAGCACCACACATATTGTAAGATCTTTAGTATCTGTTCTACCATTGAGGGAACATTCCCTTCACACAGGGAGAAGGCTCCCTGCAAGAAAAACTTCTATCAGAGAAGGGACAATAGCCTAGACTTCAGTTGTCAATGCTAACTGTGCCTTCAGGCTGACCCACAAAAGGGCTGGGCAGAGGGGTACTCACAGGGTAGGTGGCGAAGACAGGAATTCTGCATTTGCTTTTGCTCTTCCTCCACACCCATCTCCTCTCAGCAGTGGCCTCCTTCCTTTTTAACCCTAAAGCTGTTTCCCATTCTATCAAAGTCAAAATAAACTTTATGCTGTGACCATACTGTCATCAAAATACAAAGCCACACTGGCTTTTTCCTTGCAATTCTCCTGGAAGTGAGCAAAGAGCAGTGGGTATCTCCAGCTTTAAACTATCAGCAGCAGTGAAACTTTCACAAAGAGGATGCCCACACTGCAGGCTGCTGCATGGGGAGCCCGGGGATGAGCACAGAGCTGGCCACAGCGTCCACAACAGAGTTTGGGGACAACCCAGTGGAAATGAGCCTGTGGTGAGCTGTGGGTCACGGAGGACACACTGCTCACAGCCTCTAAGCCAGGCAACTTCAAAGAAGACTTTGCGTTTCTAAGCTGCAGTGCAGTCTGCAGTGCAGTCCCCACTGTAAATATACCCAAAGGCTTTGCAATCAACATTTTAATTCAGACATAAGGGGGGAAAAAAGCAAAACAGAGCAGTTTTAACCAAAGCAAACAAGGTACAGAAAGTCCAAGTAACACAAAAGGGTTACAATTCTTGTAATGTCTCTGTAACCCTTTTGTTCTCTTATCTCATATTCCTGGCCCACACTTTACAAATGCTGCAGCTTAAATAAGGCAAATCTAAGTGTTACCCAAGTCAATAGAATGACTTTCTGCTGATTTATGGAAGTCAAAACATTGCTTTTGCATTGCTACTGACATATGAATGAGGATACAAGAAGCTCACTACAACTTTCATTTCTTGCGCAGTCTTACATCGAACATGGACCACACACTACAAGACCGAGGTACAAGATCACATCAATGCGGGTGTAAATCCTACATGATGAAAGAAAATGCTTTCGAGTAAAGAAAAAAGAAAAAAAAAAGAATAAATGAACAAGCAGGTAAACGTTTTACTACTTCAAAATAATACACGAAACATGTGACAATGCAGGCAAGACTCCTCACCTGAATCATTCCTCTGAATTACTCACTATTTCATCTCTAAACCCACTATTAAACTGTAAGGAAAAAGCTTCTTAAATTAAGAAGAATCTCTTGGTGCCAACACAAAAACATCTGTACAAAGTATAAATGATCTCACATGGTAACAAACTAACAGGCAAATAAAAATCATCATAGCCTCTTGCAAATCAAAGTAGTTTTATTTCCAGATATTTCTAGTGGCTTCAATGTTTGACTCAGAACCAAACAGAACAGAGGTTCAATATTTGACCTCCAATTTGTAAATCCTTTTTACCCTGTTCCAGTCTTTCAATACTAAGAACCACCAGATTAGAAACTAATTTTTTCTGTACCTTTCTCCTTTATAAACTCCTGTATATCACTGTATTACACCTATGAGCTCTTTCAGATGATCTGTGAAAAGCATACTTAGAATTCCTCTTTCAAACTCAATTTGCAGTGATTTTCTTGCAGTTATATGAGAATAAATGAAAAAGATAATTGATTTCAACAGTAAGCAATTACACACAATGACTTTTCTACAGCAGTTGTCTAATTAAGAGACTATGAGCCCTGCGTATCAAGCCTTAGATTTAAGCATTGTTTTTCAGGTATTCATAGGATATGCAAGATACACAACTTTTTGTGTTCTGTTACACTGCAGATGCACCAAAATACTTGCTACAAACTTTTAACCCTTCACAAAAAATTTACGCTTGCACATTTGATTTGAATGTGAAGGAAAGAAACAGCTATTGTTCAACCGAGTAAAGATATCTGAAGGTTATCAACATCAATATATAACATTTATGGCAAGGCTGATCTGAAAAGTGACACTGGACTAAAAATAACTTGACAAAATTAACAATGAAAGATTTTTTATGAATATGAAACATGCATATGCACAGATGTCAGTTATATAACCCATTTCTTATATCATTAAAGAGTAAACACCAGGCTATTCTTTCAGCTTATCAAAACACACTAAAAAGCAGGCACAGTTCCTCTCCCGTATTTCTCTCCCCTAATTAACAGATTGTTTTAACTGCGTGTCTTCTACCACCGCAGCAGAATCTCATCTACCCCCTTATTTTGAATTGCTACATATAAATGCCTATTGCTCCCAAAGGCTTTTCTAAGAAGCAACAAAAGGATTGCAGGTGCATACCTTAACCTCTTGGCTGGCAAAAACCTCCACATCAACCCCACAGGCAACCAGAGTGGAAACATCACAGTCCATGCTACGGGCTGGCATCCCCTGCCTTTGCACACAGAGTTAGGCAAGCTCAGAGTAACAAATGATGGAAGAAAAAATAACAACAAAAGAATAAAAAAAATCTTCCGTTCAGTACTGCAATTGAACAGTCCAAGATTCAGTTTCAGCGCTGGCAATGCCTGCAAGCTTCCAACACGAGCTCTGTGCACTTAAAGTGAGTTGCTGGTTGCCTGTCCCCCGTACACCCACCAACTGAGCAGGCACAGCATAGTAACAGCGCTATTCCATCTCTCATGGCAATGACATCACCACAAAGACTGACATAAGCTAAATCTATTTTTTCAACCCTTTTATCTCTAGGCAGCACAGTGGATCAAATTGAACATGATTATGTGCTAAATCTGAACTCGGACTAAATCAATTCAAGCAGCATTCACTGTCAACTGAGTCATAGCTGTTGTTTCAGCTGAGTGCTTATGGTGGCGAAAAAAAAAAAAAAAAAGAAAAGAGATCGCCTGACACTGAAAGCTTCGCTCTGAGTGTAAATTAACCCAGCATTTAAAGCCACTAAGCTCAAGGTAACATTTGTTACTTTATTATACTCTAAAATCTACAGCAGAGCACTGAAAAAAAAACCCCTCAAATCAACAAAAACCTCAGCACTCTGCTTTTAATAGCTCTAAGTCCTCTTTTTTAATAAAGCACACTCTATAACCCCGCACACGGGATTAGAGAACATCTCGTCCTGTCATCAGCAGTGATCAACATGCTGCAAATTTGATCCCAGTGCTTCGCATCCACGTTGCACTGTGACTCATTCCCAGGAAGATCAGAGGCATGTCTGTGTGTGATTTGGAAGTCAATACCCCTTCAAAGAACAGAACATGAAAATTTCTTTGAAATTAGGACTTCTCACTAGGCAGCCTTTGCACCATCCACCCTAAGGGTTAACCCTTCACAAATACAACAGTGCTCAACAAAAGAAACAAGTAGAAGTGAAGATGCTTTACACCTGCTGACTCAGTGGTCTGTTTATTCTTTGCAAGTTTTATCATTTTTTTAATGACAGAAATAAAATATCTACATGTCTGGGACTTTTAAAGTGATCTTTATCTCAGATTGGCACCATTATTTTTCCTCTACCATTTCATTCTTGTGATCCGTAAACTACTTTTAATTGTTGTAGGCCTAGAATTGGCCTTTATGGATACATCAGATCAACAGGGAGAATTAAAATATTTAACTATTATTATGAACCTAGGAGCAGCTCATGGCTCAGTGTGAGAGACTGCTCTGCTTACCTCCACTTTACTCACAGATAAACTCCTTGCTATATTAATGTTAGATGTTAGGAAGAAATTCTTTACTGTGAAAGGGCAGTGACATCAGATGCGGAGACAGATAAGCCAAGATCTCTTATCAGAGCATTCTTTTCCAAGGTCTATTAAATAATTTTCCCACATTTAAACTTGCATTTATAGCAACCTCCCCAGCAGTAATCACAAACTAAGATCCACAGCCAGGACAAAAACATATCCAAGCACTAAATATTTTACAAACCCAAACTATACAGACCAACAGAAATGGATAGGGCAGCACAAGGCAATAAATTAATCAATATTGTTTGTCATGATTATCAATTGCTCTGTACATTGGTCACTTCACCACTGTCAAGATTTTTCATAAGCCACAGGAAACCACTTTTTAGAAAGAATTTGAAATTAACATTTTTGTGAGAGTTTATAGGAAGTTTTATTCATATATCTGAATATAATACGTATGTAATAACAGAGAAAAAAATCCATAAAGGCCTGATTGAAGTTGTAGGTAGACAGCAATGGAAAAATCATGCCATAAAAAAGTGAGAAGCTAGTAAGTGGGATCAAAAAGCTGGAAGGAAACACTGAAAGTAAAGATAAGATGTGTGTCTGAGTCTTATGAAAGTTTCAACAGTGATGGACCAACCGGATGAAACCAAAACAAGCATTTGGAAAAGATCAAGAATCATATGCTGATGGTCTCTAAGGGCCATAAAGGCATCCAGAGTGAGGGTGATGCCTGACCTGAGTATGGTTTTATAGCAGCGATGGAAAAAAGATATTACAATATAGAGCTACACTGGATAGTTCTGTAATTATTTTTTTCCTTTTTTCTTCTTTAAAAACTGTCACCTATCAATTTCAATAGCCTTAATCATCTTACGAAAACCGGCACCTGATGTGCAAACTGACCTGCTCCACTTCATGATTATTCCTGCACTTCTACCATTCATCTCCTTTCAAAAGAGAATCACTGCAATTTTTCCACTCCATCTGAATAAGGAAACCTTACTGAGATCACAATTACTTTCATTTCTGGCTTCTTCTTGCCTTTTCCAAAGTATAACCCAATTTTTCCCCTTAAAAAACCACTCTAGCTCACTAGGGTATTTTAGTGAGCTCTTTACAAAGATAACCTAGTTGTTTTTGCTTCTTGAAAACAAAGATTACCTAACAGAAGAACTCTACAAAGCTTTTGAGTACTCCAACTAATATCTTTCAATATATGTCATATTCTATTTGTTACTGCTCACTTCTCATTTGAAATGAAGACATATTCCTGTGTGAATGTTTTTTTTCAGGGCACTCTACAATTCCTTATACTCTCACCTAATGTTAATGAAAAATATATTATTGAACACTTTAAAACTGGTTAATATTGACTTATTTCTCCAGTTCAAGAGACTTGCTTTTCATCCAAATTTAAAGAAAAGCATTTCAATTTCTTTCAAAGAATTTCTTAACTCTGCCTCTAGTCTTGCTAAATTCAGTTCACCAAAATCCCAAGAAAAAAATGAAGACATGTTTCATGCATATTTTCAAGTATCATATTTAATAAATAGAAATTGATATAGACAGACCTGCAATTCAGCATTGTACTGATCCTCATTCAGTAGGTTCTCCAGATCACAAATCGGTACCAGTATGTAACTCTACTGCCATCCCTCACCAATTTTACATGGGTTTAAGACCATGACCATAAATTCTGAGAACAGAAAGTGGAGTGTTTTGAACTGTCATTCAGAAGCTTCTTAATTTGTTTCAATGTTTGTCCATAGTAACAGTTGTGCATGGAACTCAAGGGGCACTGCTCGTTATGTGTGAATATTTCAGGGGGCTGAATTTAGGAGCAGTTGAGGCTCATTTGTAAAACCAGGCTGAGCAGGGAAATACCAAGTTTTCACAGCTACGTGCACAGGCATCAGACAGATTCTAGAACTCAGAGCAATATTCCAGGTTATTGTTCCTTTATATGCACCACAGCAACCCCATAACATCACTCGACTCTGATGATTAACACTTGATGATCAGGTCTTCTATTTTAATCAGCCTTCAGAAATACAAAAAGCTTCCCCAACGAGAAGGAAAATAAAAGTCACGTCGCTCCAGCCAGGGACAATCTTGCATTCTGGATCTGCACAGTTCTAGGATAATGCAGTCTGAGCCTTTACTCCAGCGTGTGGAGTTGTTTTCCTTCTGTAGTTACAGCTGTGTGTCAGCTGAACATGTATGAGCAGCACCACGGATTTAAGATTTTAAAACTCAACTCTCAAGTCATTAAAACAACTTCTGCAAAATCTTGACCCTCCTCTCGCAAGCAAACTATTACTGATTTAGCCTTAGGGAAACTTCACTGGCTCTGGACCTCACAGTAACATCAGACACAGGGTAACCAAAACCAGCAGCTAAATTCAGAACCCATCCTGACTTTTTTGCTCTCTGGATGAAGCTCATGCTTGTTATCACTGGTACTAGAGGGGTTATTTTTGTAGCAGCTCTGCTTGCAGGTGCAAGCCTAACTAAGTCAATGTACAGATCCAGAAAATAAAAAGGACCCTTTGAGGGCTAAATGGAACACTGGGAATGGATTCACATTATGGCTGATTGAAGTGTTTTTAATGATGTGCATCTCTATTGATCTCGTTCAGCCTACTACACAAGTAAACAGCATTTAAACCATGCTCCTACCTGTCAACAGGCACATACTTTACCAAATATAATCTCATTTTTAATGGAATTATAAATGATAAATACTTTTAAAACCCCATAAAAATTTAGTAATGTAAGAGACAGCCCTGAAATAAAATCCAGAAATGAATACAGTTCTTCCAGTTTCTCTGTCTGCAGAAGATAAGAAAAGCCAACCAGAAACATTCTTCAGAAGCAAAGTTAACTCCTTCAAAGAAGTGCTTCACAAGGACAAAGAAAATACAATGGTGAACACAATTGTGGCTGATTCAGCTCAGCCACAGACAGAAAATAAAAATGTTTTTTCTCATGACAGTGAGCATTGACTCATGCTAAAGTCAATTACCCCCAAAAGGATGGAAGCACCAGAAAAATCCAGCCAGAGGAACACACCAGCGAACAGAATGGCCATCAAACTGTTTGGAAATATATCTTTTAAATAGAACATTTAACAATCATTAGCAATAAATAAGAAACACTGAACTATCCAACAGCTACAAACCCACTGATTTTCCCAAGATGAGTCTGACCCCCAAGCTAAAGTTTCTACAGATCTAAAATTGGCCTCAATTGTGGCAAAAAAAGGACTACAATTCCTCCAATTCACCCCTTCTCATAATAAATAATCATTCCTATGAGGATTTTTAAAGATACAGAATCCTGACCAGACAAGAAGAGTTTAATTAAACTTAGAATGATCCTAAATCAACAAGCTGCTCATACATGCAGAGACTTTTGCTCTTAGAAAATGCCTTGGCTGGCTTTGCTTTTTGGAAAGGTAACTTTTCTGTATTTTAAGTGATATTTTGCTTTTCTGTAGGCAGTAATTTTCTGTTAGTCATGCTTCTAGGTCTCGGAATCTGAGGGTATCCAAGAAAATAAAACAAATCATCAGCATTATGAAGGATTTCTCCCTCTTTAATAAAGATAATATCAAACAACTCAAAGGCCTGCACATGATGGGAGAATACTTCAGTGAGTGCATAAACAACTGTGTCAGTCAGGCAGCATCACTCTGCTGTCTCATTTAGCTACACACAAGCTGCAACTGTGAGTCAGAGCTGCTCAATTATTTTAACGTGGCTGAACCATTCATAGTCCTCCGTTTCCAAGTAAATTCAGGGAGGTGTGAGGGGGTGGAAATCCGTGCGTGTGTCTTCTGTCAACTCAGAATGGTTACAAATCCTTTTCTGTGCCAGATCCACACAGGAAAACAACTGTTATGATCCTAAACTGCAAACCTCTCTCTCTGGTAAAATGAACTGCTGCGGTTCAGGAGTCAGGACATCCTTGATTCGTCTGGTGAACCCATGACCACCTACAGAATACACAGCACACACATGAATCCCTGGCAACAGAAGAAGATCACAACCCTGCAGTGTAAGCTGAATTTATTTGCAGCCTATCTACACAGCATCATTGATAAATTGCATAGGTTTCAAATTAAGAGAACTAAACATAGATGCCCACATGCTCATATACACATTGCCAGTACAAGCAACAGATTTGGGAATTAATTTCATGGCTCTAGCACGGATAGCTAATGCAATGGGAGATGCCTAAGGGTATCCAAGACACATGCACAGGCTTGACAGACATGATCAAGGACCTCTGGAAGATCCCTCTCCTCTAAACCATTAGCCAGAGGCCCCAAGAGGTTCTTTAAGATATTTAAATTAGCACTTATTATCTGGGCAACTGTTCAACACACTCCCTGTTCAATGCACTCCATGGACTATTAGAGTGGGATTTTGCTGATCAATCACTTGCTGTGCAGTTTAGGATGGCCTGAATTTCTCTCCAGCCTCTGACTGCTAATGAGATTTCCAGCAACTACAACCGAAACTTAAGCATCTAGCACATATGTACATATGTACAAACTGAAGCTTAAATATTAGTGTTAAACTTGAACTCAATGCTACACAAAGTTCTTACTGTGCCTCAATTTCTCCAACAGCAAGACAGAAATGGTGATACATGCTCTGTCAATGCATCCAATGCTAATGAGCACAGGTAAAACAGATTTTTATGCTGTCTTTAATTTTATAAAAGTGATAATGACCACAAAGCACAAAACAGGCAAGGTCCTTACATATGTTAATTCTTGCAACACTTGAAAACAGAATTAAAACCAGGTCCTACATGGATTCTGTATGAGTTTCACACACACAGAGGATGCCAAGGCCAGTGCTCTGAGAGCTGCAGGAAACTGAAATCCCAAGCACCTCCTCAGTTCCCACTGGGAAGATGGAGGTGCTCAGAGGCTGTCACAGGAACAAGACACTGAAGAAATGGATTCAATTCTTCACAAGAACTACCTTTGTGACCTTGGATAAAGAACATGCAGAAACACACATTCAGAATGGCTCAGAGCTTTGTGTTTTATTTAGATTTTAAGTGTAAGCTGGGCAGGACAAGTACTCTCCATTAGTGTTTGTTATTTAATGGATGATGCCAGTTGGAATAGGTCTGTAATACTCCTGCCTAAAACCATGATTTGCAGTTACCCACGAGCTCTGTTAACAGCTTCAAAATGTATTTTTAAATCATTTCCATTTACCCTTACTCGTCTCAGACTAGCAAGGGTATTTAACATGCCTGTATGTTTTCCTTGTCATTTCAGACGCTTCATCACAGCAAAATGCCCTTGAAAGCAGAGCCTGGAATACCAATGCTCGCTGCTGTGAGAGAGACCAACCTTATCTCTCAACTGCAGCTCTGCACAGGACACGCAGGTGAGAGATTTAATGGCTGTGCTGAGAGAAAACAGCATTTACTGCCAAGCCAGCAAAAGCAGCCCAGTTCAAAGGGGGGGGAAAAAAAAAAAGCCCACTGTCAAACAGCATGCAGTCAGACAGCAAATAATGAAGCAATGAATAATAGATTTCTTACGTAATTGCTATTTTATCCTGATATTATAGGGTGGGATTTATTTTGCTGCAACACTTTAAATCAAATAGTCTCTATTGTTAATCCCCAGATCAAACGGCAGACAAAAAAAGGTGTTGATACTTAAAATTTGCCATATACACAAATCACTTCTTGTCTTCATTACAGATGACACTGTTGTCTATTTTGATAAATCCTCTACTATTATTTTTTAATTTATGTTCAAAACACAGATGGAGATTAGATACAATCAGACCTAAAAGTCAGGTATAAAGATTCCAATGGCTCTAAAGTGAAATGAGAAACCTGTTAAGGAAGTTTTTTTTCCCCTAGAGCGTGAAAATGATGATCAGGGGAAAAAAAGGAAGAAATCTGAGTAATTTGGAGATATTAGTGCACTTGTAATGTATTTATAAAATGGATTTATCCTAGTTTCTCCTTAAAAGACTGATTTCATGATTTCACAAACAGAAGAGACCACGATGGAGCATTTAAGAGCCTGTATCTTATTTGAAGATAGATCAGATTTAGTTTCCCCCTTTTGCTCTCTCTAAAACCCAAACGTATTTTCCCAACTAGAACTCAAGAAACAGTCTTCCATTGTGAGATACAGCTCTAAAGAGACATCAACAAAAATAAAATAATTTAAAAATTAAAGCAGAACTAGTTCCCTTACAGGCATCTCATATATGAAGAATCAGTGTGGTTTCAGAAGGTATTTAATACAGTTCCAAATAATTTAGTTATTCTATATGTTGGTTCACTCTCTAATAAAAGAGCTTGACACTGCATTGTCAATATTAAATTGACAGCAATTAAATAGCAAATACATTAAAGTACAGGTGAGTGACAGAAAATTGATCTTATTTCAAAGCAACTGATCTATATTTAAACAGTGTGCTTCCATCTGAAACATGGAGCTTCAAACAACTAACCAAAATACATGATATTCCTCAAACCAAAGCTTTTTCAAGTAGTAGAACACTTCCATACAAAAATTCCATCTCATACTACTTTTTCTACGAAAGTAGAAAGAGGAAAAGGTTTAGTAACACCAAAGGCAGAAGGGGAAGAACCCAAATCTTGGGTCCAACTAACCAACAGCAAGTTCAGCTGTTACTCTAGAATAGGGTTTATTTGTTTCGTAGGTTGGTTGTTTGTTTTGCGTTTCTTTTTTTCATTTTACTTTAAGTAATTCAGTTTTAATCAGAAGCCCCTGTCAAAACTGGAAAAACCAGAAATAACTGTTTCTTCGAAGTTCTGTGAAGTTTCTTGTTTTCTTGGAAACAATACTTTCCCATCCTCTACTTTTTCATTCTTTTATAGGCTCATATAATCTTCTGGTTGCTTCACACTTGTGCAAACTCAGCTGATGATCTTGTTTGGCTTTGGGAATATGCTGGTTATAGAATTCACATCAAGTGACTACACACACTTGGGACCTAGAACTGATTCCAAAACCACACCTGCAGTTACTCCAGGTAACTAAGTCTGCCAAGAATACTCTAAGCTTAGAGGCCCAGTAGCACACAACAGTCCACATCTGTCCTGATATTGTTGGACATTTTGAAGGTCTTTTAGTTGCCTCCACTCCCAGCTACACTAACAGTTAAAGATACTTTCTAGAGCCTAATAGACCTGTTTAATTTTTTTTTGCAAAAACTGTATTAAGACGTTTCAATTGCAACGGTCAAAAAAACATATAGTCACTGGATCTCAGAAAATGTGAAGTAAAACTTCCATAAAGTCATAACTTCAGTCCCACAGCAACTGCCTTTGACTGGTGCATGTCCACACACACAGATGCAGACCTGGTAATCTGATGTGAGTGGTTCTCTGTAGTCCAGTCCATCTATCACTTTGTGCAAGACAGATTTAAACATCCAAATGAGGGGAGTCTTTAACAAAAACCGTAGTTAAAATTATCTGTTAATACAGGATGACTTTACCTGCTACTCAATTCTGCATTCCTAATCATGTCCACTTGTGTCCCAGTTAATTCCACTCTGAATTTTGCTCACAGCCTTATCACAGCTGACTCCACCTCATCACCAAGCAATGCATATTTAGTTATGTTTGTATTTCTTCACAAGTAAGCTCATCAAATTATCTGAGAATATTTATTGGTGATTTAACTTTAATTTGCTAGTTATTTTTTCAATCTGTTAACACAATTTCACACTAATATTCTATTCTAGTTACATGAATCCATTCATGGAAGTTATGGATACAACTCCAATTAAAAGCTTATCACATAGCTATACACCACTTAATTTTCAGTTTAGTTACTTAAATTAGAACAATGCAAATGAGCTATGAATGGAAAGTGCCAGCACTGAAGCACTCAAAAATTTCAACTATTAAGAGTTAATCCAATAGCCTCATTTTTTTATACAGTGCACGGTATCTCAGTTAAGGGGGGAAAGATGAGTCTGACTAAAAATCTCCAGTCGTCTCCACCTTGTGCCCTTTGATGTGAGGTGTTCCATACTAATGTCTACCATAAAATATGCATTTGTTTCAACAGTTTATTTTTCCTTGCAGCAAGCAGAGCTTACTGTAGAAAGCTGATTGTTTCCTCATTGTTGAAAAGATAAAATAGATTCAAGTATTAATTTGCAATTTAATATGAATTTTTAAAGTAATATCTATATATTTTAGTCATAAGCTGAGATTTTACAGTCAGAACTTCATATTCATCCTTCAACTTAAAATCCACAAGCAAAATCCTACTTTGGTTCACTTGAGATACCACCAACTATGTTACAATTTCCTCAGGCCACAGAGACAAATTTAGACTCAGATACTGCAATACACAGCAAGAGGCACCTTGGCTGTACCACCTGCTCTTCCCAAAGGATCACTTGGAACTGCTTCGTTTCATTCTATGGCAATGGTTTCATCGACTTGAACAAGAAGAAATTCATGCTCCAAAATATGTGTAACAGAGGAAGGTCACAACTCTTTAAATTACCACTTAAAAGAGAGCTAAAGAGTGTTCTAACATTGGATGATATCCAGTGATAGCAACCCCTTCTCATGGAAAGGACAAGCCCTGCAGCTGATGCAGCAGTTTAGAGTAGGAATGAATCCCAGCATGTGTCTCAAGCATGTTTGTGTTTCTGTGACATGGACAAAACTGAAGACAGTCCCGGGCCAAGAAACATTCCCTGAAGATAACTGAATTACAACTTGAACAAAAAATAGTGTCTTATCTTTCGGACATAGCAAGTGAAAGAGTTACTATTTCCTGTTCGGTCAATGTGCTTGTAGCATCCTAAAATGTGATGGCAATGTCTGGTTGCCATTTACAAAGTATTTTACATACATCAACAAAGCAGCCGGATTTTTGAAAGGACGTGGACCAGGCCATATACAGTGAGCAGATTTTAAAAAGAACTGATTTCCAAATAAAACAATTCCTGTATCAAGTCACAGATTGCCTCAGGGCAGTCTGCTCCACATTAGACTGTCTTATGAGAAGGCCACTGAAGCCTTCAAGGCATCACATTCACTGTAGTGATGGACATAATATATAAACTTTGCACATGAAAGGAGAGCCCCTTGCAAAGCACCAAAAGATTCTCATCAGTCTGCCAAGGCTACGAGCCAAGGGAGGCACAGTGGTCACGGACCAGGGACACTGTCCAGCCACAGGGGCTTCAACTGAGCTCACCCTGGCAGCAACACAGACCCACAGGGACTGAAACCACACTCACTCATAAAGACACAAATTCTAGCATCCCTAATGATAGTCCCAACTTGCTTCCTTGTTTCTGTAAAGATACAAAGGAAAAGGTGGATGACAGACAGACAGGTTTCTATATTAACATCCACTTAGACAAGCACTTAGCTACAAATCTGTAAAATAAATGTTCAAAAGCTACTAAATACCGCAGAATCATAGGAAGGACCTTTAAAGGTCATCTAGTCCAACTCCCCCTGCAAAAAGCAATTTGTCGAATCTGACCTTGGCTGTTTCCAGGGATGGGGCATTTTGAAAGTACACAGATTACAAAAGCTTTTCTGGAAGACAGAGTAGTTACCAAGTACAAAATTGTGCCACAGAGAATCTTCAAGGCACTGCTAGGGTTTTTTAAACGTCAATTTAAGTATAGAAAAAATTTATTTAAAATTTAATGGCCTACATCTTTGACTCTTCCTCTAATGCCTCTGAGCCATTCCCCAGTTACAACAACTGCTGTATTTCAATTTGCTAATTAAATTTTTCCATTTATCAAGATAAACACAAATAATTATTTTTGCTAGTTTATTTACTACTATACAAATTTCTGAAATAAAACATTTATACAAGCTTAATGCTCAAAGCCAAAAGAACTACTTCTAGAGCAGAGGGTGATCAAAGAAATAACATTTTTTCAAAGCAAAATTTTAAAAGACATAAAAATAATCTAGAGGTATTTTTTTCTACTGTTTAAAAGTCATTATTCTCAAACAGTGATTTTACAATCCACAGGATAGCTGCATGCAGCCAAAAGAATAATTTTTTAAATATGCAATGATTTTCCATCCATAATTCTTTATATGTAATAATGATGGAGAATTCAGTTGTACAGAATTTGCTTCGTCTAGAATTGAAGTATTACTTCCTTCGGTGAATGGGAAGCCAGAGGCACTTGTACTTACAACATGAATTTGTTAAGTAACAGAACACTGCAGAAGAACTTACATAAATAAAAGTGACCTGAAGTCTATGCAGTTTTAAATTCAAAGGAAAGAACAAACAGATCCTAGACAGAGATTTCAGTCTTCAGAATGGTAGATAACAGAGAACCAAACCCAAGCTTCTTTCTTTCCACTATCTCAGACCTCCATTTATCAATGTACAGAATCTGCTGCAATCTGGAAAGCCACTCAAACTGGCTGAACTAGAAAAAGAGACTCCTGTGTTCTCTCTATGTCCTGTTTTTGCAGAATAAAGTTTTCTAACCATTTAATCTTGTCTCTTAAATTACTTTTGAGATCTCATAATTTGAGAGCTTCTTGCTTAATTCATTGTTTATAAATTCTAATAAAAAACATCTGAAACTTTCCCCTCAAATCAAAGGCAGGGGGTTAGAACAACCTTAAATTTCATCAGTCTGGGGGTGTGTCACCAACTCATAAAATCCCACGACTGGGCAAACATAAATACAGCTTCCTTAAAAAAAGGCAGAAATGTGGTAGACAAGCACAAGCCTGCACAACTTCAAGAGATTTTTGGAAGGTGTTTTGAAAGAGACCATTGCAATCCATACACTCGAATGCTAAAATAAAGCAGCAAAAGTTTAAAGTTGGACTCCTTTTGAAGAGAATTTTTATTAGATTTTTGTCTAGTATGGTTTATTTCAGATAAATGAATGGGGGATCACATACTGTAAGTAATTTCAAACAGAAAATTACTAATGCAGAGAAGGCAAGATTGGTGCAGGAACTAAGTGCAGAAGAGGAGAACACTCCCTTCAGTGCCAGCAGTGGAAGTACCAATCCGTGGGAAGGCTGTGAATATCTTCTATTGAATTGTATTATTAGCAGCAATTTTATCTGTCATATTCATGACAACCCACGCGTGACCCACGACAACTCATGCAGCAGGTCAGCACTCACAGATCTGCCAATGGCTCGAAGTCTTCAAAGCATGAAAGATCAAGATTGGGACAAAAAACTGACCAGGACCAATAACCTGGGTAAGGTAACGTAACTAGCATTTGGAAAAAGCCACTGCATTCCCAGGGTTTGACAGTAGAATACTTCCAGGTAAAGACAGACAAGTGATTATGTCACTTCACACCACCTCAGCACAATTTAAGGAGAGAGAGAAAAGATGATGGTGGCATAGGAAGTGAATACACTCCTGTTATTGAAGAACAAGCTCCAAGATGTCTTTGGGAATGTTAACAGGACAGGATGATTGGCACTGCTGTGGGAAAGAAAAAGACAGGAGTGATTTGAAGGATGTTTTAAGTGTGGGAGGGAATAAATGCAGAGCAAAGAAGGCGATAAATTTGAAACGGAAATGTGAAACAGCAGCATGAGTATGTAAGAGTGATCGCGTTGGAGGGGGGGAAAAGAATCCTGAGAACATTCCTATCTCACACCATTCTGCATCTTCCCATATATCAGAATCATAGGCACAATGATTCACAGGGAAGATGCTTACCAGCAATGCTGAACAATGAAATAGCCTGGGAGAAAGCGTGGGAGTCGTGATACTCAGAGGCTGCACTGGTCAATACATTCCTGCAGCCACAGAACCAGGGAAAGAAAAGTTCTTAAAGCTGAAGTTTGCTGAGCACAGATAAACTTTGATTGATTGTCTGGGCCTGCCACCTGGAACCAGGGCAGAGGTATTTGCGACATACTCAGCATAAAAGAACAAAAAAGACATCAGAAGAGGAACAAGAGTTTGGCTGAAGTCATTCAAGTTTTTACGTTGCCAGCAAAGCACACGTAAGGGAACATTAAACCAGGCCAACTGGATTTAAGGAGCCAGGTAAGAACTAGGAAGCTAAATCAACTCCAGCTTTTGTGTTGATGACTCAAGTCAGGAGTAGAAAAGGAATGCTTCAAGACTTAAAGAAGATTCCCACCAAAGGAGCCACTGAAGCACAGACAACAGTGGGTTATGCCTATCAGTAAATTTGGAATACAGTCTCAAATCCAAATCTAATAGGAGCTTGTTATAACCTAAACCTAAGAACATACTAGAAGCTATTTTACTTCCACAGAGTTTGATTTTAATTTTGGTAAAAAACTTCAACAAGCGCCAGTCAAAGAAGTGCCCAAGTTTGTTTAATAAAATCTGTGATAAAATGATTCTGGGGAGTGCTAAATCAGTACGAGCAATTGATCATTTTAAATTAAGTGGTCTGCAATGATAAATTTAAGTGAGGGCAAACAGGAACCAGGAGTAGTCTGATACCAGCACATCAACACTCCTGAATGTACCAAGAAAATTCTGCTTCATACAGAGCTTTTTTAAGAATGTGTTGCAAGAAGCTGTGACTTTTTTATAAGGGAAGGAAGATGAGTAAGAAGCAGGGAATAGCTGCAGCTGGAGGGCAAGTCTGGAGACCATTCAGTCCAACTCCCTGCTCTGTGCAGGGTCAAACTAGAGCAGGTTGCTCAGGGTCATGTCCGGTCAGGACTGGAGTATTCCCAAAGACTGTCCACAGTCTCTCTAGGCAAACTGTGCTAACACTTGATCATCTTACCGTAAAGAGAAGGTTTTAGTACAAACTTTCTTTTTAATGTTCACATTTTTTTTTTCAGTTTGTGTCCACTGTATTGCTTTTCACACCACTGAGAAGAGTCTGGATTCAGCTTCTTCAGTCTTCTACAGAGATGCTTACGCACAGCACTGGCCCGAGCACCAACCCCAGGGGTGCACCACCACTGTCTGACCTCCAGCAGGACTTCATGCTGCTGATCACAACTCTTTATCTCAGCAGCTGAGCCACTTTCCAATCCTCCTCACTGTCTACTCATCTAGTACCTACTTCATTAGTTTGTGCATGGGGATGGCACAGGAGACAGCGCCAAGAGACCTAAAGTCAAGATGAAGAGTATCTACTGCTCTCCCCTCATCCACTGACCATCATCAGGTTCATCAGGCATGACTTTCCATACATTTACATTTCACACTATAATTTAAGGAATTAATCAAACCCTACATCTAACATTTTTTCCCCTCTCCCATTATTTGCCTTTCTGTCCCCTCTGCTTTTTATTCTCTCTCTCCACATCTGAAATTCAGCTAAGCATGCTCTAGCACAACATATTTGCAGATGGCTGCCCAGTAGCTTCACAACACAGAAATGTAAAGATCAGAATACAATCCATGGCAATGCGACAGTCACTCGTTACCAAAAATGTATTCTTCTTTTAAAATGTTTTAGAGAGTTTATATGACTTAGGCTCATGCTATATTTGGCCCCAGGAATAAGGTTTAAGCCTCCACAAGCAGGGAAGAAAAATCTCAACTTCAATACATTTCACACATACAACAGTATTTTATAGGTGCAACTGTATTTGCACTTAGTTCAGACCAGCATTGTGCTTTTGAAGCAAACCTCCTGACAACCCTCACCTATCACACTTTGTTCTACACCACTGCTCAGGCTGAGTGTGCAAATTGGATTTCTTGGGACAAAACTGAAGTGGAAAAGGCATTCCAGGCACGCTCAGTCCAGAGAACACAAACTAGGTTCAAAAGTAGTCTGAAATACCACATGCACACAGAAATACAACAGACCCACTCTGGCAAGATTCAGTCTGGAGACAGCTTCCTTTAGCAGAGGTTGCCAGAAAGTAAGAACTTCAGCACAGGGTACTTGGCCGCTATGTGGAAAAAAGTAAATTTAATCAATGCAAAAAAGATTAGGTTGGTGTCAGAATTCTGATCTATTTTCCATTTCTTCCTAGTTATGCAAGAAGGAACACCAAGATGAGAACTTCTGATCTGTAGTAACAACAATGCACAGAAGGGCCAGGAATAAGTCCAAGTAAAAGCACGATTTTAAGAGGCCTGCAACCACCCACACTCCACCTATGGCAGGTTACACACAAGGAAACTCTACATCTGCCAATTAGACAAGAAAAACGCCGACACCAGACACTGCGAATCAGTTTTCTTCAGCAGATGTCAATCTTCACATGGAAAGATTAAATGCTTTACAAAGTCCTAAGAGAAACACAGCACAAAGAAATGACTGACTGCTGAATGACCTTCAAAAGTCAAAGAACGAAAGAACAGCCATGCACCTAAACCCATATTACTTCCCAGGATACTCCAGTAAAGTTCCATGCAAACGTATGTTTTATAGGCCAGCAGAATAACCCACCTTGGAAGGGACCACTGGAGGTCATCTGGTGCAACCTCCTACCCAAGGCACAGAGACCTTCAAGGTCAAATCAGATTGCTCAGGGCCCTGTTCAATCAACTTCCAAAAAATCTTCCAAGGATAGAGGTTTCTCAGCCTTCTTAGCAGCTTGATTCAGTGCTTACCCATTGTGAAAACTGTTTTTTCCTTTTAAGTTTTGAGGTGGGAAATTCTGACTGGGTTTATTTGCTGCCTTCTGTGGTGCACCTGCAAGACAAGTATATTGTCTCTTCTCTACACTCACTTGGTGGCAGAGGACAATTAGATCCCTCCAGAGTCTTATTCTTCTCCTTAGGCCAAACAAACTGAACCCCACACACAGGATCTCCTCATTACATGCTCTACTTCAGAGCCCCTCTCCAGATTGTCAACATCTTTTTTTTGTGTACAAAAGCCCAAAACGGGACACGCTATCCCAGATGTTGCTTCATCAGTAAGTAAAATAAATCACCTCCTTCAGCCTGCTGGCTCTGCGCCTGCTGACGTAGCACACGATGCAGTTATCTGTGACTGAGGACTGGAGTCTGAACATTTTAAAATACAGAAGCCTCACGGTGAAAAAATAGAAATGAAACACAGCTGGAAGCAAATTTACCCCTTTCTGCTGCATCCTCAGAGATAGAAGGGCTACCCTGCGGGGGGCTTTCCATCCAGTAATAAAGTGGCTTCCTGCACTGCAGGAAACTCACCGTGTTCTCTGATTCCCTGGGAAGTCCCTTTCCAGTGTCTCTGCAGCTTGTGCTTCTGTCTTAACAAAACTCTGTTGCACTGCAGGTTTCTTCCTCTTCACCTTTCTCCTCCCCTGCTATTTCCTGCTCTGGAAGCCTGCTTTTCCCAGGGCTCAGCTGCTTCCAAGGAACAAACATCTCTTCGGCTGTTCAGCAGCCGAGGTTTCAGGGTCCAGTAGCTCATAGAAGGCAAACTGAGCTCTGTAAATCACTCTCAGACATTAAAAAAACAAAACCACAGACACAAGAAATAATACACTAATACTAAGCATTCAAATAAAATGCAAATATCACCTGTTTCATAAGCACTTTAAAGAGCTTTCACTAAGACCGACTTATCTAAATCCTGACCCAATGATCTCATTTGTGAGTTGAGGAAGTATGGGCTGCATGATCAGACTGTTAAAATGGGTTGAGAACTTGCTGAACTGACAGGCTGGAAGACTAATTATCAAGTGCTCAACATCCATTTGACAAAAAATAACAAGATGAATATCACAAGGGTCAGTACCAGGGCACACACTGCTCAGTATCTTCCTAAACACTCTGGGCAACAAGGCAAATTGCAAACGTGCTGAAAGTGCAAATGAAAGTAAAATAGTAAAGAAGGGGCAAAGACTTCTGTTTCAATAAAAAAGGGGAAAAAAAAATTCACTTGAAGGGTAATACAGGTGTCATCTGCCAGACAGGCTGTGGAGTTACATGGAGGTTTTCAAGAGCTGATGAAAAAATGTCAGAGTTGACCTCAACTAGTGTTGGCAACAGTCCTAAACTTGAAGGCAGAGGCTGGACCAGATGGCCACCAGAGATCCCTTCCAACCCACATCTGTGTGATCCTGTGAAGATACAACACAGGAACTTAATTGCTCAGGACACCAATAGTAATTTGGGGAACAAACACTCCTGGCAAGGACAAAGCACATCTTAGTCTGACACATGGATGCACCAACTAAAACAATTCCCATCCTATTCAGGCAAATGGGCACTTGTTACCACTCTCAGACTCAAAAAGGAATGTGTTGGTTTCAGACTTTCTCATTAGAGGTTTTTAATTATAATATGCATGAGGAAAACCAGGGCAGTCTGCTTACTTGTACACACAAAAAAAACTGAACTAGAGAGAAGTCAAATTCAAAGTCAAATAATACAATGTACTTTGTATTGCCAAGAACTTAAAGAAGATTCTGTCTTCTGTCGACAAATCTCTGTCGACTCCTCCTTGACTGCCACCTAAATATCACTGTAAGGTACATTTTAAATACCTCACTACATTTACCCAAACTTTCAGTTTCAATGTAACTCATCACAATGGCTTCTGAGCGTACAAAACCATCTTTTTGCTATTTGGCCTATAGGCTTTTTCACCACTGCTACCAGAAGATATTCCAGTTAGAGCAAACTGTTCTGCAAATAGAACAATTACTCTTGCAGTGATGAGTTGTCTTTCTACCCAAAAAAATTCTTGTGCCCAGTCTGAGTTGCCTAAACTGCTCCAGTAACTCATTTGTTTGAAATGTGGCAAGTAGGCTTCCTACTGCTATTCTTAAAATTACCTGACTGTTCCACTAGTCCAAGAAAATCACAGTGAGCTTCCATATCAGAATTATTTTCCTGAAGGATGCACACACACTACGTGAATATGCACATGCAACACAAAAAAACAAACTTCAAAAACATTCAACTGGTAGGAAGGTTTATTATCTGCTCTTACATACTCAGATTACAGAAAAAAGTAATGATCACGCTCAGTTCATGCAAATATATTATGTTAATTTTTTTTCTACACACAGCAAAAACATTTTTAGTTACTACCTTAGAGCAGGAAGTTCATAATTAAATGTTCTGGCTTAGGATTCACTGAAAAGTCCAAGCTGCATAAATAAGACATGCTATCACCAAGATTACTTAAGGTATTAGAGGGACATGAGTCATATCTAACTAAAAAAAACCTCCTCTTGGCATCACTAGTGTTACATTATTCATTTTGGTTGTGTTTATTCCTCTAGAGTCTAGGACATTGTATAAGGTGCTGCATTAACAAGCATCACAGTCCTAACACAGTTAAGATAATCAATAATCACATCAAAGAGATCAGTCCTTCTATCTGCAAGACTTCGAAATTACACTTTTTTTCCTCTTTATGTTTTATGCATTTAAAACTACTGATGTATCCAAATATTTCAGGAAGCATTCTCCCCAGTCCATTCATTACCTACCTTTTCACATTAGATAGTGACTGTACCCATTAGGCACCAATTAGCTCTGCTAAGTATTTCTGTGCATATCTGGAGGACATTCCACCTCCCCCATAAAGATAAGAATACCAAAGATTTCTCCCCACCCCTTAGCAGCCAAGTGGAGAAGGCACATGCGATTTATTCTTATTTTTACCAAAAACAGTCTCCTTAGCAAGGTTGTGCTATGAAAAGCACAAGTACTCAATCTTTTCATTTTGCTCAAAAAACACCATAAATGTATTTAAATAATTTACTATTACATATTTTAGCTGATGCCATTCATCTAAACCAGGATGAAACTATATCCATATTATGCATTACCTTGCTTTCAAATAATCCTATATACTTCCGTAGGGCTTTGCCAAATAAGAAAATAAATATGCATAAACATGGATCAGATTTTAATCATCTTAATGCAACAGTACTTCTCCTCCTTTATCAAAAAGAAAAAAAGAAATGATGAGGGGCTCCCTGTAACAGCCAGGCTTAAGTGCCTTAAATCATTCCTGGGATACATTTGCTCTGTACAAGTGCCTGAAAGGAGGCTGTATCCAGGTAGAGCTTGGTCTCTTCTCCCAGGTAAGAAGCAAAAGGATGAGTGGAAATGGCCTCAAGTTGCTCCAGAGAAGGTTTAGACTCATATTAGGAAAAATTTCTTCATTTAAAGGGTTGCCAGGCATTGGAACAGGCTGCCCAGGGAACTGGTGGAATCACCCTCCCTGGAAGTGCTCAAAAGGCAGGTGCATGTGGCACTTGGGGATATGGATTAGTGGTGCCCTTGGCAGTGCTGGGTTAATGGTTGGACTCCATGATCTCAGAAGTCTTTGCCAACCTTAATGACTCTGTGATTCCATTTATCCCAACAACATCCAGCTCCAGTAGTGGGGAGAGTAATGGAGTCCTGGTGAGGAGAGGAAGATAAACCTGTACACAATTTGGGTCCCAAGTCCTAACTAGACCAATAATCATTTGGTTATGCTTCCTCACCACAGCATGGAAAGCAAAGCTGCTCTGTGACAGAGGATTAGCTGGAATCTCACATTATAGTGATGAAGCCCTTGCCAGAAAAAGATTTGATTTACAGCAGCCCATGACGATGGCATTACATATGTCATATTTAATAGGACTGAATTCCTTCTCAGTAGATACTCACCAACATTCAGTTGAGTGACTCAAAGCAATAAATTGATTTTAGGTTTTAAACAAAACTATGACAAGAAGTTGCCTTTAAAAACAATTTAATTAGTGGGCTCTAACTACTCTAGGGTCTAAAACTAAACGGTTCTCCTCCAGTTTGTCCCTTCTCTCAGCCTTGCTACTCTATCGGGTGTAGTCACCTATTTACACCACTTTACCTGGTAATGCTGCTGGTATGGTCACAAGGGACAACAGAACCTATTTTAACAGGTTTGCAAGCAAGCAGAACAATGAAATTATTTCAGTCTGTCTTTCTAGCTATATACAGTATACCACTGATGGAATAAACACATGGAATGAGGGAAAACTTCAGAAATGTTGAAGATAAAAGGCTAGAAGCTGAGTTCAGGTGCTGCAGAAATTAAGATCTAGGTCCACCATAAGCAAAAACACTGCAAAAGAAAAATGAGAGTAATAATAATTCCTCTCTAAAATTATTTTGCAGGTCTGAAATGAAACACATTTAGGGTGAACACTGTTGTTCTAACTCCAAATAACCAGCAAGGATTAAAAACTGTATTTTGTATTTAATACTCCAGTGGCAGGGTATTTAAAACTACAGTCCTTAACATGTATTATCTTTCCCTCTTCCAAAGCAAGTGCTGTGTGGTGCAGGGAGGAGTCAGCAGATGGCACCCATGAACCAGAGCACACACACCCTGATGGCCTTTAGCTCACTCATAGTGGGCTGGGTTATCCACAGAAAGTCTGGGATTTCTTTCTGTACCAGCCAGGATTTTCCTTTACACCACATAAATAGTCCAAGTGTGTATAAATCAAGTTTACCTTCACTATCAAGAGCACTTGCTACACAATCATCAGGTGCAAGGAGAGATCAGAAAGAAGTGGAACAGTGATTTTCATAATTTTAATCTCAAATTCCTCAGTATCAGTATTTTTACCCCAGTTTTCAGAAGTGATGTTTCTTTTTGAGAATGCCAGTTGCAAAAACTCCCTTTCACCTTGCCAAACACACACCTAAGGTACGACCTCAAAAAAACAAAAAAATACCAAAAAAAACCAACAAAAAAATCAACCTACAGGTGGCAATTCAGGTCAAAAAACCAGAATGCGTTAACAAGAACCTTAAATTCTTCAGAAAATCAGTATTGCAGTACTGACACAACTCATGTTTTACAGGTCTGAGGTTAACAGCAGTCCTTATGCTACAAGAATGTGGATAAATGATAGCTCAAGGTACTTCAGTAACAAAATAAGGTAGGGAGGGCATTAATTGCTAATGCAGAAGTAGAAGAAAAAGCAAGGCAGGTACCAAATATTTGGAGACTGGATTGTCCAGAAACTGTACACTGCATCCTTGCAGTACATAAACCATCTAAAATTCCCAAAAGCCACTGTCTTCACATGACTTCTACCTTATAAAGAATTTTCTAAAAATCCAGTGCCTATTATTGTTCATGTTCAAACTCCATCATGCCTTCTCCTCCCTTCAGCTACACTAGAAAGTAGTTGGTTTTTACATGAAACTAATTCTCATACCAAGTGCAGATTCATGCAACACTTCCCCCCCCCCGCCCCGTTAGAGAAAGAATGGGCTGGAAAAATACAGAGTTGTGCTGGGAATGGAAGACATGGAAAAATCTCATCTTCACTCAAGCTACTGATAAGGTGTACATCCATCTCTTTCTGTTTCAAGACTGACAAATATCAGATAAGGATTTAATTCTTAGACCTGAAGTAAACACATGGAATACAGACACGTAGCTTGGACCAGCTATTTTAAGCAGTTGCCTTTGTTGTCGCCACACGGCGTCAATCACATCATACATTTTAGATCAACAGAAAGACTGTGATGCAGCAGGGTTCTGAATAGATAATCAGAACTGTGCTTCAGTAAGTGACAGCTCCACAAGAAAAATTCTCAAAATCTAAATACATGCACAGGACAAACTGCATCTGCTATATGTAGGTCACAAACCAGCAGGGAATCAGCAAAACTTCCATTCAGAACTGTAAGAGCGATAGATTAAGATAATAAAACAGTTTCTTTGGAAAATACTTATTAAAAGGTATAAGCTTTTTTACTTAAATCATTTGAAACTGGAAAATAAAAAAAGGAAGAGAGATTATCTTCCTAAGAAACACTCCTGTAACACTTGTGCAGTATTTCTCCTTCTTAAATGTGAGGCAAACAGGAGCAATCACAGGAGCAGCTGCATCACAGAGCATACAGCTGGTAGAACGGACACCAGGTAATGAAACACCTGAAAGGAAGATTTGTAGTTACAGATGCAAAAGATAAAGGGATTTACAGAAGGACACGAGAAGGAAGGACAACATAAAAGCATTCTGTCATAAGTTTCCACAGCTCCTGTTGACAGCAGCAGACTTTAAAGGAATTTGTAAGTGTCTCTGACTAAATCCCTCAAGTCAGACAGTTTGAAGGAGTCCTGCACGTTTATTCAGAGGAACAGGATCCGCAGTATGTAAGAACTGAACGGGTCTAGAAGTAACTCATTTAAGCATCTAACATTATATATCCCAAATTGTGTCTCTGCTTGTTAAAGAAACATTCCTGGGAGAATCCACCCAGAAGCTTTGCAAAAGCAAAAAAGTGAAAGCAAGCACTGCCAACTTGCTAACGTACATTAAAAATGTTTGGTATCACACAGAAGGCAGCCTCTGGGCTGTGTCAGTGCTCTCAGTCTGTACATGGCCCTGCCCCAGGAACTCAAAGAAAGCCAAGTAACAATAACTCCAGCCCCCACACTGGCAGAAGGCTGATTTAGACGGCCCTGTGGCTCAATGCAACACAACCTCAGCCATATGAAATATCCATTCCCTTCTCTTCAAGACTGCTGCTATTTCAGCCTCAGTGAACTGACTGTGCTATCAGTCAAGGATACCACAAAATCCAGCTGTTTAACAAAAAAAACAACCAAAAGCTTTCAAGAAGAAATTTTAAAAAATCATCATCCAAAAGAGACATGTGTTTCTTGATTTTATCATGGCTTTTTTAAGTCAGCCCAGGTACACACCAGTCTGTTATTGAGGCCTTATCACAAGGGAAATCTCCCCCCCATTGAGGGCTGGTACCTCATTTCCTCAGCATCTTCTGAAGTTCTCAGTTTGTTCTTCCCCTGTAAGCCAGCCACACGCTGGAAACACAGGGATGAAATCACCAGATTTCTCCCCAGTACTGGTTCCAGTAACATGAAATGCAAAATTTCTAAATTCTGCGTACTGCAGCCTTACAATGTCTTTATGCTTTTTTAACTCACCATAGGGCCAGGTAAAGACAACACACAAAGACTTGAGTCCACCCTGCTGCAGTGGAAGAGTTGCTTTCAGTTCTCTCTTGTCAGAGACACTGTAAATTTTTTTCCCATTTTACTGTCATCTTAACTTCCAGCTCATTAGTCCCAACACATGGAAGGCTTCTCTTATCCCTCTGAGACAAACACATTCCATCTACCGTATCTGCAATGCCTCTGCTTCTGGATTAAGTTTCAAAGCCCAGTACAAAAGTTATGTACTTATGTACAAAACCTAAGCAGGGTAGAGTGTCCAGAAAATACAACCGAATCAGAAGAAAATAGCCTAAAAGTAATCACATTCAACCAAGACAATTAAAGAAAGTACATGCACACACACTACACAGGAAACGGAGAACTCAAACAAAATCCTCACTGATGGAGTGGTATAGTTAGTTTATCAGCAGATCTTGTTGCCCCAGGATTGGATCTCAGAACAAAACCATGGAGAAATCTTTGCACTACTGCAGCAAATGCTAAAATTTCCACCAGCTGGAAAAGGAATTCATCTGGCACAGAAGAACACATGTTTTCAAATGCACAGGAGTAATTGATAATTCATATCACCTTGATTCAACTATGATCTCTCAACCTTGTGCTCAAATCTCTTGCAGATTTTGTCTTAATTAATGCCACAATCTTAAAGCTGCCATCTCTCCCTTCCATCCTGTATTTTCTCACACCACCTCCCCATACCCCTCATTTTCTAAGACAACATTCCTCTTCAAAGCATTATTTTTTACGCACCTCTATTAAGCATTAGCTTATTAATTACATTTAACTCTTGCACAGTGTTAACATATATTTTGTATGAAAGGTTTGAATGTGATTAAACTATAAGGTTGCTTCTGTAAACACAATGTCTTTATGGACTGCTAATGAAGGCTGACCTTCATTTAGCAGCCTTTTCCTTGGGCCAGAAAACTGATAGCAGAACTTGTGGATGGATTAGGACCTCTGATGCTATTAAAATAAAGAACAGCTGCTGCCCTAACCACATTAGAATGGCTTTACTGCACTTTTCAATTACTATCAGACAGAAAAACAGGATTTTTGTTGACTTCAGAGTGACAGTTTGCTGGAGGGAGAAGGGCAAAACTGTGTTTGATTATCAGCAGATATTTGCTGATAAGAACTACTTAGTGGAACAAACCAAAGATTTTTCTATAAATTACATAAAGGCAGCTTTTCCCTCTGGGAGCTGTAGCTCTTGCTTGTGTCAGCAGATACCAGAAGGGTTGACTTCTTCCTTTAATATGCAATGTGCCAGCATCAGTTTCAATTAGACCCAAGGAAGTTCCTGCAGAGTTCAAGACTGTGGTTTATTCCAAGTGTGAGCTGGTGTCTTGTCACCTCAGCTTTTATTGCTTTACAAGAACATGCCATGCTTTAAACTGCCATACAAGGAAAAAAAAGAGAAAAAACCTCAAAACAGGAGTAACACTGGTCAAGAATAGCAAGTATGACCAGTTAGAATAAATCTTAACATCCCAGAAAACAATATATCCTGCAATCATCCTGGAAAAGACAGGTTCAGTATTCTGTGTACATGCAGTCAAACTCCAGTATTTTCAAGGAGGATAATTAGAAGGAAAAAAAAAAAAACACTACCAAAACTCCGTCAGCAAAAGTTCCTGGCTGAACCCCAGTTCCAGCCAACCGTCGTGGACTTCAGAGGAAAGCCCCACCAGCCTCAGTGCTCCAGGCCAGATCCAACTTCCTCAAAGATCAAAAGGCATTTGAGTCCAGGAATTTAGTTCAACCTATTACAGGAGACAGACAACTGCCAAGTGGAATCTTAACCTAAATTTGTACAGTGTTAGGGATATCTAAATCAGACCGACCTACGGTTTATCCTACCGTGTCCATTGCACTGGAGAAAGGAGTAATTGAGAGGATGATTTTTACTGACTTACACACAAGACCCTGCAATTCCCTATGGCTCCCAGAGCCTGTTTTCTCATGCCATAACAGAAGGCCCTCATAAACATTGGCATGGATTTACTAACACCTTTGTTAAAATGTCTCATTATTCAAAAGTCTGTATTTTAGTGGAACTGATAAGAAAATTATATTTCTGTTAAAAAAAAAAAAAACAACCAACTTACTCTGAATGGTCCTTTCCCAGGAAAGATTTCCCACCCGCCCTGGTTTGAGATAACACATTCCCTCTAGACTACAGAATAGAGCACAGCCACAGAAAGCCAACACGACAAGAATTTTTCCATAGTTGCTCTTAAGGAAAAAAAGTATGTTTCCAAATTTAAAAAGCAGACAGTAACTGCTGTCTTGTGTGTTCTGGAAAGAACATTAATCAGTTTATTTTTGTAATTTACAAACAACTAGTATAGTTAAATGCTTTGAAGCACTACTTCAGATTTCAGCTGCGAGGAATACAGGCCTACCTTTAACCCAGTTGGTCTTTTGCCAGGCAAGTTCTCCCATCGAAACAGGGGCATTTGTGCTACCAAGAACACTGTGCATGGATGGGAAAATAACCCCAAGTACTGTAACAATTATTAGACAGCATACACATGACAGTGGCCTTTCAGACCCAGAAATACTTGTTACTTACTTTCTGGTTGGTTGAGGGGTTTTTGTTGTTTAAAAAGAAAACAACACCACCAGCAACACCACAAAAACACCAAACCAGATTTTCAGAGCAGGACTGAACATTGATTCAGTTGAGAAATATTCAGAGCTGGGTAATTCCTGCATGCCAACAGCATAATCTCCAGAACAACCCAAGAGAAGATGGAAGGAATGCCTAAACTAGACTGACAACTCCTTACAGCTCCTTTGGAAATTCTGCAGATCACCTCAGAGGAAATTACCATCAGACCCTATATACATACATAAATTCAAGTTGTCTTGTTAAGAGCTACAAGAGCAGCCTTAAATCATCTCCTTATAAATATGCATTGACATTCTGAATATGCAAAACACACCAATCAAAATTAACTCATTTTCTGCCCCTGAACCAGAATGAATACTCAACAGATCCCAAATGTCAGTGAAGGTGAACTTCCCTACTGCCCCTTCTCCAGTAAAACCTCAGCTCCTTATGATTAAGTGGCTTGAGACCTAAGGAGTTCCAGACACTGCGATGCTCTGTGGATCTTACTGCCAGTCATGTTTAGACAGTTCACAGCCTACAGTACATCCAACTTCATGAAGTTACTGCTCCTCTTATCTGAGCTCCTCAATAGAACACCTGACCTGTGAGCAAAGCACAGGAACAACAGCTACAGGGAGGAGCTGTGACACCACATCCCGTTCCATGTGCCGACACAGAACTGGGTAACGAGGTCCAGCAGCTACATCATGGGGTAAAAGGGACGGGGGTTTATGAATGACAAATACAGAATCATAGAATGGTTTGGGTTGGAAGGGACCTAAAAAGATGATCTAGTTCCAACCCCTGCTATGGGCAGGGACACCTTCCATAGACCAGGTTGCTCCAAGCTCCATCCAAGCTGGCCTTAAATACTGACAGGGATGGGGCATTCACATCTTCTCTGGGCAACCTGTGCCAGGGCCTCACCACCCTCACAATCAAGAATTTCTTCTTAATATCAAACATCAGCCTACCCTCCTTTGGTTTAAGGCCATTTTAAAGCCAAGTATCAATAGCTTTTTCCAATTGTAGAGAGAACTTGTATAATGAGGCTGAAAAAGTTGGGCTTAGCACTCCAGCAGTCAGATGGAATATCAGATGCAGAGCAAGGAAGGTCACAGGTGTTTTCAGACAAAACACTGTATTGCTCAGAGATGGTTTGTATGAAAAGTATTTGAAATTAGTTACAGAAAAAAAATAATGCAATGGAAAAAGAACTTTAGACTCCACATTTCTCAGAGCAAGAACAGCTTCCTAAAGCTTTATTTTAGTGCTTCCATAATCACACAAAAAAAGCAGTGCTTGGCTATCTGCAAACCAGCACCCAGGGAAAAATGCAAAATAGGATTCCCAGAGGGCAGCTCTGATTCATGAAGGACACTGTTCCTGCAACCTCCCTTTGCAAGCTCTCTGTATTTTCATTTTATCAGATGCATAGACATAGTAAAGAAACACTTCTATTTCCACAGAATGCCAGGGAGTAACACTGATGTCATTTATAAAGCAGAAAAAAGCAAAGCAGGTAGAGATTCCACAGCACGAGGCACAGTCTGCTTCAAGTGGCAGCTTCTGATAATGTTATCATATCAACCACCACCAACCTTAAAAGGTAGAAAAACTGAAAGTAAAACAAAGCAACAGCAAGTGTACCGGGAAGGCAGAGTGAAGCCTGCATTCCTTTCCAGCCTTGGAGCCTGACTTCATCTTTGCTAGGGTGACCTTCCACTGGGTCCAGGACTGAATACTAATATTAGACTAAAAAGAAGTGTGCCACCCTCTAAATATAATGATGACTCAACACCTAGAGGCTTCAGTGATGTAATATGAACAAAGAGATTCTGACTTCACAATCTAGATGCTTAAAACTCAAGTCAAAAGGAACAGATCTTCCCCTGCAGACACAAAGCCTGCCTAGAGCCTCCCAGAGCATCATCTTGAATCAGCCTGTAGGAAAAGGGAACCGAAGAAACATTGCCCACACGGCAGCAGACACACTGGCTCCACTTTGTTTAAAAGGAGCACCGAACAGACACATTTCAATTATCTGCTTCAGTGAAAGCATCAGCAGAAAGTTTCAGTTCCAGAATTAACATAAAAAAGTTAAAGACAACACAGCAGACCAGTGAGCAGTCCAGTGTATTTCACTGAATCTTAAAAATAAAAATAGCAGCATGAAAATGTGCTTTGTTGAGAAATCCGAATGCAAGAACAAATGAAAAAAAGCCTTTACAAGTAAGGCTACAAAGGTCTCTTACAGCATCACCCTTGGACAAATATTCCAGCACACACCTGAGGGAGCCTTAAATATTTTTCAGGATCCAAGTTCAATAATACATCTTAAAAAAAAAAGTCAAAGGAAGTCTAACAGGGGTTTCTGCAGTAACAGCAAGCAATCATCCAATATATGTAAATAAAGTTGTAATGTGAAAGAATCCGTCATGAAAATAGTAGTTGTTTTCATAGTAAAGTCCTTCTATTAAAATAGGATTATCTTTTCCATTGGCTTGTTAGTTTGACTTTTCTCCTTCCTGCTCCACCCCACCTCCATTAAGCTCACGGTTCATTAAATGCATTTTTAATCACCTTCAATCCCAAGTCTTGCATTCCCACACTGGCCCTCTGCATCAGAAGAATCATCATACGCTTCAATAGATGTTCAGAGAATCAAAGATTGTAGGAGGTTGGAAAGGACCTCTGGAGATCATCTTTTCCAACCCACCCCTGGCACAAGCAGGGCCACCTAGAGCTCAGCTACCCAGAAGCACGTCCAGACAGCTTTGGAGTATCTCCATGGAGAGCAAGAGACTGCACCACCCCCCTGGGCACCCTGTGGTATCACTGCCACAGCAAAAAAGTGTTTCCTGATGTTCAGAGGGAACCTCCTGTGTTTCAGTTGATGTCCGTGGCCTCTGCTCCTGGCACTTGGCACCACTGAAAAGAGCCTGGATCAACCTTGTTTGCATCCTGTCTTCAGGTGTCCACTGCTCACATCCACCCGAGCCTTCTCCAGCTCAACAGGCACAGCTCCACTGGCCTTTCTTCAGAACAGACAGGTTCCCATCCCTTCATCTCTGTGGCCTCCCTCCAGGATGTCTGTCTTCCTCATGCTGGAAATTCCAGAACTGGACACATTTGATCAGTATTTCCTCGTGCAGAAATAATAATAGTACCTCCTAGTGGTTTAAATTACATCGGCAAGAAAAAGCACTTGGTGGACTTTGGCTACCACTGCCTAGGCAGCTTCACCATAACTAAAATGCTCAGAAACTGATGAATCATTCTTTACCTGAAATAAAACCATCAAGTTTAATCGGTGCTCCTTCCAGTTTGAGCCAAAAGAATTGGGAAAAAAGGAGCATGCAGCTTCTAAAAAGCTTGAGGAAACACATCCTTCTCTCATGAAAACATATTCTAATAATGACAGCTTTGTGTAAGCATCTCCTGAGGCACTACAGCATCTGAAGAAACCATCCTAAGAGACAAAGATGCTTCACTTTGACAGTGTGTTTACCAGTCCCAGCCTGAAGGAAGTTCAAGTCACAGAACAGAAAGGTTGGTTTTACAAAACAGCGATACAGCATAACAAAAGCACAACAAAAGGGTTACTAGCCAAAGTTTAGGGGCTATGGGTAGCAATTAACTGCTGAGACACTCTCAATACCCACCCTCAGGAGTTATCAGAGTCATGCCCTTTGGCTCACCAACACAGTTGCTTTATCAGAAAAGCTAAAATGAGCATTACCTCCCATTCAGTCACACTACCAGCCAAAAATAAGTCTCAATTTTGCCATATCTTGCTCACACATAAATAATCCCATCAGTTTTTCCAAGACATGCAACAAAACCCAGGGTTAAGGAGTAATTTTATTTTTAGCTTCTTTACAATAAGAATTCCATGACCCAACCAAGTCAGTGCTCTACGCTCCAAAACACCAAATTAATCTGCCCCTACCATTAACAGCTTTATGCCAAAACAAATGATCAGAACACAGGACAGTGACAGGGACACAACCAAATGTGATCCTAGCTTTGCAACAGATTATCCTGGTGGACAATCTTCTCCACACCTTTCCTGGGTTTTAGGAACTAAAAAGCTCTGTATTTTCTAGCACACTGTAAAGAAGGTACAATTTCATTTTCCATAGGAAGGTGCAGGCTGTCCATGATGGGGGTGGAGATAAGCAAAGCCACCCCCCTCAGCAAGCTGCTAAACTACTCTGCACAAATCCTTAAACGCCCACATTATCGACCCAGTTGCCTGGGGCATTCGCCTGATCCAAGCACACATTTCTTTCCAAGAACACAGGCCCGGAAGGCAGGGAAACATTTTTTGACCAGATGCTCTGTTACTGAAGCAACATCAGCTACAGGTAGCATTAACCTACATTCCCCTTTTCTTCAGTGTTTAAGGGCAGTCAGTCCTGAGCAGCTTCCTTGAAGGTAGATGGCAAACTCATCTTTAGACCCCAGAGTGCACAACTCTTCAGGCTCAGGATGGTGAGACCTCAGGGTGCCAGCCAGGAGAAAACCCAAGCCTGTGTCTTTCCCTGCAAAGGACACAGCCTTCAGCTGCGGAATTCCTCACCTTCATAAAATGAACATCCGAACTCAGGCTCCCTGCAGGTGCCATCATTGCTTTTGACAGGAGACAGAATCCTTTCTAAGAGGGACTGCAGACACACAGCACTGGTGAAAGGGTATTTCTGACACAGGACTCAGAACTAACTGAATCAGCTTATCCCCAGCACAGGTGTACATGCTGCCAGTAGCTGCTGCAAGTCCACACTCAAGCACAATCTGGAATTTACCCTGGAATTTACCAAAGGAGTTAACTGCCTTGAAATTAAAGCCTGTCTTCAGTGAGCATATTGCTTAGATATTTCTGTGTTAGAAGTTTAAACTGGACATTTCAGCCCCTTAGACACTTCAGACAATGTAACTTTAAAACTGATAGTGTAAGGCTGTTCCATGCTAAAGCCACTCAGAACTTTCCACACCAAGTCAAATCAGACATTTACAATGAGAGGTTTCTCTGGCTTCCTTTACTAGCTAACTTGCAACTTCCAATCATACCTTCACTTTCCTCCGAAGAGGGCAGGTCAGGAGTAAAAGCTAAAGATACATTACAAAAAGCTTTATTTTCTGCAGAATGAATAACACCATGAAATTATTGTATATATAGCCATTTTTGTAGTATATTCTTTTTAAAAGTTTAGTGTACCATTACATTTACTTTGGATCAATATATAATTGAAGATATGATTGTTAGCAGCATTTATGAATAGTGATTGTGTGAGATTTTAAAATTTAGTTTAGCAACTTGACAATATTTTATTTTGAATTCATGTGTGCTCTTATCTTGCAGCAACAGTTATTAATAGAAAGGATTACGGGTATTAATCAACTGGGAACACAAGTGCATGTTCTACAGGAATAATAAAAACCATAATCAACTCCCTAGGTTCTTGGATTTAATGAGAAATCTGAAGGTAATCCCATCTTGTTAAATATAGACTTACAGGAGTAACCACTTACCTGCAAACAGAGCTGTTCAACCCACAGCATGGACAGGGCGTTTACAGACCTGCACGTGGTACAGAATATCCACCTCCACAACACAGCTGCTATTCTTAAGACACATCCTTAAGTCCTGCAAGTCTTTGGGGATTGCTATCCCACATACTTACATAATCACCCATTCCATTTTCTAACTAAGCCATCAGCTAAATACCAGAATACAGCTCTCAAAAGGGAAAGCTCAGGAGCAACTGGGGATAGAATCTCTGCAGGGCGAAGAGAGAGATTCTCTACTTCTAGGTGGGCTTCTGTTTTCTTCCTTTAAAACTGGACTTTCAGACCCCTTCAGCTTTAGTCAAGTTCATTACCAGATGGTGAGAAAACTCTGGAAAGTGGCTGAATGTAAATGTAAGATGCTCACTAGCAAGAGGCCCATCCAATAAAACAGGGCACTGTTTTTCAAAATTGCAATTTAGAGTGTAGGATTTTTCATATATAAATGCCCATTTTAAAGCTCATATCACAGCACTAAACTGTATTACTCAAACATACATAACATATCATTAAAGAAGACAAAGATGCCTAAAAAACTAAATCCAAATAATTCTACTTATGCAGCCTCAACAGACACCACTTTCAGTATGTTTAACAGGAAGCCTGTATCCTTAGAAATCTTGTTTTATTTCTCTTCGTCTGGTAATTCCCCCACTAAAAATCCTTTGCCCATTCTGGCCAGCTCTGGTCCCAGTGACTTTGTAGTTTTATCTGGATACCTCAGACAGTTTCAGCCAAAACCCACTGTACCACTGCTAGCTTGTTTCTGAATTGAAAATTCTGAACAGGACACTCGAGTAGCTTCAGATGTGCCTATAACAATTAGCTCAGACTCATTTCATCAGATAATAAAGCCCCAAGCTATCAGTTTTATATTCCTCAAGTCTCAGTCAGAAAGAATAGTAGACTAAGAAACAGGAACTGAATGCTTCCTGCAAAAGTTGATTTTTTAAAAAATTGTTATTATTATTATCTTAAGACCATGTTGTTCTCAACATTCTGTTTTAGATTAATTGCAGAGTTCAAAATATTTTCATGAAGTTTCTCATGTCTTTTTTATCTAGAAAATTTAAAGTGAATGACAGTGAGAACACAGTATTACACATAACTCAAAACACTTCAGACCTTATCTCTCTTCTCTACAAGTACATGAAAAGAGGTTGGAGTGAGGCAGGTGATGGTCTCTTTTCCAAATTAGCAATCAATAAGACATGAGGAAATGGTCTCAAGGCATGCCAGGGGAGGTTTAGCTTGGATATTAGGAAAAAATTATCCACCAAAAGGGTTGTCAAGCATTGGAACAAGCTGTCCAGGGAAGAGGTTGAGTCACCAGCCCTGGAGGGGTTTAAAAGATGTGTACATGTAGCACTTGGGGACACAGTCTGGTGGTTGGCTTGGCAGTGCTGGGTTAATGGCTGGACTCAAAGGTCTTTGCCAACCTAAGGATTCTCTAATCCTATGAGAAAACACAGAAAGGCAGCCTCCCATCTCAGTGGTCTGTGATCAGCAAGCAAGAGCAGCCCTCACATGTTTGACTTTGCCATCCCCACCATCCCTGCAGCCAAGGTTGCCATGAACACACAAACCTGCATTTCAGTATTCTGCAAATCTCAACAAAAGAAAAACATTTTTTGTTGACCTCAGCTTTTACACTCTTAAAATAAATGTCACAGCAGAATGTTACCACCTTAGAAAGAAGTCGTATTTGTGATCAAGTTTCTTTGCATGAGCCCAATTAAACTGTTTCACTGACTGCAATAAGCACATATAAAACATAGGTTACTCTTACAGGGAAAACATGGAAACAGACACTGTACCTTACTGTCCTCATCCTCAAACACGGACTGGTGAACGTTACAGGCGAAGAGAGAATTCGGGAGATCGTTGAAATCAATTATTTCATGAAAATCTTCCTCTGCAAAACATCTCTTAAAGCCGTTGTCTCCATTGATAGAGTAGAGTAGGAACTGCCCTCCATCCTCCGGGATGCAGCCATAGTGGCCAAGGCCCCGCATTCCAAAGAAGTAGGAATCTCCCCTCATCCCTGGCAGCATGGAGAAGGTAACATAACACAGTTACACTATGTATTTAAATATTCCACATCCACAAGTTAACCCAGAGATTCTTAAGTCTGGGCGCTCGGTTTGTGGAAAGTAAATTTTACACTATTTCAAGGCAAGAACTGGCCTCTGACACTGGGCATTAAGACCAGTCTCACCAAGGTTCAAACAGGGACTTTGCTTTAACTGCATTTATTAGCACAGGAAAGGTCTAAACATCTCAGTACAAGCTTCTGAACACAAGCAGAAGAGACACTACTTAAGGGCCCCTTGCCCCATGAGAAAACACTGCTGTATTTGGGTTTAAGAAAGAGAACCATGTTTGTTATTGGGAAGGCTGCTGGTGCTTCTGAACCAGCTCTGCAGCCAGCTCAGGAAGCACAGTGCACTGGGGAAGACAACTTTGAAAATAACTCTGAAATTTAAACCAGGCATCAAGAAAAAAAACCAAAACAAAAACAAAAAAAACCCAAAAAAACCAAAACAAAAGATCCTTTTGGAAAGCAGCATGAACATGGCATCATCAAAAAACAGTACAACCAAGACACATCTCTGCTACAAAGAACAGCCAATTTTTTCTACAGTTTAAGTACAGAACTTACATTGGTTTTCCATGCCCATTAGCAATTTCTTTGCATCTTAATCACAGTAGGAAGCAAATAAAGTTAAGAAGAAGAATGGAAGAATGGACTCAAGATGACTTTCACCAATTTTAAGAAAGTCCTGCTGATTTTAGAGCCTTTATGCCAAATGTATCAGTATAGAAAGGTAATTTTAAGGCCCACAGAATGATGGGCACACATAATGAGCCCATACATT
Organism: Oreocharis arfaki; assembly: GCA_013398015.1. NCBI lineage: Eukaryota > Metazoa > Chordata > Aves > Passeriformes > Paramythiidae > Oreocharis > Oreocharis arfaki. Next base: position 101,811 of record VZRR01005495.1, read on the forward strand.
AAATGATGTCACTACTGTTGTTATGAGAGTAAGCTTCGTGCCAGCCAAGGGGAATAAGTCAAGGTCCAATTAATGATCAGTGTGTTAATTAGTACAAAATCAGGTAATTAGCAGTCCTTAGTAGACATCAACCTATCACTTCTACAGAGCCCCAGTAAGTTAACTAGAAGTTTATTGGATAATAATCTATTCCCTTTTATTAGTTTCTTTCAATAACAATAGGCAACCATTAGCTGCTTTTCCTCCTCATGACACAAGCAGTTAGAGTTACATAAACTCAGCGTGCTCATTTGTTCTGCTCTGCCCTTGCTCTCTTGCATACTTGCTATTTTCTATAAATAGCTGTAAATATTAGCTCAAACACACTATATAGGACTGCTGTCCAAAATTAAACCATATGGGCTTATTACACTTAATCTCAGTAAAGCTAAATTATGGAGCTAATTTGCCATGGCTGTGCCTTTCATATAACCTCTGCTTTGAAATGAGATTTGGCTGATGACAGAGCATATCATTCCATAACATAAGGTTATGGAAATATCAGTAACTGTTATTGCTGGAGTCTCAGAGCTAATGACAGAAGTTCTCAAGAACACAAGCTGAAGCCATGCTCAAAAGTGCTGTGTTAACCTGAGGACGAGTTTTTAGGCTCTCAAACACACACTTTCCTTTCACTAGCTCAGTCCAATATTAGCACAACTACCTCCAACTAATTTCAGTTTAGAAATTATATTCTAATTGGAAAGGAGAAGCCTGAACAAATGGCAGAGGAGATGGCTACAAGTTCAGCAGCACACATAGGAGAGTCTACTATCACAGTGACATTGCCTCTGGTATTTGAACCTACTCACTCAAGCTTTGTACTACTCTACATTTCATGGTAAACACATCCAGGGAAATACTACAAAGAACTCCTCACACCAGCCAGAAACTTCACATCAGAATGTATTATTTTCTCTAGCAAAAAGCATTAATACATCATCTCCAAAAAAATCATCTCTAAGCATGTTTGTCATCGTGTCTAGCCTGTGTCATTAGCTTTATGAAAATGAATCTCAAGCCCAGTGTGTTACAAAACACAATTTACATCACAGAGCAGGCTTGTGCCAGTCTGTGGGAAGAATTTCATTCACAACAGGCAAACAACTTGCAGCCAGGGAAGACTCTGACCATCTGAGAGTCACAGAAGCTGACACACTAAAGTTGTAGGAATTTGGATTATGAATGTTAAAGCTAACACATTTCATACCTCCTTTCCCAAGGCATAACAAAGCTATTAGTGTGTGCAGAGAAGCAAAAAATCTCAATCTACTGACAGAAGTCAGAAAAGTCTTTAGGCTTCCTCACTAAACAGTTGTTTATTTTTCTCTCTTGGGAGAGCCATATTATAATAAAGTACTACACAGGAAAGCTTTTAAGTTAGGAATTCAGCAAAACCACTATGACAAACAACAAAACAGAAAAGAATTTTAAGTTACAACCACAAAGCTCAGGTTTTTAACCAATAACAAAACGAACATACTCTGCAGCAGCCAGGATGAGAAATTAATAAATACTTACATCATGTGGCAGTAGTTTTGCTCTGCTAGAGATCTTGGACACGAAAAGCTTGTTTCTTTTTTTTCCAGCCAATTATTGAGACATATGTGCCCAGCAGGACTTGGGTATTGGCCAAGTCTTTTTAAGAAAGTCATGGTCTCACAGGCCTTTTGACCAGCTCTTTTTCCAGACTTGCAGGGAGGTGTCTGTGCCTGCACAGGCATCTTCTACTCTTAAGATACACCCAGATTTCTGTTCAGTGCTCCCTCCACTAGCAAGTCAACTTATAATACCCTGATTCTTAAATCCTCTGCCCAATTTATGATGGGACAGTTAAGAACACCTGTATGGAATAACTGCTGTTTCACAGATCTTCCTTTGCCATGGACTGCACCATATAAAGCACAGCACCACAGTTAAAACAGAAACTTCACTAATAAAACACATACATGTTCCCCAAGAGAAATAAACTGCCTCTGAGCCTGAGTTCAACAATAATCAGAGGGGACAAACATACTTGAATCAACAGCATTTGTTTGCAGACTTTAATCAGAAGTTATCCTCAGGCATAAGATGGAAATCTTACATTTTCCATATTATGAATAATGTTACACATACAAAAATTTACATCTATATAATATGTAAAAAATAATAACTGTATATCCTTTATTATGTCTGTCAAACCTTAAGGCTCAGGTATCATGTTGTTGGTAGTGGTTCGTGGCTTCTTTGAAATTACTTAGTCACTTCAGGCAGTCCTCTGACAAAAAAAATTCTCTTCCCAATTATTCAACTAATTTAGAACGAAAGAATTTACATTTCAAATCCCTTAAAACAATTAACTCTAAGTTATGTATCACCCATAAACTGGATTTCCATATAAAATAATTCCAATTAAAAGTAATCTTTTATGTAACTATAATACAATCACTGGATCACATTCCCATTTATGTCAAAGCTCCTTTCCACAGCTTCTGACAAAATAAGTTAACTTCATCCCCTTAGGATCCTTTTCATACCACATAAAACCAAAAAAAAAGCCCAAACAACAACAAAACAAAAACCAAACCAAAACAAACAAAAAAATCAAACAAACAAAAAAACCACACACACAAAAAAAGCCCCAAACCAAACAAAGAAACCCCACATAATAGTAAACTGTACTTATCTTCCTTTTACAATGCAATGAGTTCAAATTGAATTATGCATTTGCTTCTCCCCTCCCAAATCAGGAAATTTTTCAAATACTTGAGATACCAGAAGCTGCCATACAGAAGTTCAAAAGAAGTGGCAATGCCATTTAAAAAATTAAAAATAATAGAGTAATACAGGCATCATCCAGCACCAATATTGATGCTAAATTATCCAAAATCCTAACTGGGATCATGACAGCAAACTCTGTCAGAATTGTTCTCTTGAAAAGTCTGAGACACCGAGGCAGATTCAAACCTGAGCCCAACAACTTTATGGAACTTCCAGCTAATGCTGAGCATTTGCCACATCCATTTATTCCCTTTATTTAAAGTTCACCCAAATGTTATCTGTGTTATTTCTGAATTTGGTGTAAGGTTTGGACCCTCAGCTTTAATGAGAACACCGAGAGTGCTCCACTTTCAACCCTTGGAGAATCACTTCCCTCCCAGACCCTGTACATCACTTCACACTGATGTGAGTTACTTTAAATTTCTCCTCCCGTGGCCCACGTGTGCAAAGGTTTCTAATTTGAGACGGCTCCAAACACAAGGCAAACACCCTTCCCACTGGAACAGATCAGGTCGTGTCAGTGTTCAGCACTGGAGATGCTGTGACCAAAAGCTCTGTAGAGATTCCAAGTGGGAGCTCTGTGTTCATTCTGTTACCTCACTATTTTTAGACACAGTACACCTCTAATTAAAATCAACAGAGGCCAGCAGAAAATTATATTCACGGGAAAACAGCAGTAGCTCACTGAAGTTTCTCTTTGAAAAATTACACTTATTTAGTGTAAAACTGAAAGGGCAGAGATGTACATCTTCTCATAAAGTCAGATCCCTGCAGAGCCAAAACCTTCAGCAGAAATTTTATTGAATGAAGACAGTGTGAGTATACAAAGTGTCTGAATGGACCAATGCCTTCTATATCACTGAGCATTAATAGATTTATCCACTGTTTTTATGGAAACTAATAAGGCATTTCCTTGGTGAACATTTTCCTGTCTTTAGCGTTTTTAAAAAGAATCCCTGAGGGACATCAAGAAACAGGCACACATCTCTTGAAATCACGAGGAAACTTTACTTTTTTTTTTTATAAAACACTGCTTGCCATGACAAACAACATGACTAAAAATAGAATAAAGCAAACAAAACGTTACAAATAGAAGCTTTAAATATAATCACTATAAACTAGAAGTATTATTGAGTCCTGAGTGCAAACCTGGAAACCATAATCTGCAGGAATTAGGAAAATTTGGATTTAAAAAAATAAAAAAGCAAGAAAAGTTGCAGTTGCTTTTCTAGAAGGGTCCAGGAAAAGTGTAGGGATTCCATCTTGGCTCCTACTGAAAAAAAGAGCACCAAAAAAGCAATTTTGACCATAATTCAAAGGCAGTGGAGAGGCTGGGAGAGGGGCAATGAATCAAACCCAGTGAATAAGATTTTACTGAAAGAATAATTTTTTACTTAAAATATTCACTGACTTTACAGTAGCACAGCCACCAATTTCAGTGGTGTCAGCCTAGGGCTGCATCTCCTGCTGAAGCCAACTGGCCCCACACGGAAGGCTCTGTCAGAAGGCACAAGTGTAACAGGGAAGGTCACAGAGTAACTTACTGGAATTTCATTCCACTCTGCACAATGAACACTGGAGATGAGCATTATTTTTAATGGTGCTAATTCTTCACTGTGGAAAGCTCCTTTGGACTTAAACAGAGGCTTTTTACTTAATTAGAAAAAGCAGAACTGGACCTCACATGACAGGATTAAAGAACCTTTTGCAGCCTCAAAAGAAACGTGGACTATACTGACC
>VZRR01005498.1:0-25688 GCA_013398015.1 Oreocharis arfaki
CCCGCCGAGAACCGGGGATGCTCCGGTCCCCTGGTGCCGGTATCGGACCCGGGGATGCTGCAATCCCCCCGTGTTCGGTCCCAGGATGCTGCAATTCCCCGGTGTCCGGTCCCCGGATGTTCCAATCCCCCCGTGTTCGGTTCCAGGATGCTCCAACCCCCCTGGTGTTCGGTCCCGGGATGCTCCAATCCCCCCGGAGCAGGGCATGGCTATGGGCATACCTGAAGGGGTGCATCCCGGTAATATTTACGGAGTTCAAGCTCAGCAATCCTTAAGGTGTGGTGATTTTCAGAAAGCTTTGGGAGAAGGGGAAGAACCTGGATTTCTCGGTGCTGCAAGGGTTTAAGTGTATATTCCCTTAATTCCCGGGGATTCCTGGGGATAACGGAGCGAATCTGTCATTCTGTCGGGGTGGGAAAACTCCGAGCCTCGGGGCAGGACGTCAGTGTGAGAGGAACAGGACCGAAAGGAGCTGTTGTGGCGCTGGAGCACAGCCCGTGTGCACGGCCCGGGCTGGGCTGTGTGCTGGCGAACGCGGCTTTAAAAAGGGCAGCTTTCGGGCCAGCCCCGCAGGACATCCCCGCTCCCCTGCCCCGCTGCTGGGCAGCGCTGCCCTGCGGCCCCGGCTGCTGTGATCCACGCAAGGCTGCCCGCGAGCCTCTGAGCCCTCTTCCCTTCCCACCTCAACGAGGAAAAAAAAGAGTTTAAAAAAGAGAACCAGTGATGCTCGAACTCCGTTAAACGCTTCTTAGCATCATTCTGCTGCCGGTCCTGGGGATGTGGCCTGGCTGGGGGCTGCTCCCCGCGGGGCAGGGGCTCCGGGAGGGCAGGATGTGACAGTGAGCCGGGGGAGGCTGCAGGGCAGGGCTGCCGCGGCAGAACGAGAGCTGTTTGCCATCTAGCGGCTTCCACCAGCTCTGGCCTGAGCCTCCTCCGCCTCTCCCGGAGCAGCAGCCCTGAGGTAAAATCTTTTTTTCTCCCAAGACCTGTAAGGAAGGTGAAGGAAGATCAGAGGAGGGAAAGCCCCGAGGGAAAAAAGGGCTCCTTTATTACTCAAGGAAGTGATCCAAGTAATTCTTCAGGCTTCTCACAACGAAGAAATAAAACTCGTGGAAGTCTTCAGCTTTCTTCCACCGACCTGCACCCCAGAGTCCAGCAGATGGGGAAGCCTGGATGACACAGGGGGCTGGAGTTTGTTCTGCTCTGCTGAACCCCAAAGGGACACCAAGGCCACAGTGGAGCTCTCCATGTTTCCTACTGGTGTTTCCTACTGGTGCTTCCTACTGGGAGGAGGGCAGGAACTGTCAGCCAGCAGAGCTGTATCCTGCTCTGGACATGTGTCACCCACATCTACAAGAGCATGTGAGGGCAGGGAAAGAAAGGAAAAACTTCCCAAGGCTTTATTTGAGGGCACTGCTATCGTACAGAGAAAAGCACGAGCACGGCTTCTGGGAGTGTCTGCACCTACCCTCTGGAGCCCACTGAAGGCAACCTTGATGCAGTGGAGGAGAATTTACACCCCTTCACTGGGCCCACCTGTCACTGTTGGGTTTTACTCCTCTCTCCTGCTTTACATATTTCAGGCAAAGCCACAGCCCCAAGCTCCGATTTTCTCTTCCCCTCAGAGCACACTGCTGCCGAGGGAGGGGGTTCATCACCTCAGTTTCAATTTTCTCCCTTCCAAGCCTCCACCTGGCATCCTTTGTGAACTGCTACTACAGCTGGTCTAGCAAGATAATTTAAAAAATGGAGATGAAGCAGTGGGCTGTGGGAATGAAGGGGCTCCTGCCTTCCTTGGCTCTGTTTTGTTAGGAATACAGGAGGTTGTCGTAGAGAAAAAGCAGTTCCTCCATCCCAGATGTGATGGAAAGGTGGGAGGTGAAAGCAGCAGAGGTTTTCTCTGAGCCTGGCTCGGCCCTGAGTCCCAGGAGGTGCCCAAGAGTTCGTCAGTGGGCAGTGAAGATGCCGTGGAATCCGTAAGGCATTGGCACCCCGACTTCTGCCCGCCCCAGCTCCTGGAAAGTCTCTGCATCCAGGACGAGCAGGAAAGCACTTTGGTTCTGCAGGAGGAGGAGAAAGGCAGAATGAGTGTGCAGGCTGCACTTCTGTCCCCTGTGCTCGCACACAAAGGTACAAGCAGGCCATGGAGACTAAAGCTGTGGGACAGGAGCACTGAGACCCACAGGTTCCACTCAGGGAACGTCGACATTCCAAGGAAAACTCCCACTTGCACTGCCTGTGCTTGGCCATGGCAGAGCAACACCCCTTGGGGGGCAAGGAACTATCTGCCAGGGAGCCTCGAACCCAGTTTTGGGGTTTAAAAAGTGTATTAATGCTGTGTGACTTTGACAAACTACTGACAGCAAGTTACCTCAGTGGGGGAGACCACCACAGACAGGATGACCCCGCTGTCCTCTGCCGTGGCATCAGGCACTGGCACAAACACAGGCTCTGATGGGTAGGATCCCTCCTCCTGCCAAATCTAGCAAGCACAGGGACATATGGATGAGCTTCAGGAACACATGGATGAGTTTCGTTTCATTAATACTTGTCTACTACAGTGAGCAGAGTTACTGGTGAGAGTGCTCCCCACAAAGGCACCTGGAAATATTCTGTGCTCCAAGAAACTGAAGAGCTCAACCTTGTAATTAATTCTTGTCATTCCAGGAGTGTGATGGTGCCATCCTCTCCTGTTTGGTGACTGTGCCACGTTCATAAGGTGCCAGGTGAGGGATGAAATTGGGAATCTCATCCCAGACCCATCTGGACAAAGCCCTAAAGCCCCCAGTAAATGACACACCTTCAAATCCAGATCAGCAGAAGGACTTGATAAGCTGACTTCACCTCACCTTGAAATTCTTGGTCTCCACATCAACCTTGATCAAGGAATCTCCAACCAAGTGCCCGAACCCACACCCGTAGAAGTACCGGTACCTCCTCCCGTTGTAGCGAGCGTAATTGATCTGGGGGAACTCCAGGCCCCCAACTTTCTCAAAGCCCTCAGGGTGGAGATTCTCGTGTGTGCACCAGACCTGGGAGAAATGAGCATTACAGCAGGGTTGGTTCAGCTCAGGCAGGGCAGGAGAGCTGGCTGGTCCCACCAACCACGGCACGACCGAGAAGGGGTTAAGGCTCCGAGGCACAGGGCAGTATCTGCTGCACAAATGCATTTATGGTTTGATACACACCTTGCCTTCTGCATCCTTCACAGCCCTTGCCAGGGTATAAGGCAGTGGGTTCAGGTTCTTCCCCACAGGTGTGTCTGAATCCACGTGCAGGGGGAGAACGAAGCGGCGAGGGAAAGCTCTGGGGATTGAGGCATAAACCTGTTACAGAGACAGAAAGTGATGGTGATGGAGGGAGGATAGACATTCCAGGCTAAATGCACTTTTGAGGAACAATTCTGACATTTTAGACACCCTTGAATTATTCTTCTTCTTTTCCTTATGTGTTTGACCAAGTTCTGGTAAGGTAAAGCACATAATGGAAAGAAGAAGTTCTCTGCACGTTCAAACAATGTACAGTAGAAACCAAAAAGACAAGAGTTGAAAGGGTCAGCACTGCTCTCACAGTAATTAATGCTGAGTTGGGTATGCAAATCAGCCCATTATCTCCAAATCCAGCAGTGGGACAGACACTGCACTAAATTTTATTTAGGTAGGACAGGCTTACGTTGCTCTGCATCACTCTCTGAAGAAGCAGGAGAGCACCGTGCCTCAGTTCAGTGCCTGAAGTTACCCTGCAGGATTCCCTCTTCCGTGCTCAGGTACACATGGACTCATGTTTGGAAGTCCAGGGGAAGGATGGATCCACCTGGGGAGCAAAGTGCAGCCCCCGGTGGGGCAGACACGCAGCACATTGCACGAGAGGAATTCCACCACTGCCACTAAAGCCCTGTTCAAGCCAAGTTTAGAACCCACCACATTCCCATACATTAATAATATAGATGACAACAACCCTATTTTGGCATCCTTCAGTTACTTCAATCTGCAGCTCACCAGCTCAGTTGTGAAACCTTGCCTTAAGCACGTATTAATCCTGAAACCCTGTTTTCACAGCTTTTCTGGTTCACAGAACCTGGCTGAGGATCTCTGCCAGACAAAATATGGGTTAGTGAGCAAGCAAGAGCACTGAGCACGACCTGGGGAAAGGAGACAAGGCATGCCCAGACATGCCCGAGGCTTTTGATGCAGTGAAGGTTGAGATTCCGTTCTGAAATGACTCCTCTGTGGGTAGAGTTTGGTGGCGATGCCACTTGTCAGTTGAACAATGTGGGTGCTGGAAACACAGGGTCAGTGTTGACACCAGGACACCTTCATCCACATCAAATTCCAGCTGGGCTTTGCTCAGAGAAGGATGAAAAAATCTGGGATTAATGCTCTGCTGTACTCGAATCAAAAAATATGCTCCAAAAATGCTTGATAAAAACCTAAATAAATGCCAAAAGAAAGCAGAACCCAATGGGACACAGCTGTGCTCCTTTCAAGTCAGAGCTGAGTCGGTTCCAGACAGCTCAGGACACAGACAGAGGAAGTTCAGCCCTGTCTGAACATGCAGCAGCCCCCCAGTATGCTGGGTTTCCAATAAACACATCTGCAGGGCGAGAAACTGAAAGCACCCTGCTTTTCCCATGTGTGACCTATGCAAAATAATGCCCCTCACACGGCCTGAAATGGGGCTTTTCACAGAGCTGGACACAATAAATAATTTATTCAAACGTGCTGTTGTGAGGTGACTGTGGGGAGCAATGTGGGGGTTTCTGTGGTATTTGTGTTTCTGTGATTTTCGTAAAAAACTGCTCCTTTTCTGAAGTAATGCCTTAAAGAACAGGGTTCCTTTTTCTTTTTCCATTTTTAAGTAATGCTACAACGTATTTTGCATAATTTCTTGGGGGAAAATTGTATTACACAGGGATAAGGAAAACGAACGTCATTAAAACCAAGGTTTTAAAACAGAAATAAATCCTGCCAGGCTACGGAGCTCTGTGTCACACACCAGCTTCAAAAGTTTTGAGGGGATACTCCATGGAAAGAAAGCATCAGGAGATGACCATTTCAGTTTCTATGCAGTTGTGGTCGTGTTGTCCCCGTGGTGTCCTCCGTTCCACCAAGCCGAGCCTTGCTGCCGGAAAGCCGCTCAACCGCGGGGCCTCGGCAGACCCCGGGGAAGCAAAGGCAGGGATCTCACCTGGTCCAGCCCCTCCCCGCTCCTCCTCATGTTCTGCAGCGTGTACAGGGCCAGGCTGGTGCCGTCGTCCTGGCAGCACAGGTCCAGCACCACGCAGCCCCGCTCCTCGAAGGCGTTGATCTGGTGGAAGCTCACGAAGGGCTTGGAGCACCACCGGCCCGGCAGCACCTGCGGGGAGCACGGGACGGCTGCAGCTCCTCTGCAGAGCTCCCAGCCTCACCTCAGAGAGCTTTAGCCTCTCTCTCCCCCACATTTCATCCCCCACTCATTCTTTGGGGTTTGCCCTCTGTCCTTGTGTTGCCACAAAAGGGCAGCTCCAAGCCAGTGAGGAGCAAAACCAGAAGAAAAAAAACCAAGTATCAAGCAGCCCCTTGCTCTGCATCTTTCCCAGGTTCTGACCATTCTATGCCCTGTGACCTGCATTTCAGTCCCTGTGCTGAAGTCTCATGAACCCCAAACTGCTTCTTTCCGCCTGTCCTTTTAGGGCTGGCAAAGAAACGGATGAATAGAGAGGAAAATGCATGAGGAAATCCCTTTTTTAACAAATCTACACCCCTGCTTTAAAGCCTGTATTGCAGTAACTTCTGGGTTGATTCTTAAACTCCCCCTGGCTGCTACGTAGCACTTTTGGGATCTAAAGTCCCAGATTAGCTGCTGCAGGGGCCCAAGACCCACCTACCTCCCCAGTGTGCTTGTTCACCACGTGGAAGAAGGTGTTGTGCTGAGGCTCCCAGCTTATCCCATCCAAAATGGTTTTCCCGCGGAGCTTGGAGGTGATAATCTTCAGCAGGTTCAGCTTGAGGGGTTGCTCGATGAAAATGATGTAGTTTTCAGTCATTCCTGAGGAGACAAGGAAGGAATATCCCCCAAATATGAGGCCAGAAGGCATCTCAGGGGCAGAGAGAACCGGACAGCCCTTTCTGCCTCAAATTTTGGCCAAATTCCCAGAGTTTGGGGTGGAATCTTACCAAAGCTGTGGTAGTAGGATGGCTTTGCCCTGTCCATGGGAGGGATGGAGCACAGCACTTTGGCTCCCTCCAAAGTGTCCCCATGGCCTGGCTCCTGTGGGGGGACCCTGATGATGTTATAGCTGGACCCTGGGAAGGACAAAAGGTGTTCAAACCAAACTCAGGCTCTGCTCCTTCCTGTTCCCCAGGAATACTTTGAACCACGGCTCCTAAACCGAGCAGAAACCCAGCAGGCAGTAAACTGTTCTACAGAGGGTTTTTCTACCAAAAGAAAAACAGAAAAAGGATGCTTGAAAGGAAGTAGAAGGAATTTCTCAGTCTGGGAGAATGCCAGCTCTGCCTGCAGTGCTCTCCTATAATAACAGGATAAAAGCCAAGCTCACAGGAAATGAAAACTTTAAACCTTGGTGGTGCCCATTTAATAAACCTGAGCATGTGAGCAGGAAAAGCAGCATGTTTGAATAACAATAATCCAGAGTTTGGTACGTCCAGTTGAAAAAAGTATATGGTACAAAGCTGGACGGTGCTGAGGCCAAAAGGAAATGAAAGCAGCAAGAATGAAAAATGATCAAAACTGGGAAAATGTGGAGTGAGCTTGAGGGATAAAGGGTAGTGGCTGTTTTCAGAGGCTTCTGGAAAACAAGGATTTCACACAGCTGACAGTGTGTGATAGCTCTGAGCAGCCATGTGGATGGAACAGGGTCCTATCAAGATGCTCATAGTTCTGAGAGGAAGAAAAATACCCCATAAAATTCAGCTTTGCTGTAAGATAGTCCAGGCTACTGGAATAAATTCCATCTTTTCTCCTGCATAAACACTTCTGGCGCTCATCAAAAGCCAATTATTGTAAGTCATAAACACGAGCCTAATTGTCAAATTTCTTCAGATGAGGCTTCAGCACTGGATGGGACCTAAAAAAATATTCTCCTTTTTCCAGCAAAGCTTGTGAGAGAAAGAGGAGAATCTGCTGGATATTCACAGGCCAGTCAGAAGCATCTGAAGCTAAATGCTGAGAGGAGCCAATTTTATGGGACAGACTGCCATCGACATTTTGACTCAGAAACAGCAATTTCGAGGTCTCTTTGGGTGTTTCTTCAAGAGAAGAAGCAGCAGCACCAGGAGGCATCCTGTACACCCTGCCCAGAAAATCAGCCTGGCCATGCCCTTCTTACCATGCTTCCCAAAGGAATTGCCCATGTTGTAGGTTGTCCCATCAGCCTCGTAGTGGGGATGAGCTGTGGCCCCATTCACTGCAATAAATTTGCTCCAGTCCACCTGCAAATGCCAAAGATTTTCAGTCAGCGCAGAACTTTCCTCGGGGTCAGCTTTGTGGAAGTCTGAGGAACTGGAGCAGACTTTATGCATTGTTAATAATGTGGGATCTGGACTCCAGCCTTCATTCTGCCTGCAGTCTTCCCGAAATCCTTGAAAAGTAAGGATATTTCTCTGTCAGTAAAGCAGGACCGATAGCACTGGCTGTTCCTTGGAAGACATAAATATTCCTAATGGCACAAGTGCTGACCCAGTGGGAATGTTGCCCATAACAAGCACAGGCAGATGTGTGAAGGGGCAGTCACTGCCCCAAAAAATCACCAAGAGTTTTGTCGCTGGAAGCTCAGGAAACCAGGTCCTGTTTAAGACATCTCAAACTGGAGGAGTTTAAATGTGAAATCATCCCTTCCATTTCTTCACTTAGCCAAAAAAATATCGGTCTGCATCTAAAAAAAGCAGCTTGAGGGGATTTTTTTCTTTTTAATGATGATTTGGTTCAACAGAGCTGAGCCAAAAAATCCCCACGTGTCTTTTCATCACTGCACTCTGATTTACAAACAGATCAGGTGGCAAATCACCCAGCTCTCCAGGAGACATCAGTAGCTGTGCTTTTTACACAGTTTATTCATGACTCACTACTGATCCTGCAGGGTAGGGAGGGACTCCTGGAACGGCTCCCTCAAGGCTTGAGGGATGCTCTGAGATGGCATTTTGTGGTGCCAAGCAGGCCCAGCAGTAAATACTGATCTAGGAAGGGCAGAATCCTCCCTCAGCCCTTCTCACAGCTGTCCAGCCCAAATCCCAAGAGTGCAGGCAGGGGGGGACACGTGGCTTATGCTGTCCTGTCACAGGTCACATCCTTCTGTCACATCCAGCCACACTCCTGCGAGAGGATGCTCAGGACACAGGGAAAGACTTCTCTGATGTTTTGGTCATTTCCTAGCAGGGGAGAAAATCAAGTGGCAGCTGAAGCACCCCTTTGCAAGAGAGGGTTTGATCAGGGCTTTGAAGGGCAGCTTTGGAGCGTGCAAAGCTTGAGGTGTAACAAGCAGATAAAGGGAACAGGTATGAAAGCAAAGCACCAGGGAAAAGGCAGACGTGAGATCAGCAACGTTCACTTCTTCTTGTGCACAGGAAAAAGTTGTTTCCTGTTCTGCTGAGAGGTGCAGACAAGCCCAGGCAAGCAGGGAGAGCAGAGGAGAAGTGCCAGCTGTGCCCAGCTGGGCAGTGACAGCACCTCCACCCTTGAGAGCTGCTTTGCTGCTGCACACGTTGTTCGGGGACTCAAAAAACAGATGCTGCTGGTCCAAATTCCTTTGGAATTGGGTTCCCCCTTGCTGCTCCTAGAAACAGCAAGGTGTGACTGTGCACCATCTGTAGCCCAGCTCCCCTATCCCACCTGCCCACACCTTTTCCTTCGTTTCCAGCGTCTCTGGGTCCACCTTGTGCATGAAGATGTTCTCATTGCTGACATAGTAATCCCCTTTGTACAGCACATAGTTCACACTGGAGTTGTCACTGGGCTCTGAAACAGAAATCCTGGAGTTGTGCACAGCTCTGTGCAGCTCATGTCACATTATGGCAAGTTAGACGTGTTTAAACAAATAAACCCATTTGCAGTGACATTAATCCCTGCGTGATTGATTGGAAATATCTCGCTAATCTACAAAGGGAAACTGTCTGCACAGGTGAAGCCAGGTCAAAGGGACAAGGACAGGGATGGAAATCACTGCTGGAGCTGGGGAAAGGCAGATGGGAGTTGTGGATAGGTCTGGAATGTCTTGAGGGAGCTGGGGTGGGGATCTGGGGAGAGTCACCCTGAGAGAAGGTGTGAGCACGTTGGGAAAGGACAGAGGATGTGGCAGGAGGGGAGAGAAGAAACAGGGGATGGTCACAGCATGAGCAACAACTTGCAAACTTCAGGCCTGCTCTGGTTTTAGTGGGGAGCACTTTGCTTGCATTTAAGCCTCTTTCTTCCCTGACATACACAGAATCCTAAAGGTACTGGAACCTCCATTCCTGTGCAACTCCATCCCTCACCCTACTCAATAATCTCCTGCCCCTTAGTCCAGGAAGGGAGGGATTAGCCCACTTACCCTACAAGCTTAGCAAGGCAAGGTGTTTTAAGGGCAAAGCTGTGTCTCAGGTAGAACATCAGGGTGTAATGCTCATTATCAGCACTGCACAGGATGTTCTCTCGGGGAGAGATTTCTGTGGGACATTTGCAACAAGACCTTGGATTGAGTGAGCCGAAGTGGCACTAGAACATTAAACTCTGCCTCCCCTAGCTAAGGCTGCCACCAATTTGCCTAATTTTGGGGTTTGGGTCATATTCTAAGAAAACCATGGGCTCACAGAAAGTCTGCCAGACTTCCTCACACCTCCCTTTCCACCTAACCACGAGTTCCTCCAAGAAAATCACAAGAGCACCTCTCATTTTTTACAGAACCGCCCTTACGTGGCAGCTCAAAGCGGGACAGGAAGCGCCCAAAGACGCTCTTGCAGGGGTCTGGCATGGCCAAGGTGCCGAATTCCGAGGCCACGATGCGGTCGTGCTGGCTGTTCCTCAGGTAGGAGCTGCTCTGCAGGAACCTGCTCCTGTAGGTCACCGTGCCATGGGCCAGCTGGAACTGGTGCAGCAGGGCCATGCCATCAAACCAGTGGTTAAACCTTCCAGGAGAGAGAAAAAAGAGATTAGGAAGAGGAGTTGTGTTGGGGAAGATAGAACAGGAAAACCTTACAAATATGATTACCTGGCAAAAGATGCTGAGATTGAGATGAAAACAAGCTTTGAGTTACCCAGCTCCAGTCACTGAGCAACTAGAAAACAATGTATACCGGCTATAGGTAATCCCCCTTTGTTTAAACAATGCCCTCTACATGTAGACAGGTCCAAAGATCAAGGAAGACCCTGCAAACTCATCAAAGAGTCCAAAGAGCAACTTTTAGAGTTTAAAATATAATGCCATAGGTTAATGTAATGATTCTCATAAGCTGTAGGCAAATGTTGTAGGATTTGTAGCTTATTCTAGATTGGTTCATGGAAATCAGAATATTCGACACAGAAGATGATTTAATGTATTGTAATCACCCTCGAGAGCATTCTGTTCTGTTCTGCTCTGCTCTCCTTTTCTCTCGCTTTGTCACACTCTGACACTCTCTCCCCTCTCGCCTGCTCTCTAACTTCTCCGACCTGCCTGGAGCTGCAAGTGGCAGCTCCTGGCAGGGCTCTTTACCCACACCTTCTGCAATAAACATCATGACCTAAAACCTGAGAATAGAAATCTCCGTCACTGTCTGTCCTGACCGTCCACGACCGAACCAAGAATTCGGCAGAGAGAGAGAACTCCACAGAGTTGGGCACTACATGGTGCTCTGTGGTACCCTCTCGCTTTTAGGTTTATTGTTGTTTGTAAAAGCTGATTCCCAGGTCCCCCGAACAATTAACCAGGCACAGCTTTGTTTGGGAAAACACCTGAATCAAATAAAACAAAACAAAACAAGTGTATTCACAGCTGTGGGATGTGAAGTCTCAAAATGCTGTGTGTAAGGTTTTTTTTGGGAAATAAACTATAGAGGTAAACCACCGCCTCCTGCACAGGGAACAGTTTGTGCTGTACAGTACAACAATAATAGAAATTATTACTGCAAACCCAGAGACCTTTAGCTCTCAGCTTCTTGCAGGATGTTATTCTCTCCAACCCAAGGACTCAGTGAGACTCTCAGAACACCTGATGATCTAACTCTGGGAATATCACAAGGAGATCAGCTTTGGCCATTTGCTGCCATCAGCTTAACTGTCAGTTATCTAGAATGGCACATTGCAAGCCACAGGCAGTAGGTGCCTGCTGGAAATATTTTAATATATTAAAATGGAATGGATTTGCTTCTAAAGCAGCTCACACCGCTCTGTGCAACCAACACTCCAAATTCCTGCCCTGGATTTCAGACTGCTCGGGGATGGATTTTTGTTCAGGACAGAGGACCAGAGCTGGAGATGTTTTATCCCCCAGCCCAGCTGCCTCATCCCACCCACCCCTCTGAGTGGGTGAGAGCCTCTCTGTGACTCAGCTTCTCCAGCCTGGGTGACTTCACCATTCAGCTCCTCCTTGCGGGAAATGGCAGTTTCCAAATGAGGGAGCAACTGCTCTCAAAAGAGTGACCTCGATATTTCTTCCTTCTCTTACTTCAAAAGAAACTAAAAGATGCTCCAAATAGTTGTGAGGGGGGTCCCCTTTAGGTTCAGGCAGAGCTCAGGCCAGACCATTTAAAAATTCATTTAAAGGAGACTTACTTGTCATTGCCAAACTCGAACTTGCCAGGGCCATTCCTCAGCAGGTTTCCATTAATCCACTTGGGAATATGTCCTTTGATCTTGGCTGGGATGGGCTCAGGGGTCTCCTCCACGCTCCGCACTAAGGGGGAGATGCATTGCAGCCCCCTGGGTCTGTGGCAGGGGATTTGCTCCCTGGGTGGGCTGGGCAGGTAATTCTTGAAACCTGCAAAGAGAATAGGAAGAACAAAAAGCAGGGAATTGAGATTTTCACTGGAATAAAGTGACAGCTGTAGAGCTTGAGACTGGATGTCAAGGAGAAGAGCATTCAGCATCTGCAAGCAGCCGAGCTGTGGTGGATACTCAAGGTAAAGCCACAAAACCCCACACATCCACAGGAGCTGAAAATCCAGTAGATTTTTTTACTCTACTGTAGTTAATCCATGAGAGACACCAGTTCTGCAGCCCAAAGGAGGTAATAGAATATAGGATGATAGAAAAGATGGTAACTTTTAATCAAAGAAATGTATATTTGAATTTAATTTCATAAATGAGAGGAGAAAAAAAAAGGATAACCTCAATCCCAAAAAAGTAGAACACAAATGAAACCGAGCCGAAATACATTTACAGGACAAAAAAGATTAACAAGTTTTATTTGGCAAGGAAATAAGCAGAGAAGGATAACTTCTGATGGAACCCCCGGTTTGGCTGCAATAACCCCTTATTAGTCCCAGTTCCAGGACAAAAGCCCCAGGAGAGCATGAAGTGATTGGAATGCTGTGAGCTAACAGAGATGTCAGTGATTGGCTCCCATAGCCTGGTTTGCAAAGCCTCATCAACACAGGGATTGTTTTAGCAATCCATTTAGCTGCAGAGGTGGATTTACCCAGGGGTGCTTCCCTCCCCGGGCTGGCACCGGCCCATCCTGCCCTCAGTGCCGCCGCTCGGCTGCCCTGCCCGAGATCACTGAGCACAGAACCAGCCTGGAACTGCTGAGCACTGGGGTGGGAGGGAAACACTCATCGAAACGGGCACGTGGCAGAGAGAACTCCAGCACCCAGGGCTGGTGCAGACACCACACGCCAAATGGAGTCCAGGCTGTTACTGAATTCGCTCTGACTTTTTGTTCTTTCACCACTGCTGCTTCTGGCCTTACATCCTGTAATCCACAGTAGCTGCTGCCCAATTTCCCTGTGAGCCTCTGAAACCCTTTGCTCAACATCTCCAGAGGAAATTCGCTATTTCAGCCAGAATATCTGCAAAGCAGCTGAGCTGGCGGGCAGAATTTTTCTAAGCTTGTTTCTGTAGCACAGCCACAAACCGGTTGGCACGCAGGAAGGTAAAACGCAAGATTCCAGTGTAGTTCTCCGGTGTGCCAATCCCCAAATCCTCCTTTAGATCTCTTAAGTGTTTGCAGAAAAGCTGACTTGGTTTGCAGAGGTGCAATATATGGATTAAAGAATGAGAGGAACATGTCCATAAGGAGATATTTTGCAACCAAGCAGGAACAAAGCTGGGATGACTCAGGATGGCACCGTGTCAAAACTTTCTGGAGAGCACTGTAAACGGAAATTTTGGAAAGACACATTCAAAAAAGAGCCTGACCTGGGCTGGAAAAGACCTCCTGAGTCCACCCCTCCCAACTGCTGTCCCAGAAATTCATATGTAAGAACTCTGTCTTAAAAATGATTATGTCTGCAGGTACTTACTCCCTCTTTGGAGAACTGCTCCTTGTCCAGATGATCAGGAAAATGCTTTGAATTTACCAAAGGACATTATTCTTGTTCTTTTGGCAGCGCTGTTATGTAGCTTTGGTAGTTTTCCCTTCCTTGTGTTGCATTTAGGGTGAAGAACCGTTATCACTTCCTAAGCTAAGTAAGCAAAGTTCTTTTTGTTTTCCTTGTCCTGTGATAACCATGCACGTGATCATCTCAGCAATCCTTCTTGAAATCTGATCTAGTTAGAACTCATCTATTAGAACTCATTCCAAGGCATCCCCAACAAAGTGGAGTTTTAATAGAATGGACTATAAACAACAAGGATATTTAAGGGAATGCCCCAACTCCAGACCAGAGAGGGAGAAAGAAGCAGAGCAAGAGAACGGGTTATTTTTTTCTTCTGGGAATCACTCAAATGAGCTGAAGATCCTGGGCAGAAGTGCGTGCAAAATGAGATCAAACCCAGATGAGCAAAAACAGAAGTTTCCAGAAAGAAGCCACGTTATTGTAGAGCAATTCTGAATAGCTAGGAGGAGGGGAGGGTTTGCAAGAAGAGGGAAAAAAAATCCTACATGCCTTCCCTATTAAACAACAGCAACAACAACAACAAACAAACCAACAAAACCCCCCAAAACCTGAATAATAACTGTTGCATTTAACTGCACTTTGAATACACTGAGGACGTGGAACACGAACGAACAACTCCTCCTTGAACACGATGTTCGTGAGTAATTGCAAAAAAGGCGTTTCACCTTCAGGGGAAAGCTCAGATATAATTCAAAAGTTTTTACGACATCCAGCTCCCCAAGAAGGGACTAATCCCTTTCTGAGGAAGGCAGACGACAGACTGATTTTTAGTATTATACAACATGTGAATAAAATTACTCCTCCTTCTCTTCTGGCCACGCTCTGAGGTGGAAGAACTTGAATCCACGATAAAAGTTCTATGGTCCCAGTGAGGCTCTCTTTGTGTTCTGGAACATCTGAAAATCTGCACAAGATCACAACCTGCACAAGATCAGAACCCTCATTTCTCCACTGTAGTTTCCATCCTACCTCAGACATTTAAAACCAGGATTAAGATCTTTGGCATATTCGAGCAGAGGCAGTGCCAAACACAGAGCTGGAGCTTTCCTCCAACCTCTTTGAAACACAGCAGGCAATCACTCCAAGTGATCCTGGCCCAGCACTTTGTTCAGCTCCTGTTTCCCTGCACAGTGTGTGCCATGATTTCACTGTCCAGCACAAACTGACAGCCCAGCATTGATTATTTGTTGTTTATAACTGGAAATGGTGGGATGAAGGACCAGGCCCTTGAAGAGAAAGCTGCTGTGGGTGGAGTCATCATGATCAGACATTAAATTGTACTTCAGCACCAGTGGGTGGGACGTGAAATCTGTAATGGTGGATGGAGGAGCCATGGGAGCCATTTGCTAACGCTGGGATCACACGGGAGAAGGCAAATCCGTTTTGATTTTAACCTACAGGCTCAAACCCAAGGCTCAGGAAGCACCTCTCCACACACAGCCTGAATGCTTGACTCAGAAGGACATCCAGGACCACCAGAATTAGGTGCAGAATTTAGCAAACAGAATGCTCATGATATTTGTCAAGTAGGGAGGGCGAGGCAAGAATTCTGCCTTCCCTGAGGATCGTTCAAACTGGGAATAATCCTCTGGCACCAGCTGCGTTTTGTTCCCTGTAAAGCACAGATTGGCACAACATGGAAGCAAACCAATTTTCCCCAACCCCCAGCCCGAACCGGAGCTGTGGATTTGTGCCCTCCAGACTCCAGCCTTCCCCAGGGCTGGACCCCTGAGCTCCCACAGGGATTTGCGAAGGGAAGGTGCAGCACTTGCCTTGGGAGTGCCGCGAAGTGCCCGTGCTGGGCTCCTTGTTCCATGCAGCTGCTTGGTTCCCCATGGCCAGGGGCTCAGCCACCCACTTCCTTGCTAACAGCCAGAGGAGCAACGAAAAGCAGGAAAGAAACGACAGAAAACACAGGGAAAAAAATAAATGGAGGAAAGGAGCAGAGGAAGGCTCAAAGGGAGGAGAGGAGAAAGGCGACAGTGAACTCCTGCACATGAAATAGCTCTGGATTTCCCAGCAGAAATAGATTCTGCACTTTGGGGTCTTCTGGTGGCACAACAAGGCAGATTTGAAAAATTTTCAGCTCTTTGGATACCCCAGAAGCAACGCTTTGTATTGTAAAGGCAGGAAAACACCACCACCACCAAAAAGCTGAAATTCCCGTGAATTAAGCCATGATTTTTATTGGTTCCTAATTTCTGAAAACAGGCGAACAAATAAACAAAACAAAACAAAAGAACGAAAAACCCAAACAAAAAGCAGCTCAAGCTGTGCCATCTTGATACAGATTGCAGAGTCGGGTTGTGATACAAAATCCTTTGGGGTAGTTCCCCATTTGCACGTTCAGATTAAAGCCTCGGCAGCGATGCGGCTCCAAAGAACCCTCTGCCTGCCCACTTCCAGCAGGCTCCCTTGCGCAGAGAATCTGCTGTGTGCTGCTTTTCCAGCTCTGAACCATCTGTATCTGCTGTAATCCTTGTCTCTCCCGTTTATCTATTCAATAAATAACAGACATTTCCTACCATCTAACAAAGACTTCAAATCGCTCAGTTCCGAATTTCTGACAATAGGAATGGTTCTCCCGACCCCTGTCAGCAGCAGCAGCAGCAGCAGCAACCCTCTTTCCAAGGGGATGGGATGAAAGGGATTGTTTTTAACGCGTTTTACCTGGAATGAATTGCATCAAAGAGCAGAGGAAACGCAGCAGGTGAGCGAGCAGGAGGCTGGCGGCGGACAGAAGGAATTTGGCTAACATATTTCGGCGGGCAGAAGGCATCGGCTCGGGGTGGCCGGGCAGAGGTAGCGGTGCCAGGGCAGCGAGCAGGAGGCAGGGATGGTCGGGAGGTGAGCGCTGCCTCTCATCATCCTTTCACAATAAGAGCCGTGCCCGCAGCAGCGCGGGCCGGGGCGGGTCCTGCCGCCAGCCCTGCGCTCAGCGGCCCCAAACCCGCTCTGCACCTGAGTCAGGTGAGCTGAGACAGCCAGGGCATTACCGCGCCTGGGAAAAATGCTCGGGGTAGTCGGAGAGACGGGGGGAAAAATAGGATGTGGATCTGTGTATCGGAGCAGCCGGGCTCCCAGGTAATTCCGTCAGAAATTCCCGTCGCCTCGCCGTCTTGTTCGCCTCCCAGAAATACTTGGGATGCAAATTGCTTTTGTTCCAAAATCCGAGTAGCCATTTTGCACCTCAGGTTTTAGGAACCTCAAGGTTTCAGGAATATTGGTCGCCACGCCAGATTCCCCCGCCAAATCCAGCAGAATGGGCCGTGCTCTGCTGTTCCCAGCTGAGCCGGACCTGGGACAGACCCTTTCCCTCGGGATGCCAGGAGGAAGCTGCCAGCGCTTTGGAAATGTGATGAAACATTTATTTCATGTCATTACGCAGCTCTTAAAAGCTGCCCTGTGCCTGGAGAGGGAGCAGGGCAGCAGGCACAGCACTCCACGGATCCCATTCCACAGACAGATTAATTCTCATCCTAGATCTTCTGCACATTAAGCTGATTTCTTCCTGTCCTTCCTGCAAGACCCAACGAACCCTTGACTGCTGTATTTTCTATAACTCATAATGCCCTCCCCTAAATTGTGCTCTCACTCAACAAACCCAACTGCTTCAACCTTTTCCCCCAGATCACGTTTTCTCAGCTCTTTATTATTTCTGGATTCATAAATCTTGATTTCCGCTCGACCCTTCATCTTCTTGAGATCACAGTGGATTTTTAATGTACATTATTGATGCATTTGTGACTTCTGGTTTGCTGCTCTTTTAAAAATAGACTGTATTCTCTACAGTCCTGCTTCTAAATCATTTGGGATAATGTGGAATAAGCAAAGCTGGAAGCAGATCACTATACAATACCACACAGGCTGATCTATCAGGAAAAAAAGAGTATTCATTGACTTTTAAACTCATTTATTTGTCCCTACTTACTGATTGCTCTTATTTTATATAATATCACACAGGGTAGTGGCAGTGACCTTACACCAAGCAGTACACCTTACACCCACTGGCAATTTTTCCAAATTAACCCAGCTATTCTGATAAAGGATTTCTTTTTTTTTTTAATGTACTGTTATCCAAGTCACAGTTAAGAAGTTTACTCCAGACTCTCTCCAGGATGGGATTTAGGCTGACTGAGCTATGGATCTTTGCCCTTATTTTTCTTATGGTTGTTCCCCTGATGATGCCAAACACCCGCTCTGTTCTTTTCCAGTGCCACTTTCAAAGACAATTCAAAGGTCAAACAGTCTGCCATTAGCAAAACTGAATTTTGATTAGTTCTGGATAGAATGTCCTGAACCTAAAACACCTCTATTACCTAATAGATTTGGTCTTTTTCTATTCTGACCCACATTTATGCTAAAAGGCAGTTTCATTTTTAAGTGAACAGTCAAAATCAGCCTTTTCTCAGGGAAAAAATTCTCATCACTGATTATCTAAACTCTCTGCATTATCTGTTATTTCTCATTTTTAGCTTTTAGATAACAGAAGAGCAATGAGAAGAACTAAGTTTTTCATCACTTACACTTTCCAGCCTGTGGAGAAAATCACAGCAAGCCCAGAAATGCAAAGACTCAGTGTCAAGATCCCCTTGACTCCAAGAGGGTCGAAACTTCACCTAAGGTGCTTCCAGATTTTTAAAAAAAAAATCCATTTATATTCTGTTACTGATCTGTAATCTTAGACGTTCATTTTAATTTATAGGCTGGAGCTTAAGCAAGGAGGGGAGCAGCTTAAAAGAAAATGTAGTTATCAGCTTTGCTGATCAGATTTAGCAGGTTTAAAGCCAATTAATTTTCTGTCGAAACCTCCTGCAGTAAAACTGGAAAGCGGATAGGGATGGGATGGGTGCCAGTTGGGTTTCAGGAGGAGCTCACTCCTCAGGGAGAGCATGAATGAGCCTGTAGTGTCAGATCAGAGGAGAAAACTTGCTTTGTTTCTCCCAATAAACCCTGAAATCCATGAGAGAGGCAATCAGCAGCATCATTTGTGGGGTGGATGAATTGTAGACAAATGGGAAAGCAGTAAAATTTTATTTTTTAACGGTTTAGAAGGAAAGCTGTGTGTAATGAGCGTGTCCATATATTAAGATACTGAGTGGAACATTGAAGAGCAGCCAACAGAAAAGTGCTCTATATTTCTGGACAGCACAATAATTATGGGAAGCCCCCTTCAAACAGGGAGAGATAAATATATGATTAATGTATTTCCATTGCTGAAACATTATTTGACTTCACAAGAGGAGAGGCTGGTTTATTTTCAATGGATGCTTTAAACATTCTGAACTTACCCTTTAAAGCCACAACTTTATAAAAGTACATATTTCATTCATTTTACTTAGCTTATATATATATATATAATATCCTCACCTGTATTTGTACAGCAAAACCAGAAGCTTTGTTGCTCTTAGTAATTTAAAAAATTTAATAATTATAACCACACTGCTCCTAAGCTCACCTAGGTTACTGTGGCCGTACTCACTGGCTTTACTTTCAGTATTTCCACAGATTTTAAATTCTCCTTATCACCCCAGAGATCCCACTCTATTAAAGGTTATTAAATGAAATGACAACCAACTGTATAAGAAATCACCGTCGAAAAACAAGAGTCGTTATTTTGAATATATATCTTGGATTGAGCTGCACTAAGCAGTCCTTCATTGTTCTAAAAAGTGGAGTTTTACTAATTTTTGTTGGACTTCATGAATTTTTTAAATAGAGCAAACTGCTGCAACAGGAATGCTTGATCCCCTGAGAGAAAAACTTACTAAATAATTGTATCCCAAACCCTAAGTTCTGGTGCTCAATAACGGTTGGATGTATTGGCCATATAAACTAAATCTCAATGATCCAAATCCCGATGATCTAAAAACGGCTGCACGATTTCCCCAAGCACAAACAGCTAAAAAGCAGGTAACAGGCAGATATTCCTCAGTAATTAAATTTGTGTAACTCTTCTTTGAAGCCTTGCATCAATAACTGTGGGTAAATGTCTGAGTTCAAACCCTCGGCAGACGTAATTTTGAAACTCTGGGTTGAGTCATCACTACAGATGAGCGTGGATTTTTGAAACACACAGCACAATATTTTAGAAAATGTTGCTTCCTAAATCTTCTTCTCTTTTTCTTCCACATTCCTCTGTATAAACAGCATTACCGAGTGAGAATATCAGGGAAAAAATAGGAGACTGCTAAATATGATGCAGACCAGTGGTGAGACTTTGGAAAGCCTTCAGATGCTAAAGATGAAGATAGGCACCTTATGGGATTTTCCAAAATTCCTAAGCATGTAAGGCGCTTACACCATGCTTAGGCACTTTGAAAATCCTGCTAAGGACATATCTGCATCTTTAGGTATCTAAATCTCACCCTACATGTCCAGTTCCTCTCATTCTTTGCTTTAAATCACGTCGCTGTGACACGTAGCACGTTTGGCTTTGAGCTAAGGAACGGGGGAAAGGAGGTGGATTAGGTCTGAGAGGATTTGAAGAGGAAATCGCTGCATGCTGCTGGGGTAAAGATGTAAACATATCTTATTGCAGTATTTTTCTTTATTACATAAGCCTCACACTTTGTACAAGCGATCCTTTGTACATTCCACGTGTCATCTTTTTTTTGTTTTAGCAGGGTCGAATGACAAGAAAGAAAAAGGGCTCGGTGTTCTCAGATAAAGTGAATATCAGCAAACAACACTCACGTAGCCAAACAACAAAAGGACAAGACACTGTAATTCCAGATCATGTAAACATTATCTGTTTATTTATTGACACCAACAAAGCTTTGATTATGTTTTATATCAGCATGGCCTTGAGCTGTAACACATGCACCAGTACTACAATGAGTTTTAAATTAAGCCTTTATACTTTCTCAAAGTTCTTTGTAGAACTCTCTTATTTCTAAGCTGATCTTTTCAACCTGTTTACATTCTGAGGCAAAATGGAAGCAACATTGCAAGTATATTCTACTAAGATTTTAGCACAAAAACATTTTTTAAAGTAGAAAGAAAGAAAAAAAAAAACCCAACAAACCATAACCAGCAAATGGCACATGAAATAATCGGAGGTAATTTTCCACTTATATCATAAAATTCTACGTTTCACAGAAATGGTTTTTTATTATGTTAAATGGGTTAACCGGTAAAAAACAGGTGGCTTAATGTCCTAATCCCTTGAGTCACAGGATTTAAAACATATTCAGACATGTTTTTACTAACTACCACTACACTATGTATTTAAACAATAAGTAGCCGCTTAACTTGTTGGAAGTTTCCTGAACTGACAGAAATATTTATACAAGAAACAGACATCACAACACCCATCAGAGTTTGTTTCAATACACAAACACAACTTTGGCTCTGCATTTCTGCAACAAACTCCATTTAGCTTTGCAGAGTATTGGCAATGACAGTGACTCTCTGTTTCAGCCTCTCCCTTTTCTGCTTTAAGTGGTTTTCTATGGCCCTGGCTTGTTTTAAGATTCCATCAAGTTCCTGGACATAAGAAGAATCCAACGCTGCTCTTGCACTAGAGTGAAGAAATCTGTAGTTAAAATAAATGCTAATGCCATTAACTTTCTCACTACTTTTATGTTTTTCTTAAAAATGGGTTGTCTATGAATACCCAGTTTCTGACCAAATTAATTCTCTGTTTTACAGAAAACAGCATTTTTCTTTCAAGATCTGTGTTTGACAGTTTTCAATGCTAATTTCCCTAAACTGCAGCCGCCCATCCATCTTATCTAGAGAATTTAAAAATTTCTGTGCAAATAGGGCAAAGTTAACTTGCCTTATAATGTCAGCATATTTTGATAATGAGTTATTAATTTCTTTGCTCATCTCTGTTGAGAGAGAAAAAAAATAATTTTATTTAAACATTTGGATGAATCTCAACTTTAAATTAGGTCATTCCATACTTACTTCCAGTATATTTAATACATCACCATTTAAGACCTTTCCCAGTGGTTCAGTGTTGGAAAGGGACTGCGAGTCCTCAGAAGGAGCCAAATCTGTTTTGTCAGACAGCTGAGGGATTTCTGAAGCTTCATTCTAACAACAGAGCACATTAGAAAAACGCAGGTTCTAGGACTTAAAACAAGCTTAGCACAGAGTTTAGCTGAGAGAAAGAAGAGGTTTAAAAAGATATTCAGGGTGTTTTTGGAGAAGATGCAAGTGGTGTTGGGTTCACAGCATCATGAGCATCTTTGGGGAGTGGGTGGGAAGTACCAGGCTGAGATCTCTGTATATATACACACATTTTTATTTGTATATGCACATATATATATGTATATATATACTGATACATGTAGTATATGTACATATATCAGTAAAAGCTGGTGTACTTCAGAAGCTCGCTCTCAAGAAGTTCTACGTAAGTATGTCTCAGTGCTTACCCAGTTTTTTTGGGCTTCAAGCCCTCAGAGAAACTGTGGTTTCCCCACACGAAAGAGTAATTTGTGTTCCCCCAAACTTCCCTAAAGCCGTGGATCTCTGTGCCTTCACTCCAGAGGAGGACATGGGAAGGGGGCTCCTCCCTCACACAGCACCGCTCACCTCCATCTTTTTGCGTCTATTTCTATTTTTATCCGCTTTTTGCTCGTTGCTCGCCATGGCTGCCTCACGAAAAGCACGCGGTGTTTGCTGAGCGGTCACGCTGTGGATGATGTTTAAATAAAAACGTGTAAAACTCGTAATTTGTCCCTCGGCAAGGGCGCTCTCCTCACGGCGCAGGCAGGACCTCAGAGGGACTGGAGAATGGCGGGGGAATGGCGGGGGGTCCCGGGCCAGCCTAAAGGCGAGATCCGAGGGGATTTATCCCTTTCGGATCCCCCCAGACCCTGAGGGCACCGAGGTGTCCAGGAGGGACCCCGGCCCCGCGGTTTCCCCTCAGGCGGGCGGAGCCGGGGCGGGCAATGGCCCTGAGGGGCCGCGACTGTGGGGACAAGGGAAAAAGGGACAAGGGACGAGAAACAAGGGACACCCGCTCCCCTCAGGGCTGGCAGCACCCCCGGAGCCCTGCCCGAGCTCGGCGGCGGCACCAGGACGGGCCCGAGGTGCCCCCTGAGGGCCGAGGGAGCGGCTCCGGCCCGGGCGGTTCTATTAAAGCTTTGAACAGTTCCTCAAACCTTTCCCGTCAAATTTCACCTTCTAAGCGAAATCCCTGGAATGCGTTTCACGCTCGATCGGGTCGGCCTCGAAACACGAGCCACAAATGAGTGCAATCTGAGAGAGCAGGCGCTAAAATGAGTAACAGCCTTAAAATGAGTAACATCACCAAAATGCTCAGCTACCAAGACCATTTTTTCCCCCCTCTCTTTCTAAAGAATGGAGAATAAAATGGTATTTTCCTGAGGCTGTGTTTCACTTCTGTAGGTAAAAACGGTATTAGGTTTCACCACGAAGCAACTGAGTCACGCCTCAGCTCCTTTGCAAGAGGAACAAACAGGACCCAACAATCCAGGAGAGAGCTGTCAGCATCCAAAGAGATTAAATATCACATCAAGTCACTGATTTCCTAAATCATGGCATTGTGCCCTATGGTGAAACAAGTAATTGCAAGATCTGAAGTTATGCTAATGTTATGTTATGTGAGTCATGTTAGAATATGTTATTTTATTGTATGTGATTTATGTTGTGGTATGTGACTAATGTTATGGTATGTGATTTACGTTATGGTAGATAAATTTTGCCGCTGGTCTTTTTTTGTTTCTTTTTTTTTCCCCTTTTACCTTTATTGTCTTCTTTGTAAGAGTAGAAGAGATCTTAATCTCATGCATGTTACCCAAATAGGCTCTGAAATTAAAATCTCAGCGTAAGAAATCAAACTGCTGAAAGAACAAGAACTAAATACTTCCCCAAAATAGAAACAACTTTTAATAAGCTGCCATGGCCCACTTCATTTAGTTCTCAAATATTTATTTTATAGATATTTATGTTATTAGCAATATGATCTAAACATTAAGACATAGATATGACAGAATATGTTAGGAAAATGTTCTTAAGGTATTTACTTAATTGGGTCACCATTAGTAGGTTAAGATATGTTTATTAACAGACCACCTGAATTAAAACAAATGAAACATCTGATTTTTCAGTTACATTATCTTACGGATATGGTAGTCTATGGATAAAGCTCAGACTAAAAATAACATTAAAATAAAATTATCTAAGGGGTGAGAGTTTACTCTTACTGCAGTTCCAGTTCCTTTAAAATCAGAGCAAAGTTATCTAAGCCATTACTCTAAAAGTAGTTGCAGCTCCTTTGAGATTGGAGATATTAAATTCCAGGAGAAATGAAAGTTTAACCTTTACCACAGAAGCTATTGTATGAGTTAGAGTCTGGCCCAGAAAAATGCAAATATCTGCACAAAAGAGAAGGAAATGCCTTTTATTCAATGCGTTCAATGAACTAATTGAATCTTAAGGCTCTCAAAGGCTGACATGAAAGACCAAGTCATCCTTCCTCATAGCTTTTGTATGGAATAGGCCAAAAACATTAGTACCAACAGCTAATACAAAATAAATAATGATCTGAATGTATATTTAAAGTTAAATGATAAATTATTAGTACAGCATTAATTTTTTAAAATTATTTTTTTTTTGGCAGTGAAATGCAAAGAATCTGTGAACAAGAATCACCCAGATGGGGAAGTCTCCTGAATAAAGCTCTGGTGCCCAAATCAAAAGATTTTAAAAGTCAATTGGAGTGATGAAAAAAGACGTGAATATTATCTTGAAGCTGAAGAAATTTATTCAGAGGTTGAAACTTAAAAGGCTGAAGCTGATTATTTGAGCTGGAAAAGACCAAGAGGCATTTTGATCCTGCTTGCAGGAGGAACTGTTTGTTACAAAATGGATACTGGGAAAATGCACAGAAATGGGTGGCCAGGAACAGAAGTCAGTTCAATTTAGGAAGATACAAATATATTTTTTATATTCTGCTGGAATTCAGTCAGCGAGTCTATAAACAAGGATATATATTCTTATCTGAAAACATGTTACCAAAAATGTGTTTTCCTTTGTATGTTGGAAACAGGAGGGCTTACTCTGTTGCTGAATTCTTCTCCTTTTTAGGTTTCTTTTGAATCAATTTCGTTAGTTCCTTTCAAAAACTTTAAAGAAAGCAGCTAAATTTCTGTAGCACACCCATAGTTTTTGTTTGCTTGAAATACACTGGTCCCGAGGCTAAACCAGCCAAAATCCAGGGTTATTAGTAAGAGAGACAATGGTTTTATCTTTATTATCTCAAATAAAGTTTTTTTTTTTTATTTTAACCTCAAAATCATCTCCTCATGTTTATCATACAGATATTAAAGCATTACCTATGAAATTTTGGGGTTTTTTTTTTAGCTCTAAGAGCAGTAACAGGTGAGAGAATGTCTTGAGGACTTGGGTTTGGGTTTGACTTGTGGGTTTGGGGTGTTTTCACCATCCCCACAACTTGGGGCTCTTCGATTGTCCCACGGAGCTGCAGAGCTGAACGCCGTAATTGTGATCAGCGTTAGAAACAGCAAATCAAGGCATAAAGACGTAACAAACGGGTAAATTATTCATTCCCAAGCTCGCTTCCCTGGTTTTTAGGGTCTGTCCCCATCACTGCAGTTCAGCGTTCGCTGCTTCAAACACTCCCCAGAGGCAGCGCGGAATGGAGGGACGGGGCGTCATCCCCGAACGGGAGCTGAACTCCTGCCATGAAGCTCCTTCTGCACCAAGGGCTGGCCGGGAAGATTTCCCATGCCGTGCCAGCATTCCTTGGCACTGCTGCCTTCAAGAACCAGCACGCGCCGTGACTCCCATCCCAAAGCGGCTTCCCGCGTGGGAGGGAGCAGTGGAAGCCGGGTGGGAACGGGCAGCGCCTGCCTCAAAAGTGCCGTGGAGGGGTCACGGACCGGCTGGAGACGCCGGTGGAGCAACAGGACGAGCCCTCTGACATCGGCGTGACACCGAGCGGCACAAAGCCACCCTCGCAACCCCACATTTGCATAGGCGCTGTCTCCTGCAGCGAGAGGGGAAATGCCGCGCGAGAAGTGCGGACGTAGGCAGAGATCTTGGGAAAGCGTCCCGATTTCGGCCGCCTCCAGCCGCTATAAAGCCCCTTCCGGCAGCGCTGCGGCAGCGCTCGCTTCCCTCCGGCTGGGGCATCCCCGGCAGCAGCGAGGCAGTGACCCGGGCTGGCCTTGGGACAGCCCC
>VZRR01005498.1:25816-38125 GCA_013398015.1 Oreocharis arfaki
CCCTGCGCTTCTCCCGGCTCCCAGCGCCCGGCTGCAGCTCCCGAGGGACCACGAGGGACCACAAGGGACCACCGCCAGCCGGCTCTGCACGCATCCCTGCGGCTTCTCAGGGTGAGTCATTCCACGTCCCACAGCCAGCTAAAAACTCCTTTGAGCTTCTGCCGTTCCTTTCAGACGCCCTCGGTAAAAGGTCTGACAACCACCTTTTCCTACTCGAGGTTGGGCTTGATGATCCTGGAGGTCTTTTCCAACCTTTTTGACCCTATGATTCTATGATCGAGGGAAGAAGCCCATAAAAATGAAGGTCATAGAAAAAGCCCTTAAAAACAGGGGCAACTTCTTCCTTTAATCCTCTGTCCAAAGTCCTGCCTATGCCCGTCCATGGGCTTTAGAATAACATGGGCTTTGAAAAAAAATTAAAGTTCTTGGCTTTGCGGTTAACGTGCTGCGGAGGAGGCTTGCACAATTTGGGTGTTGTGATACCTCGTTTCTAAGGCTTGAGTGTGTGTATTTGCAAACAAAGATGCTGCTGGGAGCCTGCTGTCTCTTGTGCACAGCTACAACTAGATAAAAACCACATAAAATAAAAACAGAAAGAGAAAATATCACTCAAAAATCTCTGAAAAAAAAAATCACCCTCAAAATGCTCTGCTAGAGGGACAAGGAAACGAAGGTGATTCCCCACCTTAATTCCTCTGGGTGTGCATGTTTACTTATGTTGATACTGCTCACTTGTTTAGTATAAGTCGTTTTCAACCGGTGAAAAAGCTTTGGGAGCAAGCACACCCATAGTTCTTTTGATTGCACAATAAAATCGCAGTGCAAGAGCCAGATCTCCCCATTGTTCACCTGGCTTTAAGACATTTATTACCTTTAGTGCAAGGGATGACCTTCGTAGGGGAAGTCACAATGGGTTCTAACTTGGGTATTTTGGAAGCTCATGCTTTTCTAGGGGGAACCTGGTAAGATCAGTCTGTGCAGACTTAACTTTTATCCCTTTATGGGGTAAGAAGCATCGAGCTTAACTCTGATTCCTCTCCCTGTGCTTTGGGCAGGGTGAAGATGACTGCTGAAGAGATTATGGTGTGTGCAGTAGAACTTGGAAAAAATTTCTGCCTTTATTTTGATGGTAATTAGAGCATTTAATAACCCCTTCTGATTGAATACTGATTTAACACGATTCCTTTTTCTGTCTGATTTCACCTGATTTTCCCATAAGCTTCAGTTTTAAGTGTTGTTAGCCAAGTATCTGAGTCAGGGGAATATTTGTTGTTTATACAAAAAATTCCAGGAAAGGACACTCAGAAGAGTTGGAATACTGGGGAGTGGACTTGGAGTGCGTGAGTAATTTCTGATCTTATGGAATAAAGTCAGCTGGAAAACAGTTTCTTCTTTAAATGCGATTTGTAATGACTGCTTCTTGTCCTTTTGCTCACTTAAGAGTAAAGACACTGATAAAAACAAAAATTTGCATGCAATTATTCCTCAGTTTTAGGCTTAGAGTGACCTTCTCACCCTTAAATAACCCTAAAAAAGCATTTTGCATACCTCTAGTTTGGTTCTGACTCTCAAATGACTGGGGTTTCATTTGTTTTGCTCCCAAATAAACCCTCTCTGCAGTGACAGCAGCTCAGCCTTGGTGGCACGGGGCTGTGGGAACACGTAGGTGGCTGCCTGGGTTCCAGCCTTGCCAGGGTACAAAGCAGTTTCTTTTGTGAGGACACAGCTTAATGTTGTTTTTTCTTTCCTTTTTTCTCACTGCTTGCTTGGAACCAAGATGATGATGGTAAGCTGAGAGCTCATCTTTCATTACTTTGTTACCCATTTCACATGAACATGGCCACACTCACTAACCCAGAGAGGACAAGTTTCAAACTGAGAGTGGCTGCAAAAAACCAGAGCTACAGCTCACCTGCTCCTTCTGATGCTGATGTTCCTTTAATTCCTCCCAAGGTAAACAGTACAGGCTTCCCTGAGAGCTCCTTTCAATGCAATTTAATTGTCGGGCAAAAGAGAACAGATGCTTCTGAATTATCTTTAACAAACAAAGCAGCTCCTCTTGCTTATAAAAATAAACTTCTGTATTCTGGGAAACCTGCTTCAAGCAGAGGTGTAAAAGATGATGTGGCCTTCCTTTCGTTTGATGTCGTTCTAAGAACTCCTTTCACACGACATCCGTAATGACAAGATTAAGCTGGCCGCAAACTACCAAGATCTGAGGAGACAACAGCTGAAATATTAAGATTCATTTATGATTCCTGCAGAGCTGGAATGTGATGCCCTTTGCAAGGAAAAGACTCTGCACCGAGTGCTGAGGAATGTGAACAGCCAACTGCTTGTGGTGCGCCCGGACCTGAATGTGGCAGCCTTTGAGGATGTGACAGACCAGGAGATGCAATCTGGTAATTTCCAGATATAAACCATCACCACTGCTCTGCCGCCTTATCCTAGAGGTGGTTTTTTCCTTTGTAATCATCCACTCAGTGATGGGACGGACAGTCATGACTCAAAACTTCATTTGCTAGAATAAAACTGAGATAAGAGAGTGAAATTCTGCGTCCTGGGCACTGGTGATGGAGATTTCTGGGTTAGACCAAAGCCTGCAGGATGTCACATACAGAAAAAGGGCTGTTTTTTGCTTGGCTCTGATCCCAAAATTCTTAATTCACCCTTTATGTTAGATTACAAAAAAAAAAAAAAGAAAAAAAATTAAACAATGTATTGACACTAAAAGGTCTTACTTTCTTCTAATATTATTAGCTATGAACTTATAGTTCTGGCTTTGACTTTTTGCTTCAGCAGTTTATTTACAGCTCTTTTTATCGACAATATTTATTTCCGGATCACCTATATCAAGCCATGATCTGACTTAGAGGTGGCCACTTCCCCATCCCAGACTTTCTGCATGCACACAAAGGATGTGACACAGATGACACTGCCTGGTGACCTCAGCTGCCTTAGTGCACACTGGTTATTGCCTGATTGCACAAAGCACAACCAGAAGCCATAAAAATTCAAGTCCTGGCTCTTCTGCCAGGAAAAATGTCCTGGGAAGACAGCCAGAGTTGCCAGCAGAATGGCAAAACATCACTGAGTTCAGTTGTTGCAGCTCCCTTTAAGCAGATTATCAATAATAATCAATTTATTTCCAGGCAAAGGGATGCACTTCAGCATCCACTGCTACAAAACCACCACGCCCTTAGCAGGGATGCCCGTGGCCTTCAGTGTCCAAGTGGGAGACAAAAGTTACTACATGTGTTGTGAGAGGGAACATGGAGAAATGATTGTTAGATTCAAGGTAAGGAGCTGCTTCCCTCTCCTCATCTGTACAAAACCAACAGGCAGAATTAACAACTCGGAGCTGGAATAAAACTGGTCAGGGCTTGTGCTGGGATCAACCTGTTCCCTTTTTTCTTCCTCAGGAAGGAGAAGTTCCCAAAGAAATTCCCGGTGAAAGCAACATCATCTTTTTCAAAAAGACATTTACATCTTCCTGCTCCAAAGCCTTTAAGTTTGAATACTCAATGGAACGAGGAATGTTCTTGGCCTTTGAGGAAGAAGGCTACTTGAGAAAATTAACCCTAAAGAAACTGGCAAAAGATGAAGTGGATGAAACCATGAAGATAAGTTTATCTAAGTCCAGTCAGAATGAAAATCACAACCTATGATGGAACACTTCAGTGGTTTTAAAATACAGCTTGTTTTTTCATATGAGAAACTTTAGTCTTTACCTAAAACAAGTCGGTTTTAACTACTGTCAGTACTTATTAAAAAAATAAATGCAAGTTCTTGGCAAAAAGATGCAGAAGAATGTTTTCCAGTCAGCTAGAAGAGAATTACACACTGAAGAAACAAGAATGTCCATATCTATACAGTCCTGTAGAATTCGATCCCAAAATCTTTAATGCCTGTTGACCAAACAGCTTTTGAATTAGGTTTGGACTTTTACAATCCCAGAACTCTCAGATAAATAATTTCTCACCCAAGTATCTTAAACACCACGTACACCTCCGTCTTGTGTGAGGAAATCTCAGACACTTTCCATGAGAGACCCTCAGCCTGCCCACAGGGACTTTCCCATGACTCACTCATGTCCACCCTCCTCCTCCCTGGCACAAAATAACAAATGTTGGTGTTTAAACCACACCACAGCTCCATTCTGAGCACGACACTAACAAAAAATTGGCCAACTACCTGCTTTTGCTAATAAATAAATAAAATTTCCAATCCATATTTCAAAAAAAAAAAACCAAACCAGAAAGTATTTTAGAATCCAAGCAGCGACTTGGTCGTTCTGTTCATTGCATAATCACTGATGGTAACACAAATGCTCTTCCTCTCACTATTAATAGTGCCACAAAAGTACCATTAGAATGTGGGAAGAGTTGTCCACTCCTTAGCACTGTGAAAGTCTAACTGGATGAAGCAGATAGTTAAAAACCACAATCTCAGTTCCGCTCTGAAAAAACCCTAAAAAACCAGAATGTTCCCTCAGCCTCATGTTCCTTGTCTTTTCAGTCACACAGGACAACATAGACCAGAGTATTTAGAAAATAAACCTCCAAAAAGTGTTGCAGATGAACATAAAAACCTTGAAAGTCAAATGCTCCTAAAAGTCAATCTGCAAAAGTCTTTTTATTCTAGGTCAATTCTTGTTGTATTTTCTCACGGACGTTAACTATTCTTGTATTAAGTCAAGTCGAAGTCAGCTTTAAGGATTAATTCACACAAATATTCTTTGTTTTATAATAGCCAAACAAAGTAAGGCAGAGCAAACGTATCTGCAGAGACAACATTTTAGGCAACCCAAAAGCAGTAAAAATGGCTCAGAAGCACACAATTTCTGTAAATTCTTTATTGCATGGATTAAGAAAAAAAGTATTCCCTTTTCTACATCAGCTCCCAGGGTCCAAAGAATTACAGGGTCTGCCTTACACACTGATGTCAGAAGCAGCACTTCAGTTTTCCACAAGTCAAGCTTGTTTTACAGAACAGGAAACCAACCAACAGTTAGAAAAACACTCATTAAAGCTGGTATTACAAGGAGAGTTCCCTTTAGCTATGCAAGTCTGTCAGTGATGTAATTAATCCATCCCAATCTACAGTGCAGCTTGAATCCACTCACTCTCACTGGACATCACCCAGTTAAATCTGCTTTTTCTCTATATATTCTAAACTAGCTCTGAGCCCACCGCAGGCTGCTCTCACTAGGGACCCTTGGCTGTTCCTTGGTTGTGCATTATGCTGGTCACAAGCTGATGAAGCAGAGGCAGCAGAGGACAATCGTGTGTGTCAGGGCTGGGGACTCCTCAGAGGCTCCAGAGCATGGCCACAGCCTTGCAGATGCCCACGTCCTGGTAGTTGAAGTGGCAGAGGCCGGCGAAGGTGAGGGCGGACAGAATGTACAGCCCCGTGTTGGCCACTTTAATGGGGACATCTCCATGCACATAATCAGTTATCACCTGGCCCAGACCCCTAAACGAGAGAAAAGCTCAAATCAGCAAAGATCACGCACTGAAATCCATCCACCCTGTGGCACCAGGAGGCCCCAAACATCGCTTTTTTCCACCTGCTGCCACCAGCCTTTCCTGAAGAATGCTCAATTCCCGCTCAGGGTGCATCTATTCCAAAAACAAAACAAAACATTCCACACATTCTATTAAAAATACACAGATTGGCTCAGAGTTTTCTTGAGGAAACCAAGTGCTGACCACAGCTCTCCAGGCAAGAGAATCCTCGGAATCTGCCTTCTTATCTGACTTCCAAGGACTGAAAAAAGGAAAACCGAGGAAATACTTGGGACCAGCCATTGTCACAAAGACACAGAAGACTCCTGGGCATGCATTTAGATTAGAGGAGTGGTAACAAAAAAAAAATTAGCATATTTTGGGGTTTTTTTACATCTGGAAGTGAACTCCTGTGTAGATTTGAGCTATCCAGCAACGCAAGACACAGGATGCTTCTTTTGGGAAAAAGCTCCCAGTCAGAGCAAGGAAAGTGCAAGAATCCCTGGCACAAATTTCTAAGGGCAAAACTGAGGTTTAAGAAAACCTGGCACAAAAGAAAAGTAGCACAAAAATCTGCTTTATCCCTGTGGCAAGGAACTCCCAAACCAGGATCACCTCAAGAAGGTGGATGCTGCCAGTCTGGCCAACCATGCAGCTGGACCCACTCCTAATTAGCCCTGTCCCTGCTCTCATTAAGGATCACAGAAGAATTACACTGAGCAAAGATCCACTTCCCAGGAGTAAAGGAAATAATCATCCAGGTCTCCTTAGTGGAGAGCTGTGAGCTCTTTATCATGCAGAACCTCACCACCACCAAGAGGCAGAAAGCCAATGCACAGAGCTTTAGAGACAGAATATTTTTATATTATTTTTATACAGATCTGTCCTCTTTCTGTTCCCTCTGTTAGCACACCACTGTTTCTTCCACAGGTTAAAAACATCCAGGATTCTGCACATCCAGGGGCAAGGAAGTGCTCCTAAGGTTAAGATACTAGAGAGGTTTTATAGATTCCTTTTCTGACTGGGAGAACAGCATGAGAAAGGAAGACCAAAGTACAACCACTCGTCAAAGATCACAACTGGCACAGAACTCTGAAACCAAGGACTTTTTCAAGGTGTTTTACACCAGATCAGGATGAGGTTCGGAGCCACCAAACCTTTTTTGCTGTGAGTTCAGCCCTGCTGTGCTTACCAGTGGCTGTGCAGGGTGAGGGCTGCAGCCAGGGAATAGTCCACGGCCGGTCCGGGGCACAGGTAGGCTGCAGGGAGCAGCCCCAGCAGCAGCACACTGACCGCTCGCTCCCCTGTCCAGTGCAAAGACGCAGCCTTGGAACTGCCTGCAAGGAGAAACATTCTCAGGGAAAAGCCCCTCTGCTCTGCCAAGGGCTGGAGGAACGGCTTTGAGGCGTGGGCAGTCTGCAAACCAAAACCCAGCACGGCCAATACTTGGAAAAACAACGTGAGCGCCAGCCCAGGCGGAAAACATCAAGAACTGGCTCTGTGAAATTATCAGTGCAACATCCCCAAAGTGCTCAACTAACACACACATACCATCCATCCACCTGCCAAAAAGAAAATGTTTTCCTTCATTTTGGCAAGGAGAAACGAAATTTAGAAAGTGACAACATAAGGAAAGCAAAAGACCTGAAGTTTGGACTCGGACAAAGTGCAAATCACAGCGCCATTAACTGGTAACAGTGCTGCTGAAGGTGAGGGTACACACACTCCTCACAGCCTGAGGCACCACGACAGCAGGATTATTTATCACAAGTAACATCTCTGCACAGTTACTTCCCTGTCAAACAACATTCAGCATGTCACAACTTTTCCCTTAAATCGATGGGCATTTAGGACTATTTTTCCTTAGCTGGTAACACCCATAACCCTACATCACCCGAGAAGACACCAAGAAAAACCCCAGCACCGTGTGCACATCTTTTCTGCTCTTTGTTACAGCTGCCGCTTAAAATCTCCTAAGTGGTCCAAAAAAATCACAGACTCACAGCCTGGTTTGGGATGAGAGGGACCTTAAAGCTCATCTTGTTCTCAAGTCCCTCTATGGCCATCGGGTTCCACCTCCATCACCTCCGTCCTTTATCCCGGCACTGCTCTCGGTCCCTTGGAGGACCCAAGGCAAAATCCCGTCCTTTACAACCCATTTTTGATAGAATCACAGAGTATCTAGGAGTTGGAGCAGACGTTAAGGATCATCTAATCCCAATCCCCTGCCACGAGCAAGACGCCTTGCATTAGACCCGGGCGCTCGGAGCTCCATCCAGCGCGGCCTTGAGCAGCTCCAGGGATGCGAAAAGGCGTTTGCCTGGGCGGAGTTCTCCTGATCCCGGGAAAACGAGACCCACGCGCACACACAGACCGACACAGACAGGGCCGTACCGTGTCCCTGGCGGGGCGGGCCGTGGCTGTCGCGGGCCGGAGCGCAGCGGGCGGCGGCGGCACCGAGCGCGGCGGGGCGGCGGAGCAGGGCCGAGCCGAGGAGAGCTGCGGGGACAACGGGGGCGCGGCGTGAGCGCGGGGGGCCCGCACCCTCCGGGGGTGCCGCACCCTCCGGGGGTGCCGCAGCCACCGGGGTCCCGCACCCTCCGGGGTCCCGGTCCGAGCCCGCCCCGCGCCCCCGGCCTCACTCACCCAGGGCGGCCCCGCGGGGCCGCGCCCGCAGCAGCGCCAGCGCCATGTCCGCTCCAAGGGCACCGCGCCCGGACACGGAAACGCCGCCCGGGCTTCCGCTTCCCGCAGCCCCGGGGCAGCGGCCGCAAAGCTTCCCGGGGCAGCCGGGAGCTGCCAGAGGCAGCGCTAGATGGGATCTGGGGAAGAAATTCCTTCCTGTGAGCGTGGGCAGGCCCTGGCACAGGCTGCCTGGGGAAGCTGTGGCTGCCCCGTTCCTGGAAATGCCCACGGCCAGGTTGGAGCAGCCTGGTGGAAGGTGTCCTGCCCGTGGAACTGGAATATCTCTAAATTCCCTTCCAGCCCAAACCATTTTGTAATTCTGTAATTCTCTCTTAAACCCCACAACACCCGCAGCAGACCCAGGTGCTCCACACCTTTGTGTTCACTGATGAAACACCTCTGTACACACCATAAATACCTCCGTGAACATCCCGTTTTTCTTTCCACTTGAAATGTAAAAAGGATCAGCAATTGGGGCTTGGAGTGAGGATTTAGCGCTGCTGACTCTGTTTTGTGCTTGTCCAGCACACAACAATCACCCCTCACATTTCCCCAGTGCCCTGATTTCATCTCCTGCAAGGGGTGACCAGGCACAAACACAGCACAGGGAGAACACAGGCACCACCCAGACTCCCAGGGCTGTGCTCTGTCCCTGGGCTTTGCTCCAGAACAATGACAAAAGCAGCGAACACATCTGGATTTATTTATTTTATTAAAAGGCTTGGCTGTTCGCTGCAGGGAGAACGGCCTGGTACCAGTTTCTCCAGTAACACACTGGGCAGAGCAGAGACAGGACACAACACCCACCAAGGCCTCTCTGTCACACACAGCACAAATGGTTTCAGCATCCCCAAAGAGAATGAAGGAAGGTGGACACGGTGGCCAGCCCACAGCAGGCTCTGGAAAGGAGTCTAAACCAAGCAAATGGTGGCTTTTTTCACCATCAGAGAAGTCACGGCACCTTCAGCTGGAATGAGAATATTCCCTCAGCTCCCCTCTGTGTCCAGCTGACCCTGTGCATTCCCCCACAGCTGCTTTCGGTGGAGGATGGGAAGACAAAACTACTGTGGGGTTACAGTGACATTTCCTCTGATACCAGACTGATTTATCAGCCTGTCCTCTCTCCTACTGGCCATTGTTTTAGTGAGCCAGAAGAGCAATCTGTTCAAACATAATTTAAAAAACCAACCTGATCACAGCCAAAGAATCTGAGGCTGGCAGGACGAGCCCACCTGTGGCACAGGTAGGTGCTGTCCTGCACTGCTGCCTGGCGAGTCCAAGGGCAGCCAGGCTGCCCAGGCTCAGTGCTCCCTGTGGGCTGGCAGGGTGTGTGTAAACCAGTGTTGGAGCAGTGCTGAGTGACAAAGACCTGCTTCTGTCCTCCCTCCTGGTCTGAGCTGCACCCAGACCCCTCAGTCCTCATCAGAGCTGTCCTCAGATTTTTCATCCCCCGCCACCTTCCAGTTCTTCCTCTTGCTCCTCTTCTCCGGCACTTCACTCTGCCTCTCCGGCACAGAGTTGGGACGCTTCTTTCTCTTCCTTGGGGGCCGTTTCTCCTTCTTCCCCTCGGATTCAGTGTCCTCAGAGCTGCTGGTGCTGGAGCTGCTTGCATGGGAAAAGTCACTCTCCTGCCCAGAAGAAGAGGTAGGTTCCTTGGCAGGCACTTTCCTGGGCTTTTTCTTGCGCTTGTGTTTTCCTTTCCGGGTGCCTGGAGTCTCCTCTCCTGAGCCCTCGCTCTCCACCCGGGAGGAATCTGTGGAAGTTCTCCCCTGCTCCTTTTTCTTTTTTTTCCTCTTTTTGTGAGAGTGCTTTTTTTGCTTCTTCTTGTGGGATTTCTTGGGTTTTTTCCTTTTGTGGGACTCACGGGCTGTTTGCTTCCCCAGGTGGGATCTCTTCTTCCCATTGACAGCATTTTGCTCATCTCCTTCCTGCTGATCACTGGAAAAAGAACAGGAGGAGGTGAACTGAAAGCCACTGAGTGATGAAACTCATTTATATCCAATCTGTAAGCCTGAAAAATATTGATGATTCTGCTGGTTGTAGGTTAAAAATAATTAATTCTGTCTTAAAATCTGATTTTTCCACTCTCCAGGATACTGCAAGAATTTATTTACCTCCCAGATTCAGAGATTTTGGTAACTCCAGCTGAACCTGAATATCTTAATTATTACAAAAGATTCTCCTAAGACACATCAATGGATCTGATTTTTTTTCATGTAACAGTAAGGCTTTGCATTCCAGGCTGATCCATATCCAAAATTTGAAACTCAGTTTGTAAAATTCCCTACAGAACTTGTCAGAAGGCAGATTCTGGATCCATCAGCGAGTCTGTCTGCCTTACCTGTCTGTGTCAAATTCTTCAGGGTACAACTCTTTGTATCCACTGTGCCCCCACCTGTAGGAAAGCAGAACCATCCATTAAGAACAGACAACGTGTTTGAGGACAAAAATCCAGCTCTGAAAAGCCAGAGGCACAGAATGAACCTGAGTTTAGACAGGGAGGAAGGAAATAGGATTGATTTGGTTGGTGCTATTTAAATACACCTTATGCTCTCAGACTACAATTCAGATTTCTTTAGAACAACTCTGGACTTGTGTTTCTTGAGATATTTTAAGCTTATTGTGCAGAGTAATAGATATTAAGCTTAGGACTGGGCTTTTGTTGCTTAGTGTGGCTTAGAAACTGGACTGAACAGAAATGTGTAGTTTTTTGGTACAGGGCTCCAAAAAGATGTTTCAATTACAACCACAGCACATGAATTCCCCCACAAACCTGTCTGGCATGTTGGCTTCACATTCATACAGCTTTTTATTCCAGGATCTGGCCCTGAGGAGATCATCTTCCACCAGGTCAAGGAA
The DNA here is from genome assembly GCA_013398015.1 of Oreocharis arfaki. NCBI lineage: Eukaryota > Metazoa > Chordata > Aves > Passeriformes > Paramythiidae > Oreocharis > Oreocharis arfaki. The sequence continues at coordinate 36,868 of VZRR01005498.1, forward strand.
CTGTGGGTTCCTGGTTTTCCAGTCTGCCCTGTGTCCCTCCTCATCGAAGCCATCGCTGCGCATCCGACTGCTGCAGAGAGGGAACAGCTCCTTCAGATGGGAAACCACCTCCCAGCCCCAGAGCCCCGCTGAACCCCACCTCATTAACGTGGTACCTCGAAGATTTTACACCTAAGTGAAGACACAAATGGTCAGGCTTAAGCAGAGGCCTGAGCTCTTTCCTGGGACTCATTGAGGGGATAATAAATATTTCTATGATGTATCTCACCTGGAGGTGTCTGACAGCATTCTGCTCTGCCTTTTCCAGTAAGTCTCTTCTGTCTGCTTCTCCCACTCCCTTATCTTCCACATTTCTGTCTCTTCCTGAAGCTGAAAGTCACAGAAGGGAAACAACTTTAACATCAGGGAAAATTCACAGTGGTGCAGCACGTGAGCTCCGATCTCAACACTCCTGCTAGGAAAAGTCACAGCCAACTTTTCATCCCCAAACAGAGGATTATTTACACATATCTGTATCCAAAAGGAGAACCTCCTGGAGGTGGTTAGACCTGCTGAATTATATCAGGGATTCATGAAGTAGTTTCCTAAACTTAATGAAGTTGCTTAATCTTGCACTAAAACCCTGCCTGTGCACACAAAGTTCAAATTGCTTCATGCAATTAAAAGCATATACACAGTGCAACAGATAAAATAAAACCTATTAAAGATTGATTACTTTTTAAGTAAGTATAGACACATTCACCCACCGGGAAACGGTGTTAAACTGAAACTCGGGGAAACTGGTACGAGGTTAAACTGAACTCGACACAAACAGCGTTAAACCGAAAGTGAGACTGAGGATGCCGGCGTAGCCGATCTACCAAACTCCTTTTATTTCTGCCTAACACCCCCGCTCTCCCCTCCCAGACCAGCAGCGGGGCACGAAGCCTGTCCCTCACCCCCGGGATCTTCCCCCCTCACCGGGTGGCACCACCGGCATGTCCCCGCACACCGGGATGCACCAGGACCACCCCCAGGATGTCCCCGCAGCCGAGGGTGTGCTCGCAGCCCCGGGATATCTCCGCACCCCGGGGATGTCCCCGCACCCCGGGGATGTCCCCGCACCCCGGGATGTCCCCGCACCCCGGGATGTCCCCGCACCCCGAGCCGCCCAGCTCGGCCCCGCAGGCCCCGCGAGGCGCGGGCGGCCCGGGCCTCACCTTGTTGTGCGCTCCGGTGTGGCGGATGACGTTGCGCAGCAGCACCTTCCCCACGGGCA
>VZRR01005498.1:38525-49008 GCA_013398015.1 Oreocharis arfaki
GGGAAAATACCCCAGACAAACCGCCAAAATTCACAGAAACATTGAGGTTGGGTAATGCTGGAAACGATACAACTTGTTATTAGTTTTAATCAATTACTTAACTAATAAAATTTTAAGCAATGGTTTAAATTCAATTTTTAAGTAATGGTTTTAATAAAATTGTGAGTAATAGTTTTAATTGAGTTTTAAGTCTTATTCAGAATTTAATTAATTGTTTTAATTGCCTTTTAATTAATTGTTTTCCTTAATCATGGATACTATTCTTTGCCAGCATTTAGCATAGTTACCATAAGCTGCTTCTGCAGAAACACAGCTTGGGAAAATGACTGAACCTTCTTCAAGTTTTGGAACAGAGGGGCCCCTGATAGAGGAAATTTCCAGTAGGGAATTCCAGAGAAGCCACGCAGCCCTGTCCATGGAGAAGGATGTGAAGGATGCAAACAAGGGACTGCTCTAAACTGAGCTTGGAATTGAACTGCCCAAGGTCAGCTCTGCTGCTGAGGATTTTCAGAGGTAAGCAGAAAGAACCGTGTGTTTTCTGTCCCTGGAAATGCTCACTGCTAATTCCCTGTCAGTTAATCAAGCATTTCATTTTTGTTTTAGGATGACATCATCACTGATGTTCCTGAGAAATACAAACTCCAGCTGGACTTGCCAGAACTGGTGGGTGAAGGAACAGCCACAGCCCGGTTGGACAAAGCCAAAGGGCTGTTGTTCATCACAGCACCAGCTGCCAAGGTAGGTCCTTAACTCCTGCATCCTGCCCAGTTCCTGAGCACAGATCACACAACAAAAGCCCAGAGTGAGCATCTTTGGTGGTGATGGGGTTTAGGGCGGTTTAAATTCACTTTTTAATCATCAGGGGTGAATACCTCAAATGCCTTTAGAAGATGCAAGTAGAAAATTAAGGCTGGAGGAACAGTAGCACCAGCAAACTTACGACAAAAATGAGTAAATACTGCAAATATTCAAAGAATATTTGAATATTTAGTTACAGTACTTGTTAGCTGCAGTTAAGAGCTGCAGTAAAGAACCACCCATGCCTACATGCTTTACTACACCATTCAAGGGACAGCAGTAACAGTGGTGATGTGTTTTTGTTAAATAAATGGACAGGATTCAGATGGTTAGAGCAGCTCTTTAAGTATTTAATGCTGGAACAACCTGTCACACACGGCCCCACAGCTGAACAGTGCAGACAGGAAGCTGCAGACAGCGAAAAGCAAATGTCTGGGAAGATTTGTGATCAAATTTCAGGTTAATAGGGTGAGTTTCAGTGTGAGACTGAAAGGCTGCAGAGCACTGACCCAGAGCAGTAAAGCCACACACAACTGAAGAGAAAAGCACTGGGACATGGTTTAGTAGTTGTCAATTCCAAACATTTAATGGAACATGGGTTCACTAGAGCCAGTCTGGAATCAGGGTATTTCAGGTCATTCAAGAAAATCCAAAACCTTAATGCACTTTTTGTTTGGTTTTTTTTTCGCTTAAGCAAGGCATGAAAACCAGGTATCACAGCAACCAGACACTAAAGAGTTCCCACAAAAATATTTAATTTCCACAGTATTTTCTTTCAATATCTTTAGTGAATTCTGTAGAACTTTACAGGAGACAGTACTTAATGCAATATACAGAATAACAGGATCAGCCTGAACAACTTCTTCCTTTTTTTTCCCCACTGCCCCCCTATTTGATTCTCCTGGTCACTCTGTCATTACTGCACGGTTGTCCTTTTTTACATGAACGTTTCCATGTGGAAAGTGGAATTTCAGAATGTTCAGCACTGCACCCCTTGCAGGATACAATGCCTGGGGTAACTGGACATGAGTCCAACGAACCAGAGAAGCACCTTACATACAATATGTACATGGAGAACACATTCTGCAGCTTTACTGGGGCTGGACAACATAGACAATCCAGGGAAGGTCTGCAATTCCAGTGGCTTAAGTCAGAGCTTCCTGTGTTAGAATGCCTGAAACGAAACATTCCAAACATCCGAGTCCTCACATGATTAACATCCCCAGGTGGGATTATCAGCATGTGTGATTTGTCTATATTGGCTTCCAACACACATCGAACGTTCTGCAAAACAGTTACTTCCATGGCATCAGAGCCCGGGGTTACCTTAGCCACAGGGACAGCAGCTACAGAGTTTCCATACAAAAGCAGATGTCAGTGAGGGTCCACGAGAAGACAGCACATCCCCTGTGACCCCACAGACAGCAGAGCTCTTTCACCTTAAAGTGCTCAAAAGGGATCACGTAGCTGAGAAGGTCCCAGCCAGTGCCAAATTCCAAAAAGGCTTTGAACAGCAGCACTTGGCCTTTGAGACACTATCCCCAGGCACTTCAGTCCCTCAGTGCATGTGCCAACTCCCCCACCCCAGGAACAGGATAATGTGGGAATTCCCCTCCTGCTGGTACCTTTCTGTGACCATCTCATCTTTGCTCCTGTGAAGAGATGTTTGAAATTCCAATCTCTCGCAACACTGAGGTCATGAAACTGTTGGTATGCACCCCTCAGGGCACCCGAGTTCAGAAGCAGCTGGCACAATGCCAGGATAATTTTTTTTTTAAATCTGGGATGCTTAACTCTGTTTTGGAAGAGTTTGCAAGTTTACTAACTGTATAAAAATACAGTGTAGCTGTCATATTGCTCTGAAAAGCACTTTTGCAAACTTTTTTTCTGTACAGACTGGTAAATAACATTACCAGATAATATAATACATATTTTAAATAAAAAAAAGGAACTCTCTCAAAGTCGGAACACTAAAGTCTAAATAGCTTGTTTAAAACACAACAGTGTGACCCAGGAAAATTCTGCTTTGCATGGTTAAATTATAGCAGCATGGTTACTGGCTTTTCAAGGAAATTCTTGAACTCAGCAAGCCACTGTGCTCCAACTGCTCCATCCACAACTCGGTGGTCACAGCTCAGGGTGACAGACATCACACTGGCCACGTCAAAGCTGGGAACAAAACAGCAAAAGGAAAGGTTAACACACTCCCCTGCAAGGCAGTGCCACTTTCACAGCAGAAAGGCTTCTCCTGGCGAGCCAGGAATAGCAGCTGGTGCTTGGTGACAGATGTTTCTCCCAATTGCACCAGAGAGCAGATCATGTTCATTCCTTCTCTCAGGAAAACTAAGGAAGTAACTTCTCTGAGGCTCTAAAAACACCTTTGTGTGTTCCCCCCAGGGCAGGGAGCTCAACTTTCCTTGCAGCACAAGGACAGCCCCAAAGGAAAAGAACCATTTCAGTTCCAAGCCAGGGGGTATTACATACAGGATCCATCCTTCAGGTTTTCCTTAAATGCAAATTGCAGCAATTGAAAGCACTGTGTAAACAATAAATTTTAGGGTTTTTAGAATTATTATCTAATGTAGGTGTTAGGAAGCTAGGCATGATTTCAGAGTTTGAGTTCAGGATCAGATGAAAACTCACCCTTTCTCATTATCAGCTGGCACTAGCCTTTCCTTTGAGGAACCCACTGCCAGGATGCAGGCTTGAGGTGGATTGATGATGGCAGAGAAATTCTTAATCCCATACATTCCTAAATTGGAAATTGTGAAAGTACCACCCTGGAAGAGAACAAACATTCATGGTCAAACTCACAAAAACTGTTTTATCTGGGAATATGAGGTGAGGGGGGACGTCATCCCAGCCTGCAGCTTCCTGATGAGGGGAGGATCTTTGGTGAGCAGGGACAGGAGCCAGGGAAGGGCTGGAGCTGGGCCAGGGCAGGGTCAGCCTGGATATCAGGAAAGGTTCTTCCCCCAGAGGGTGCTGGGCACTGCCCAGGCTCCCCAGGGAATGGGCACGGCCCCGAGGCTGCCAGAGCTCCAGGAGCGTTTGGACAGCGCTGCCAGGGACACTCAGGGTGGGATTTGGGGGTGTCTGTGCAGGGCCAGGAGCTGGACTGGATGATGCTGTGGGTCCCTCCCAGTCAGGATATTCTGTGATTACTGAACAAAGCTCAAAGATCACAGAACAGCCTTTGCTCCTTTTAAACAAGTCAAGAGCTGCGGAGTTTAACAGCAACCCGAGCTTCTCACCTGGAATTCATGAGGCTGGAGCTTCCCTTCCCGGGCTTTGGCTGCCAGGGAAGCCACGTCCTTGCTGATGGCAGCCAGGCCCTTGATGTGAGCGTTGAAGACGATGGGGGTGATGAGCCCCGCGGGCGTGCTCACAGCCACACTCACATCCACCACGTGATTCCTGCAAGCACACGGCAGGTGAAATCACTCCAGCAGGAGAACAGGAAAAATTCCAAAAACCAGTCCAGACAACCCAAAATTAACATTCATTTGCAACAACTATTTCACCTTGCACACCAGTCTTAAGACTTAAAGATTTTACCACTTTAACAAAATCCCTCGCTTTTGCATTATATTTTCCCCTCCCTCAAATCTCAGCAGAAATTCTGCTGCTTTGCCATGAACAAAGGAAGTTGCTGGCTCTGACCATGCCATAAACTTACTGCCTAATAACTGTGTCCATCCATGAAGAATTTGCCTCAGGCACCTTCAAGCATGCCAAAGCAGAAGCTTTAATTATGAAATCATTGACAGAAAGCTTAATGTTATCCGAGACCTCCTGCAAATAAAGAGATTCCAGGTGTCAGTTTGTCCCCTGCACATCCCTCCACTGACGTGGGCAGTCACTGTAGTTCACAGGAAACATCAGAAAACAATCACTACCCTTGCAAGCATCAATATTCAAAAATAATTTAGGAGGTGAAAGCATCTCCTTCATAATTTAAGAAGGTACTTTTTTGAATGTTTAGTTTTCCACAAACTTGGCTTAGAATTATTATTCTACCTAAATTTTTTACCTTTCTTACTATTAAAAAGCTTTCTATCCTTTTATTTTCCATCTGAAATAACGAATCACCACCAAGCAGAGCTCAGAGCAGCCCCTTAGGGAAGTCAGGAATCAGCAGACATGAGAAAAATCTCATTCTGTCACAGACAGTCCAGAACTGACCCACAAAAGGCACTGAAAAGTCTTTTTTTCCAAGCCAAGATGCCAGAAGTCACCTGATTGAGTTCTTTCCTTAGCACCAGGACTTCTCCCATGTTGACATCGATGGACAGGTAGTAGTGAGGTATTGTTTGTTTGGACTGCATCAGCCTCTGAGCAATGACCTGGGGGTGTGCAGAGCAAGGAACACACATCAGCCTGGCAAATTGATGGCTGAAAAGAATGACCTTGGAAAGGACTGAAATCTCCTTACCCTGCGAATGTTGCTGATGGGGATGTCTGTGAAGGTCCCCTCGGGTGCTGCTGCCACTGCAGCAGGAACTGCCCCCGGAGCTGCAGCCTGCAGGGAACACCAGCATCACTCCCAGAAACACCCAAAGAGCAACTGCAACTCATGGCTGAGGCCAAGCTGCCTCTTGGTACGAGCAGCAGCTATTTCTCCTCAGCCTCTCCTCTCCAGTACCCACAAGTTCCTTCTAACCCCTGTATTTGGTTATTAAACACAGTATTGAGTGATTTAGCAATACAGCACTGATAGATGTTGCTGTGAAGCTCCCAGACCAGGCAGTCCTGCTCTGGTTGTTTTACAGGAGGGCTCTCCCAAACTGCAGCACACACAGCAACACCTCCACCAGCTCAGGGAAAACACAAACCACGGGATCAGAACACTTTTGGGGCAACAGCGACAGGCTGGTGGTTCCTAGGTCTGGCTTTCGTGCTGATCCCCTCTGTGCAGCAGTGCTGGACCAGCTGGGACTGGGCTGACCTCAGCCCATGAAGATTTAGGAACCAAAGGAAGGGTTGGGAGTACACTGGTTTCTTCCTCAGTGGAATATCAAAGGGACAAACAAAGGCAGAAAGCTTCATCTGTGTTTCTGACAGGTTAAATTTCACAATCTTACAGTCACCATAACCCTTACAACCCAGCAATGCCAGTTCCAGGCAGGACCTGCCCTTCCACAGAGCCTTCCCATCCCTGTAACATCCATTCCCACAGATTTCCAGCCTACTCACTGGGGCAGCCTTTGACGGCACAAATGACTCCACGTCTTTTTTGGTGATTCTGCCATCTGGTCCAGTACCTGAAAGGGGCAAAGGGAAGTATGAGAGGATTTGGATTATTTCCAACATTGCTTTGCTTCTTAAAGGCACCAGTTTTATTCAACAGACAGAAATCATTGAACACTGACAGCTGCACAGTCAGGGTGCTCCTGCCAGGAAGAACAGGGAAATATGGATCTACAGGGACAGAAAACAGAGTGAGAGCCAGGAAGTGGAAAGGAAAGGTACCTTTCACTTGGGTAAGGTCGATTCCTTTCTCTGCTGCCAACTTCTTTGCCAGGGGACTGACCACGACCCTTCCCTTGTGGGGTGGCCCTGCCGTGGGGGCTGCTGGAGCAGGAGCAGCAGCAGGCTGGGGAGGAGGAGGAGCAGCTGCAGGAGTTGCCATCACCTTAACAAAGAATCAAAGCCATCAGTGGAAGGCACAGCAAGAGAACTGGCCCATCTAATCATCAATTAAGAGATAATCACTCGTCTGCACAAAGGCTCCCAGTGGCTGAAATTAAATCAGAAACTCACTGGAAGGGGATCAGCTGAGCTGCTGGGCTATACACCAAATAAAATAAAGAACTCAGGCTCCCCATTTTCAAGGAATCAGAAGTGGCACAAGCAACAGGCTGGGAAAAAGATCATAATGAAGGAACCCTGCTGTAGGTTTTGATGATCACTTCTCAACACGTGGATCAGCCTTGCACTCACAAATCAGAACACTCCTGTTGAAGCCAGGGTTTCACACTGTCAACAACAGCTCGGCTCAAACTCCGGAGTGGTGCCCATGACCTCTCCTTACCGGTGGAGGAGGAGGGGGAGGAGCTGGGGCCTTCATGTCAGTGACTGCAGCAGCCTGGTAGTCAGCAAAGGCTGGAATATCAGCCTCCTTCTCCACAATGATGCACAGAGCAGCTCCTAAGGGCACATCTCGTGTTCCTTCAGGCACCAAGATCTTTGCCAGGTAGCCTTCCTCCTGCACTTCAAAGCCTGCAAGGGAGAGAAACAAAACTGCTTTGGTGCCTGAGGAGCTGAGGAGTTGCTCTAAGTGCTGCTGCTGGAGACTGGCAGCTGAAGCCATGTCCTGCAGGAGAATCCTTTCCTGCAGGGAAACCTCTCCGTGCACTTGCTAAGAAGGATTGATGAGGAAACAGAAGTGTTTCTAGGAGCTCCAGTGTTTAGCTCTCCAGTGGAATGAGATGCTAACAGAACTTGCCCCACAGCATCACTCCATGATGCCTTTTCCCTGGTCCTAGAATCAGGAGCCAGACACGGTTAAGGGATAAAAGGGTTTTTACTAAGGATCCTTATGGTGCAACAACCCATCAGGGTGAACACACCGACAGGCTCACACACGGTACATGGCGTGTAGAGTTTATAGACCTTGCCAATTAGCATATGCAATTAGCACGTCTGACAGAGATGCCCCAGTGAGAGGCTTCAACGAATGACGTGACAACCCCCTATTGTAAAGCATTCCCCCCCAGATGGGCCTAATCTTCCTTTACAGGATATGTTCTGCAGAGGGCCTTGGTTTCTCAAGGCAGTGTAAGGCTCTCCAGCCTCCAGCTGTGAGGCCTTTAGGATGTTTGGTCCTCTGGCCTGGCAGAACACCAGGACTATGGTAAGATATCAGGCTTAAAGAATTACGAGTATCTCTGCTAAGGGTACTGAGAATACCTAAAAGGTGTATAAAAAGAAAAGGCAAAAATCATCATGGCATCACCTGAGCAGCCAGAGGAGCAGGCAGGGGCTGCTGGGGATCCTCCCAAGGACACCTCACCCACTCTGAGCTGTGGACTCACCTATTGTGGCTTTATCTGTCTCAATTTCGGCCAGTAAGTCCCCCTCGTTCAGCTTCTCCCCAACCTTCTTCTCCCACCTCTGCACTGTGCCCATTGTCATGGTTGGTGACAGAGCAGGGAGCGTGATCTGGGAAGCCAGAGAACACAACACAATCAGATCCTGGTCATCCAGAAGGCTCAGGAACACAGTCTGAACTCCTGAGAAATGATGCCAACCTAAAGAAGCAGCTTTAATGCACTCCTAGGTCTGCCTCCATGACAGCCAAGCACAGAACTGTCCCACTGCGCTGCCTTGGCTTCCTTTAGCAAGGCCTGAGCAGGGGAGCAAGCAAGAGCAGAGGGCAAGAAATGGATAAATCAAAATAATCATCACTGCCATCATCCTGCAGCTGCCACCTGCAAGGCTAAGGAAGGCTGGAGCAAGTCACTTTGTCACTGTGAGCAAGTCACTTTGTCACTGTGACACACACGTGGAGCAAAACTGGGCAGAGGGAAGGAAGCAGCTTTAGTAGCCAAAACACACATTAAGAAGCCTTTCATTAATTCTTTCTGAGTAACATTTCAGACAAATCAGTTCCCACATGTTTTATCTGTGGGATGGAGTTCAGTATTCCAGATTTTCTTTTTCAAAGGAATGTCACAGCAACCTCCAGTACAACGTGCTCAGATCCATCACTGGCTGTACACTTCATTATCTAAGCAAGGCAAAAAGATTATCCACAAACACAACTCGTTATTAGTCACCCACAGACACATCTGGTATGCTCACCAGAGCATCATGGACTTGAGCTCTGCTCTGAGGTATGAGCAGATGTTATTCACACTAAGCACAAGGTCTTGTTATACCACAACTGTCCAAATAATGCAGATTTAGCCTGTTTTTCAAGACAACAACCCTGGAGGGACAAGTCTCTCCTCCACCAGCAGCTAGAATGCTGAAATAAATTTATTAAAAAGGCTTCCTGGGATGTCCCCCAACACCTGCCTTCAGCACACAACAAGTGAAGTGGCACAGGTAATAAATTCCCATTCCAGACAGTTTTTATGACAAATGCCCGAATGCCAGGGGCAGAAAAAGTGCAACAAGCCTTAAAGCAGAAGCAGTGCTCCCTTACCTGCATGTGAGGAGGGTAAGAGCTGCCAGGGGCCTGAGGAGAAGGCTGAGATGGTGGGGAGGGGGCTGCAGCTGGAGGGGGAGGCACTGAGGCTGCGGGGGGAGCAGCTGCTGCAGAATCCAGGGTGTAGTTTTTGAAGGCATCAATATATTCAGGCCTAGAAGAAAACACAGAGCCCCAAATCCCATCAGGTGATGGTCTCAGCCTTTCACAGAAAGCACCCCAGATGCTCCAAGAGGGAAAATTCAAGTCAAGGGTTAGGAAAAGACATACTTACTTTTCTACTGTGATACATATTATGGCCCCAATAGGAACATCCCTTGTTCCTTCTGGCACCAGGATCTTGGCCAGGTAACATTCTTCCAGGCTCTCAAAGCCAACTGTAGCTTTGTCTGTCTCCACCTTTGAGAGAGAAGGGGAAATGGTGAGCCCAGAGCTTCCCAGTCTGTAGTAGGGTCACAGTTCTGGAAAAATCACCGTGAGGCAGCAGCTCTAGAGAAGTTTGCCCTCAAACCAGCTCTGAGAGGCTGACAGCCACTCCTTCCCACCAACATCCCTTGGGATCTGTGATCCAAAATCTGTCTTCAGCCACGGACAGCCCCCAGGCCACACATGCAGCTCATGAGAGACCAGCCCAGCCTCGTGCCCAAGATACCTCTGCTATGAGATCCCCTTCACTGATCTTGTCCCCCTCCTTCTTCTCCCAGCGCGCGATGGTGCCCATCTGCATCGTGGGGGACAGCGCTGGCAGGGCCACCTGTGAGGGACAGGGCAGTGTCACAACCCCGACAGAGCCAGCAGCAGGAATCACACAAAGAACAGCAACAAATGCTCAGTTCAGCCTGGGATGGGGGGCACAAAGCTGCTGCAAACCCCAGGACTGCCCCAAGCTGCTGGTGAGGAGCCCTGGGCAAACCCACACTGGCTGCCAAGGGGAGAGGCCGTGGCTGCCCCATCCCGGGAATTGTTCAAGGTCAGGCTGGATGGAGCTTGGAGAAACCTGGGATAGTGGAGGGTGTCCCTGCACATGGCTTCAAGGTCCATCCCAAGCCCTTAACGCTCTATGATTCTACCAAGAAAGGATTATAGAGAGCCAGGGCTTGGCCTGGGTCTGCCAAGGGACCAACAGCGGCACTGGGATAAAGGACAGAGGTGATGGAAGTAGCACCCGACAGCCATCCATGGACTTGAGGCAGGGTGGTGCCAAGCGCACAAAAAACGCCGATTTTTTCCCTGTTTGGGCGCTCAGACGCTGGAAGAGATTCACCCACGGAGGTGGTGGAGTCCCCATTCCCGGAGGTGTCCAAGAGCCGTGTGGGCGCTGTGCCTTGGGGGCTCCAGCGGCAGTGCTAGGTTGCTGATCCTTTTCCAACCTTGATGATCCCAAAGCTCTATCCCCGGGGCAAACTGAGCCGGACGGGGAGGGGACGGAAAAGCCGGAGGGAGAAAACGAAGGGGCAGGGAGGGGGCACGGGCAGCGAGGGGACACGGGGGACAGCCAGGCAGGGGTTCGGGGGTGTCTCTCACCTTCTG
>VZRR01005498.1:49187-72501 GCA_013398015.1 Oreocharis arfaki
GAGCACGGCTGAGGGAGCTGGGAAAGGGGCTCGGCCTGGGGAAAAGGAGGCTCAGGGGGGAGCTTGTGGCTCTGCACAACTCCCTGACAGGAGGGGGCAGCCGGGGGGTCGGGCTCTGCTGCCAGGGAACAGGGACAGGAGGAGAGGGAACGGCCTCAGGCTGGGCCGGGGGAAGGTCAGGCCCTTCCTGGGCTGGATGCGGGTAGAACACATAAATATATCCAAGGGGTGGCAGAGGATAGCGCCAGGCTCCGTTCAGTGTGACAGGAGGAGTAGCAAAGGCCATAAACTAAAACACACCAAGTTCCACCTCAACCTAAGCAAGAACTTCTTTCCATGGAGTGTGGGTTTATTCCGAGATGTGCTCTCACTACCACATACCACGCTTGTCTTTTCACTGCTTACGATTTGTTTATTTCTGCCCAACTTTCCTCAGAGTTAGTTTCCTGTTCCCATACTTGTTAACTTTGTTGTAACAAAATCTCTGGAGTCGGGGTTAAAACTCATTTAAAAGTGACACTTTTTGCTTTTATGAGGGAGAAACCTCCCAAACCAAACTGCTCCTCTGAGTAGCAGAGATGAAGTTGGCAACTACAGACCTTGAAAATTGTGATAATTTGCTCCATGAAACTCCAGCCTGGGTGTGTGGCTGTTGCTGAAATAAAACTGACGAGTAAAACCCGAGGAATGAAGCACTTTTGAGAAGTTTGCAATTCAAATACAATTGATCTCAGTATCACAAACCCATGCCCTCTTCACCAGAGATCATGCAACAGAGAAACTATGTCCAGGGAGAAAGAAAATCTTTGTTTCTTTTCCTAAAGAGATGCATTTCCCCCATTAAATTAACTTGTTCATTGATGAACTTTCCTCCCGCTGTCTCTAAGGAGAAAGTCACACAAATTGTCCAGAACAGGAGGCAGCTTGTGTTGTGCCAATGTGGCACAAAACCACAGAAGAGCCTTGCTCTTAAACCCAGTATTGACCAGTTGGATTTCCATAGTAAAATAAAATTACAAGGCCAGTGTTGTGTCAACAGAAGACGATACAAAACATCTTAGCATCCACCAGGAAAGGAGTAAAACACAGTATAATGCGTGCAGAAATATACAGAGAGCACTTGCACTAGTATAAAAATATCCACAGTCCTCAGACAAATGTGAATCGGTACAAAATAATTCCAAGAACATGTTTACAAAAGGACATGTTAATATAAAACAGTAAAACCAGGTTGCCCCTCTCCCAGCCTCATGCACAGCACACACAGACAGTCCATGGAAGGGCCACAGAGCTGGGAAGGAGCAGAGCCCTGACGTGCCATTTGACCTCCCGAGCCCACAGGCAACGCAGAGAAACAAAACCACAAAACCAAAGGGAAAAAATCCACCCTCGGGGAGTTTAGGGCTTGTTCTTTCCCCAGCAGTTCTTTCCTGCCCCTTCAGGACTCAGCATAGCAAGAATCTGGTGTGGCTAAGTGCTTGGTGGCCCTGGCAGTGGGGGGACAGCAGCAGAGGGGTGCCTGTGCACAGGAGGTGACAGCACAGAGGGCAGGAGTGCAGGGGCAGAGGCTCAGCAAGGACAGGGGGTGTGAAGACCTCAGGAAGAAGCCGATTCCAACTCCCCCACCCGCGAAATCCTCCAGCAAACGAACAAGCACCAGCATCCCACAGTCCCCACGGCTGCAGAGCAAACCCTGAGGGCCTCGGAAACGGGAACAGCTTTGGAGAGCAAGAGGGGAAAGCAGGGCTGGGAAATGGGAGCCTGAGTTTGGGAGAAAGGGAGCTTGGCCAGGTTGGTGAGCTTTGCTTCAGACCATGCATGAACCCTCCCCAGGACAGGTCCTGTCAGTCTGGAATGTCCACAGAGTCACTCTGCTCCTGCAGGACAAAGCTGGGCCAACCTTCAGCTCTCACAATCCAGCAGCTTCTTCTCCACGAAGGCAAAGCTTCACATTTTCACCATCAGTGCAGATTTCTGTGACACCAGCACAGGAGATGCCCAGCTGAGCCTGCAGCACACAGTGCAGGGATGGAGGAGCAGGAGAAGGGGGCAAAGCATCCTTAAGGCCTCCAGGGTTTGGCTGACAGGGCCAGGCCGGGTGTTTCTGTCCCACAGACCCGTCCCTGCAGCCTCAGGACACCAGCTGCCCTCGGGCACGGGCAGTCAGGTGCCAGCTGTCCATGCACACAGCCTGCACCACCCCTGGCTTGCACAGAGGCTCTTTTTTGGCAGCTTGAATTGGCCTCCTCCCAGCACGAGGGCTCCTTGGTCACTCTCCGAGCTCTGCAGACAGTCACAGGTTTCCATAGAAACGGGACTTGAAAGCTCCATTAATTCTCCCCGTGGTCTTCTTCCACCCAGGCCACGATTTTCCCCTCCCAGCCAGGAATGATGTCATCATCATGGAATACCTACAGAATAAAATAAAGATTTCAGTCGTGTCTGGGGTCTGGACACCACAGCTCTGCAGTGTGAGGGGCATCAGGGGCATGAAATCAAATCCTAGCTCAGATTTCCCTAAACAATCCATGGGAATGATGGCTGAGGTTTGAGTCACATTTTCAGGTTTTAGGTAAAAAACAGACCAGGCCTCTTTAACCAATGAATATCACGATTATTACCGGTGCTTTTTTTGGACAGAAAAGGTAAACTAAAGACAGGAAACACGCCTTTTCTGAGCCAGACCACAGCCTCCAGCTGCTGCTGCTGCCTGTTCCCAGAGAGGGTGACCCTTTGCCCTTGTCTTAATCAATTTGTGAAGCAAGAACTGTCCCAACAACCTGTAATGAATCCAATCCACACCAAGCCCAGCCTGAGCACAAACACGGCTGCACTGCAGCACACAAAGGGAATGATGCCACACACACAGCTCTCTGAAAAAGCTTCAGAAGAAAGTAAGAGATTGTATTTTTAATATAGGCTCTCCCATTGCAACAGGTTTTATAAAGCCACTGGAAGGGCCAGAAGTGCAGCCTGGATTTCTGCTGTGTCACAGACTGGCTTTGCCCCAGGGGCTCTGCAGCTCCCAGTTGCAATCACATCCACGGAATTGCCTTAGCTGAGGATGAAAACATCCCATTTTAGCACAAGAGGAGCTTAATCTACATCTGGGAAAGCAGACAGTTGTGTTTGGGGGAAACATCCAATATTTCATTAGTTTAAAAGTGAGGTGACCACGGTCCCCAGGGCTGCATGGTGACACTGATCCCAAAGCTCAACCTCACATTTACCTCCTCCTTCACTGTGCCAAACTCTGGATCCAGGGCTTTGAAGTGGTACCGGTGGGATCCTTCCCGATCGATGGCAGCCTTGAAGTCCTTCAGAGTCACTTCCCCTAACCTGCAAGGGAAATAAATACAAAAACAAAGCTCAGGGACTCCTGCAGATCATTTCCCCAGCCAATGGCATCAAATCCAGTCAAGGCACAGCAAACCTGTCCCAGAAAATCAGAGTGCTGGTTTCAGGGGCACAGGAGGGTTGGGAAGGCCCAGCCTCACCTCTTTGGTATGCTGACCATGAAGGGGGTGAGGGAGCGGTCGGTGAAGTACAACACTTTGGTGCAGGCACTGGTGCTCATCACAGGCGTGCTCTGAGAGTGAGGCAGCTCTGCAAAGCAGCAACTCGCTGGTTATCATCCCTGATCATCATCATCCCTCCCCATCTTCCCGTTCCAGCTGGCCAGGATGGACGGTGGTACGTGGATTTTAATTTGTGTTTCTCTCCCTGACTCCTGCCTTGCTTCCCGCTTTCCCCCGAGAGCTGAAACAGGGGAACTGAACTCCACGGCTTTAAGGCTCCTTTTATGCAGAAAATACTCTGGACATCTGGAAATGTGGTGTTAAAAAAGACTGCTCTGTTCTGTGGATGTAAAATGCAGTAACCACTGAGCAGGAAACACTTCTCTGTCCCCACTAGATGGTGCAAAGCAGCAGGAAAGCTGGGATGACATCCCTTTTCCCAGGGATTGCCATGGTTATTTGTGCTGCAGCACTGCCCAAGGTGCCCAGACTCCCTCTGAGATGGTGCTCGACAAAGAAACAGCCATAAATGTGTGCCCCCTTCCCTGTGCAGGGAACTCTGATCCAGGCAGGATCCTGAGCAGGTGAAGCTGCAGGGGGCAGATTCCCAAGGGGATTCTACACCAGGGGACCTGAGCAGCGAATGTGGCAGTGGAAGGGCAGGATCTGCACGGCACTCACTGGATTTGGGAGGCCAGGAGTCTCTGCACTCGTTGGTTGCTCTGCTTGCCGGTGATTTCCCCCGGACCTGCGGCGCAAAGCCAAAAAAACAAGGACAAAGTGTCACTTCCCAGGCAGAGCCCTGTGGGTGCTGTGAGGGGCAGAATTAAGAGCCCTGGGAAGCCTTTACCCTCCTCTCCTGCCTCTTCTGCGTCTCCATGCGGTGCAGGCGCTCCATGAGGCTGGAGATGCCCTGCTCCAGGCTGTCGATGGTGTGGTGCTGGGGGTCGTGGCCACTGAAGCTGTTCCTGAGGCTGCGGAGGGCGTCCCGGACCAGCTGCAAGTCGTTGGTCTGCCCAAAACACCACAGGTGAGACCGGCCCCAGGCTGCTGCCTCCTCATCCTCCTTCCCCCAGCAAGGGGAAACCTCTCTTAACAAAATAAAAGAGCTCCGGGATATCTGGCTGGGAAGGCACCCCTCGGGTGCACTTACCCCTCTGGCTGTGGGGGCAGCTCCTTTTCCTGCTGGCTGCAGAAAGCCATTGCTCTGGGCACTGTGACTGCTGTAAGCCATCACCTGGGTGGGGGAAAATGTGGGTGTCAGGACCTCCCCAAAAATCCCCATTTATGGACTTCAAAATGAGAGGGAATGAGAGCTTTCCACAGCAGTGATGAAACTCCCATCTTCTCCCAGGTAAAGACACTCCCTGAAGTGTGCAGGGAGTTCCTGGTCACAGCACAGACCCCACATAATGGTGGAAAAAAAAGAGGCAGAGCCTGGCAGGGCCTTGCTGCTACATCAGCGGGCTCTGCAAGCCCTGGTGAGTTCAGTCAGTGTTCAGGTGGCACTGGGCAGGGACAGGTTTTGGGGCTGGCCTTTTCCCCAAGACTCAATACCAGGGTTAGCAGGAAAAGGAGGAGGAAAATTGGGCTGTGGTCTAACCATTGCCAGGGTCAGAGCTGAAGCTGGAAGCTGAAAACCCTCTGGCTTCCCTCACTGTTTCATCCCTGAGGATTCTGAGCCGGAGAGCTCAGTGCTGGGATTTTTTGGCAAGATGGGTGTTCTGTGGAGTCTGCCTGCCTTGGTCAGGGCTCTGACAGTGAGGAGGCAGAGCCAGAGCTCTCTGGGATGAAGGGGAGGGTTTCTGGAGACAGGTGGCTCCCAGGTGCTGGGCAAACACCACCCCACGTGTGGCCCAAGGCTCCTGTACCTCCTCAGCTTCTCTCTTCATGCAGTGAGCCAGCAGGGCCTCCTTGTGCTCCAGCTCCCGCTCCAGATCCACCTGTGGAGGCGGAGCAGAGCAGTCACCACCAACTGGGCCACCCAGGGCAGCTCCCAGCACAGCCCAGCTCTCCCTACCTGCTGGTAGCTGGCCTCGGACAGCTGCCTGAGCATTTCATCCAGCTTGGTCTGGTGCTGCTGCAAGTGCCGATCCTTTTGGCACAGCTCCTTCTGCAACACAGGGATCCAGGGAATCAGCAGGGCAGGGAGGGAGGCTCAGTCATCTTCCCACGGCAGGGAAAACCGTGTCATCTGCCAGGAGCAGGTGACTTGCACAGGGTGTGCTTTGCCAGATGTTAGAGCTGAGTGTCAGAGCTTTTTTTTGACAAGATCAGTCAAGTTTTTATTGCCCAGAGTCCCCTTGGCCAAAGATCTGCTGCTGAGGCCACACAGCTGTCCCAGAGAACACAGATTCCCGAGGGAACAGAGGACAACCAGGCCACCCAACCTCATCTGCACAAGTGCTGGACACTCAGAAGCCACGGCAATAAAAGATCTGTCAGAAGCTGTGCGGGGAATGCAAAGAACTTCTGATCCTTCCACTTCACTGCAAACACCCCTGGCTACTGCAGTGCATTCCCAGGGGTGTCCAAGTGCTAGGGAAAGAGCAATCCCATTCCCAGAACTGAAGAACCACCCAAAACCCCCAGGGAAGAGGTTGCATTACTTTGTATTCTGCCAGGAGCCGGTTTCTCTCTTCAACCTTCCTCTGGAGGTCAACCTGCAGGAACAACACTCAGGTGTGAGGCAGACATTCCCAGAGAGTGAAAACCTCTGCCCCTTTGTGCTAAAGGGTGACCAAATCCCCGCAGAGGTCCAAGGAGCTGATGTTTAGGGTGGCAGCCTTTGGACAGAGACCTGCACAGGGCAGTGCCACCTGCTGACCCAGGGAGTGAGGAGGGACCAATGCAACAGCACTGAAAACACCAGGGAAAGCCCCTCCCTGCCCCAGCTGAAGGTCCTGGAGGACGGGAAGTGGGAGTGAAGGTCAAGAATCTCCAGCCTCACAGCTGGCCAGCAGAGTGTGAGCAGGCTGTGCTGTGCAGAGACCTTTGACTGCTTGTCCACTATCCCACGACCCCAAAATCTCTGCTGCAACCACCCTCAGGGCCACCAACCCTCGGCCAAAACAACCCCAGCAGCGGCGACTCACATTCTGGTTGTGCAGCTCCTCCTTGTCCATGTTGGCTCTCAGCAGCTCCTGCTTGAGCTGCAGGACTGAAGCATCCTGCTGGATCAGCCTCTGCTGCAGAGCATCCTAGGGAGAGGTGATCTCTGCAGGAGGGGCAGGGAGGGCAGGGACCCTTCCCTGGGGGTCAGTGACCCCGGGCAGGGGCCAGAACACAGCGCGGCCACTCGGGGCTGAGGTGCTGCCGGGGGCCCACAGAGCTCTCAGCCCTCCTGCCTCTCTCTTACCCCAAAGTGATTTCCCTGCCAACATTTTGGCCACCAGGACAGAGGGATTTCTCTGCTTCAGCCTAAATTTCCTCTCCAGAAGTGCTGGGCATTGGCTCTCATGGACAGGAACAGCTCTGGAGGGCGTTCAGGGCCCTGCAGCTCCTGATCCAGCCACGCACCCAGAGGGCACAGAGAGGCCAACGTCAGCCCAGGACACCTTAAGCCCTGAGTGTGACCCAGTTGTGCAGCGAAATCCTCTCAGGAGAGGCCAAAGTCAGCACTAATTCTGCACCTTTCACTCACCCAGAGCTCCACCTTGGACAGCTTCTGCTATTTGCTCCCTTCTGACAGGCAGCTCTAAAATTACCTCTGTCAGGAGGAGATCAGCAGTGCTCACCGCTCCAGAGGCAGCAGCTGAGCACTTTCTGGGCAGGACAGGGACACCTCAGGCTCTTTCTTCTGTGCTGGCAGGAATGAGTTCACCGGGCCAGTGCTACTGGGTGTGTACTCCAGGAGAGAGGAGGAAATCAAAGAGCCAGGAGAACCAAGCAATTTATGCCTCATTTTGTTTAGGAGAAACAGGGGAAAAAACCAAGAGAGGGGATATTTGACCACAATCCTACAGACAGAGCAGAAAACTGGAAACCCAGCTCCTTGCACCTGCCTAAAAATTCAGAAATACACCACGGGCTCCCCCACCTCCAAGCCCCCAATACTCCTCCTTCCACAGTCTGAGATCCCCCAAAGGTGGATGGTTGCTGCTGGCCCTACTCACCTAAAGCACTACTCTTTATTTTTGATGAAATGCCCCTTTCCTCACCTTTATTCCCTGGAGGTTTCGAGCTTCTTGTTTGTATTTCAGCAGCTCCTTCTGCAAAAGCAACACAATTACATTAAATGGCACCTTGTCACCCCTTCAGAACCAACCAGAGCTGGTGTTTTCTGCTGCAGGAGGAAGCACATCCCACCTTTTCCCACAGATCCAAGAGCCAGTCACGCCCTGGGCAATTTTAATGAGTTACAAACATGACAAAGAGCTGAGCAGGTCTCTTAATCTCTGAGGAAAGAAATGATCGCCCAGTCCCCCAAATCCGTCCTTCAGGGCAACATCAAACACTTCTGCCAGCATCAGAACTGGTCTCAAACCTCCAGAGTTGGAGGCCTAACAGAATATTCCCCATTTCATCCATCATGTTGTCCACCCTGCCCCATCCCCACTCCATTTCCCTCAAAAAAATGAAGTGAAACAATCTGCAAAACCTCTGTCTCCCCTCCATCTGTCACCCTCTAACCTTCAAATCTTGATTTTCTTCCACACTCTGGTCCAGACGGCTTCGGATGATGATCTGAATGCAAAATATCAGTGTTGTGATTGTGCAGCAGGGGCAGGCCAGTGCAAAAGGCAGCTGGAGCAGGGAAATTTGGGTACAGGGATGTGCTCACCAGCTGCTCCTCAGGGCAGGCTCCACGCTCAGAAAGTTCAAAGGACCCTTCCTGTTCATCCTCAGGTAAAGACCCATTGAGCAGCAAAGCCTGGGGAGAAAAAGAGGGGGGAAAAATCCCCTTTTCAGAGATTTCAAAGGGAAATAGGTGAGCTGCAGCTCTGGCCAGCAGTCACTCCTATCAACAGTCCCTAACCAGCTCCATTTCCCATTTCTGCTGATTTATTCCCCTCAAAAATGAGTGGGTTTTTTTCAGGAATGAACAAGAAGATTTATCCCCTGAAAAGCTCTGCCAGGGGTCTGTCAGCCCATGCTCTTCCCCACAGAAAGAACCAAACAAGGACAACTCACACTTCCAGGGAGTGAAGTCTCAGCTTTAGCACCTTATAGGGTCTGTGTGCATCAGACCCCCAAGATTTCAACCAAACTCTCACAAACTGGAGCCTCTTAACTATTGAGTAAGAGGAGGAAAATCGATGCATCAAATCCAGTTTCCTGGCTGGCCACATCAGCTGCCTCTCCCCACTCCCAGGGGAGGAGAGGGCAGCAGTGCCAGTCCCTCCTCTCCCTGCTCCCAGTGGGCACAAAATGCAGCCAGATTTTACCAGTGAACCAAGGAATTTTTTATTTTTTTTTTTCGGTGACTCTTTTGTGCCCTGCCCATTGTCCCCGGGGAGAGTGCCCGCCCAGCTGCCTGTGCTCCTCACACAATCTCTGCTTTGTTTACTGCCACATAAATATTTACAATTCAAAGCCACCGTGGTTCCCAGCACAAACAGAATGGGATGTTCCTGAGAGAGTTCAGGGCCTTCACCATATGGATCAGGGGCTCTGCTCCCCAGGCAGAGCAAACACACACCGGGCTGAAGGGCAGGGAGGGAAAGGTCCCACAAATAAATAACTGTGGGAGAACGTGCCAAATATGAACGTTCAGCCCAGCTCGTGGAAAGGCTGATGCAGGGCCGGGTGACCCTGGAAGGGAGCACTCTCTGAGAAGAAAAATCTCTCACCTGCAAACCCGAAATCATCTTTTTCGCCTCCTCCATTTCCTTTTCCAGGTGGTCCTGCTGTTCCAAGAGCTGCTCCTCCCATGAGTTCTCCAAGTAGGAGCCAGAGTTCCCCGCCTGCCACTCGGGCTGGAAGTGAGAATCAGCCTCTTCTGCAAGAGAGAGCAGCGGGATGTGCTCAGGGCAGCCCAGAAGGACGTGCACCACTCACCAGTGCCAAGGAAGCAGCTACAGGTGTGACAGCTCATCTCACCCCAAGGATTCATGCCTCACTCTGGAGCTTTCCTACACACGCTTTATCCCAGATAATTTTGCACCTGACTCAGGGAGATTTCCAAGCACAGCACTGGGGACAGTGTGTGGGACAGAGGGGGGAAAGCCCTGTGGGGTTTGCAGAGCATCCCTCAGTGCCAGAGGGTGCCCCGAGGACACCGTGGAGGCAGCACTGAACAAGCCCAGTCCCTGGGGAGCTTTTCACACACAAAAAAGTCCCGATGTTTTACCTGGTTTAGTCTCTGTCTCTTCACTTTGGAGGATGACAAGTCTCTCCTTCTCCTCTGAGGGGGCTACAGTGGATTCACTCTTTGCACTGTGGACAGGGCTGGGTGATGTCAGGCTGCAGAGCAAGGCAGGAACAGTTCTTTTAGACTAAGATGATGTTGACCAGCACTAATTTTCAACAAGCATTTCTTTTATGTAAGAATTATCTGCATCCCAGAGAAACCTTTGACAAAGCAACCTGGGCATGTAATTTTTTGAATTCAGACTCTCCCACAGGGGCAGGACCACACTTAGGAGTAATTTACTGCCAGCCTTCTGCTGGACAAAAAGCCACCCTGGCTTCATCTCTTCCTCCACAGCTTTCAGATGAATCATTTCAACTTTAAATCTCTCAATATTTTCCAGAGTCAGATTCCACTCACTCGTGTTCCTCAATTAAAACTTCTTGGAAGTGCCCACATATTTTCACAGGAGCCATCTCAGATGACTGGGAGGTTCAAGCAATCCTTCTCAGAAATTCTTCTTGAGTGCATCTCCCAGACAACATCAAAAGGTGGCTGAAGCTCACTGACCCATTCAATGTACCCCGAAAGTCGCAGGAATTAATCCATGCAAGTGTGAGCAGGAGTTAATTTTTCATTCTCCCCCAACACAGAAACAAAGGGCAGGGAACAAAAAGAAAAACAGTGTGGAAATAATATAATAGGTTTAGAAAAATGAGAGGCTTCAGCAGCTCCCTCCCTGCATCTTCCCAGCACTGCTGCTCTGTCTCCCACAGCTCCCACAGAATGGGAAAAGCCCTGCAATAGAGATGGAAATGACTTGCTGCTCCTGCCTGCCCCACTCCCACGGCCAGGGCAAGCCTCTCCTCATTTAAATCACAGACCTGAGCCCAGTGTTTTGTGGTCCAGACTTGCCTCATGTTAGAGGGAAAGAATAACCATTTTCCAATAGAAATCTCCAACAGGGACAGTACCTGTCCTTCCAGGTGTGTGCATGATTCTTAAAGGAGTCCAGGCCACCTGGCTTTGCTCCAGCATTTACCTCCAGGAATTCCAAATCCATCACAGCAGTCCCTCATTTTTAATATAAAATCTGTAACCAGCCCCCTGCTCCTGCTCGTTGCTGAATGGGGGCACAGCATAAAATTATGGGATTTTTAAAAAATGCTGTTTATTATTTGATTTGGCAGCTCTGCTGGGATTGCATTACATAACAAGGGCCAGAGGAAAGGCTGAAACTTCCACACGACACAGATGCCAGCAGGATGCCCAGCTGGTCTAACATGGCCAGCAGCTCCAGGAGGGATTTCACTTCCTTCTAGGAACAGATCTCAGAATTCCCTCCCTCCTGTTCTCAGCTGATTCTGTGAACCTGCCCTCACCCTGAGGCGCTGCTGGTTCTCATCCATGCAAATCTGTCCCAGAAAAACACCACCAGCCACAGATGGGGGAGAAGGTGGTGAAACACAGGAACCAAAAAGGATGAGCAGGATGAAAACCAAGGATATGAGCCTGGAAATAACATTCCAAATCTGCTTCTCCCAGCACTGGATCCACAGCCCAAAGCCAATATAAGGGACCACAGGTGGGGATAGGTCCCCACAGCACAGACAGCTTTACATTTCCTTAGGCATTCCCCAGACCCTTTCCAGGCAGTTTTCCTGTTTCAAAGGCCACTGGGTTCACCCAGCATCAATAACCACCTCCCAAACATTCCAAACAGTGGCAGAGCCAGAGGCAGCTGAAGCAGCAGCACAGGTCAGGCTGCTTTATGCATCATCCAATGAATGCTGGAAACACTTCCCCAGGTTCTGTATCAGTCCAACCCATCAGAGTATGAAACACCCGCTGATGCAATTCCTTTAAAAGTGCATAACAATTCCCTATTAAAGCATGCACAAACGAGAGCTGGGAAATGAAAGCTTTCCAAGAGAGATTTATGATGCAAACTGCTCCACTTTATTCCTTTCACCACTTGGTTCCTTAACCCACTTCCTGCCTCCCCCGAGTCCCAGATCCGCCAGCACAGCCAAGGCTTGGGGGCAGCGAACCTCAGCGCTGCCTGAACCCCCCCGGATTTAATAAACACCCCATCCCTGCTGCTCCCAAGGACAATGGCAACAACCGCTCACCATTTGACCTGCTTCCCTCCCATGATCCCACTTTAACCTCTCGCCTCACAGAATCCGCAGGATCCCGGCTCCGCTCATGCCTCGTTCCCTTCACACGCCCAGGGCTCAGCGCGGAGGTCGCCAGCTCCTGTCAAACTCCTGGAGGAAGCTTTGCGAGCCGGATTGCTGAGAGGATTCCCAGCACACACACAAAATAACCAGCTCAGGGTCTT
The DNA here is from genome assembly GCA_013398015.1 of Oreocharis arfaki. Classification (NCBI taxonomy): domain Eukaryota; kingdom Metazoa; phylum Chordata; class Aves; order Passeriformes; family Paramythiidae; genus Oreocharis; species Oreocharis arfaki. The sequence goes on from VZRR01005498.1 coordinate 61,342, forward strand.
CGCTGGCGGAGAGGCGAATCCGCAGCCCCCGCAGGCGGGTTCGATTCCGGAGTCAGGGAATTCTGCAGCCTGCCTTCGGCTCCTGCTGGTTCTGCTCGCGGGTTATTTGTCTCCTGCTGCTGCATTTTGGTCAGCTGCACAGCCGCTCGTTGTCATCACAAGGCTCCGGGCTTGCCGGGGTGTTCCTCAGCCCATCCTGCCCTCCTTGTGCTGCCGAGGAGCCGCTGGGGAAGGAGCTGCTGCCACCGCGGGTCCCTGCGCTGCCAGGGGGATGAGGGCTCTTCCCGGGCAGCTCTCCCCAGCTTCCAGAGGGATGCTGGCTCTTCGCAGGCAGCTCTCCCAGCCCCAGGCACGGCTCCCTCTCCCTCCTGCTGTCGCACGAGCTGTGCAGGCACAGCCTTTCTCCGAGATGCCTGGCTCAGGGGTGGGGGAGGGAGTGCTGCTGGAAGGGGAGGGGAAAGGGAGAGGGATGGGTGAGGGGCTCGGCGGCCTGGGAATCATCTGATTTTTGGCAAATTTTTCCATGAATCATTTCGGCAGCCTGCGCTTATTGGAGCTGCCGTCCCTGGGAATTCTGTGAGCGAGGCTGGGAGAGCTCCGAGCAGGGAAGGAGCTGCTGCAGGGCCAGGGATGCTGCCCTGGGACTCCACAGCAGCAGGATCGGATGGAGGGGGTGGCTGCACTCAATAATCACGTCTCTCACTGATAAAAAAAGCATCTCATTTCTCCCAGCTGGTTCTCCTAACTGAGCTAAGCACACTTCTCCCCGCGAGGAAAGGGAAAGCATCTTGTTTTCATCATGCAGAACTGTGTCAGCAGAGACACCCCCAGCAGCTGGAGGGGCAGATTGCTCCCAGTTTTGGACCACTTGTGTAAAGATCCTCGCTGTGTTCTGCCCTATCAGCAATAATATCAACACTGCATTGTGGTCAGGGAATTCATGGCATTATGGGGAAAAAATAAAATAAAAATGCAGGATGCGCAGAGAAATTTTTGTTTACCACCAAAATCCTACCAAAATATGAGCAAACAGCAGCCACCTGACAATCCCTGATAGGACTGAAGAATACATAAAATACTCCAGCTCCCTTAAACTGGAGGATGAGAGCAGGGAGCAGGATGTGGCACTCCTGAGCTCACGGTTCAGGGGCCAATGCCAAGGTCCTGTGGCATTATCCATGAAATCCTGCTGCCAAGAGCAGGATTTTTACATCCCCCCTGGCAGGCCAGCCTCAAAAGCACGCTGCTGACATCATGTGGAGGCACTGGTCCAGCTCTGGCTCACTGGGAGCCCCACACTCCTCCAAATGTCTATTTATAAACATGCTCTCGATGACACACAGCAAATTTGGGGGATAAACACAAACCCTTGTGTTTTTCTCCTCTGTTGAGCAAAGCAACCTTAATTTTCAGGTACACAGAGAATTATTGGTGCTGTGGAGCATAAAAATTGGCCTGAGAAACACTGGGGAAGCATCCTGCCTGCTGAGAGGCTGTCAGTGGCAATCTGTCCTTGGCAAATGAGCTCCTCACCCCCACACAAACTGGAGGGAGGCACTCGGGGAACAGCCCAGGCAGGGGAAGGACACGGCAAAGCAGAGTTGGGGCTTTCAGTGGGAACAGGAGACCCTGAACCAAAGAGCTGCAGCTCCCCACGTGCAGCTCTGCCCTCGGATCTGCTCCAGATGAGATTAACTGGAGCACAGCCCCATTTCCAGAGGGAGCTCCAGTGTGTTCAGTAACACAATTCTGGCTCTTCCAAGTAGTTTCTGGTTCTCTGGGGGAAAAGGGAGCGGCTTCCCTTTACTACGAAGCTCTCCATGCTGGATCAGCTCCCTCACTGGCGTAGTTTTTCTTCAAAAGCCCTTTTTTGCTGCACTTTCTCTCCTATATTCATGAAAACGACAGAAAATTGCTTCACCTTGATTCCTGAGGCTTCACCCTCCAGATCAACCCTACTCCATCAGAACTGAGCAGATTTTGGTGAGGAGAATGGGCACTTTAGGGAATGTCAGACCAAGGACACATCTTGGCAATAAAATTCCTCACCTGGAAGGATGGGATTCCAGTGGCACGTTCTGCTGCCCCTCGTACTGCTGCACCAGGGCCCGCACGCTCCAGCAGGGATTCTCAATCTCCTCATCCATGCTGCTGTTCCTGGAGGTGACAATCACAAAATGAGGGGAGCCTCACCTGATTGCAGCAGGAATTCTTCTGTCTCCAAAGAGGAGGGGAGGAAAGCTAAGGAAAGGGAGGTAAGGAGGAGGGGACAGCCAGAAAAATGCCTTTTTTCCTATCAGGGATCTCCATCTTCTTGGTGTTAAGGGAAAACATACAAACAGCCCTTGCTGTTTTAAACTCATCCCTAATTCTGTGACTAGAAAGCTCCAAAAGCTCTGGGAATGCAAGGAAACATCACAAGGACTGGCTTTTCTAAAGAACTCCAAGGCCTTTGCAAGGGAAACCTTTAACATTTCATTTTTTAACAAAATGTGCCATTTCAGCCTCATTTCCAGACTTTCATGGGTGCTCCCCTGAGCCAATATCAAATGGGCAAATGACCTTAGCTGTGTAAATGAAACCCTGCACAGCCCCATCACCTGGCTCCCTGTTAAATGTCATTGCTATTATTATTATTGTCACCCCCACAGCACCTTTGGCAAGTGGCAAATGGGATTTTCAGAATTATTCCCGGTGTGTGTGGATCTCCAGCATCCCCAGAACCCAGCAGCTGCCTGGAGCAGTGGGATGAGCAATGGAGGAGCCAGAATGGACTTGTACAACCTCCTCAGCCCTGGAAATAAAGCTCCCAGATCTCAGGTGAAAACCTGACTTTTGTTTCACTTGGCATGAGAACATCTTCAAGGAGACAGCACCAAGGGCAGTGTGGGGAAAAGGAGGCAGCACAGGTCCCTCTGCCTTGGCTGTAACTCCCTGTTCTTTTCCAGGGAGATAAAGAGAGACCCAGCTGCTATTTTGCTGTAAAACCTGACAACGGCTGCAGAGCCAGGTCAGTGCCCCCTCTGTGAGGGCCCTTTCTGGGTGTTTTTGCACAACAGGAACTTCCTCACGCCAGGATAAAATGGAGAAAGATGCTTTTATTTTCATTTGAATTTTCACTTGAATCCAACCCAGCCTCACATAACCAGAGAAAAGCCCCTCACCTCTGTCTGTGCCTGAACACGTCCCGGCCGGACTGCTGGACATCCTGCCGGACATCGGCCAGGGCGGCCACTGCCCCTTGGGCCACGGCGGCGGCCGAGCGCGGCCGGAGGCTGCCCGAGGGTGCTGCCCAGCTCTTGCCCCCCGAGCCAGGGGTGCCAGCTCTGCCCGAGCCTGGTTTGAAGTGAGCAGCCAAGGCCAGGATCAGCCTCATGGTGGATTTCAAGTTCCCGTCGACAATATCTGCAAAACGCAACGTTTTGGGTCGTTCAGGTGAAGTGCCACCGGAGCTGTGGCTGCCCAACAAGATGGAGATAATGAAACCCAGCAGGGCTGCTCCAGACCAGCTTTGGTGCTGCAGGACACAACCAACCCCTCCCCAGCACAGGTTCAGAGCTCTGAGCAGCCCTGAGCCTCCCCTTCATGGCCATTTCAAGCCTTAATTACTGAACACGCAATTGCTGAATGCTCTCTCAGAAGCAGAGCAGTTACTGAGGACTGACCACTGACTTTGGTAGCAGAGAATTCCCTTTTTTAAAACACAAAAGACAGAACAGCGATGCTTGGTGGCATCCTGTGCCATAAACTGTTCGCAGCACCCTGTAAATGTTAATTAATCTTTTTTAGTGGTATCACACAGGGCATTTTCCAGCACACTGATGTCACGGCAAAGGTCAACCACTCTTTCAGACCAAGATTTCCCAAAACAATTTAGTCAGAGCTACACAAAGTCCTGACTAAACCACGCCACAGACATGTGATTGTGTGTTGTGTCTCCTCCCTATTTCCAGCCCATGGCTTCCACTGAACCACAAATATTTTTTCCATGTCTCCTTTCACTCTAGCAGGTTTATGTGTCCTTCTGGTGAAAGACTCCAAGCCTGTATTCCTCATTACATCATTCCCTGAGCTTCTGAGTGCTCAGTAGCAGGAAAAAAAGCTACTTTTTTTCTCTGCATTGTCCATCTTTCAACCCAAAGCCTTCACTAAACCAGAGGGGGGAAAACCCCCAACTATCCCACAAACCGACACATTCATTTACTCATAAATTACCTGTTTGATATAAAACAAAGCCAGAAACGGGATTTCAACAGCTAAAACCACCCCCAGGGCCGTATACCTTTAGCTGAGGTCTGGTGCATGCGGATTTTTCTCGATGCCACGAACTGTAAGACTTTCTCCACATTTTCCCTCATCTCCTGCTGGCTGCTGGGGTTGACCTCGATGCCACTCAGCTTCTCACCAGCTGAAGGAAGGGGAGAAGCTTTATCAGAGGAGAACTGACCCGCTGGGGACTGTCAGAGGGATTGCTGGGGGTGGGGGACTGCTCTGATCTCATGTCTGGGTGCTACATGGGGCTTCTTGCCCTGCTTAACAGGAGCCCAGCACCAGGGATAACTGGGCTGGGGGCTCTATTGGGATTATATTAAGGACTGGGGGGCTGGAGCAGGATTCTGTCAAGACTTGTGACCCCATGAGAGACCCACACTGGAGCTGCCTGCTCCCAAAGGACTGAACTCCATGGAAAGGGCCCAGTTGGTGAAGAACTGCAGCCTGTGGGAAAGACCCACCTGGGAGAAGTTTGGAGAACTGTCCCCCACTGGGGCAGAGGATGAGTTTGAGAAAGAAGGAGCAGTGAGGACATTGAACTCACTGCACCCCCTATTCCCTGTGCCCTGCCCAGGGAGAAGGGATCACATCAGCAAACAGATCAGTCTTCCCAAAAAACATCCACTGACTCCACGCCAGCTCTGTGGGAGTTCCCACTGCCCCTGCCAGGTTTCAGCCCATCTGCTGTAACTGCCTCTGAACCATAAGGGCTTTAATAGAATTGCATCTATCATCTGCTTTAGGATTGTTTTCCTCTCCAGCCGCCTCCCCGTGAGCTCTGCACCTCCAGGAACATCTGCCCGGCAGATGCCAGAGCCGAGGCAGCCCCTCCACACCACAGCCAGAGCTGCAGGGGGAAAAACAGGGCCAGATGGCACCACTGACCTACAATCTCAATGAGCAGGGCAAGAGTGACCCCATCCCGCAGATCCTGCCTCAGGTCCTGCACTGGCTTCACTGCCGGCTTCTTCTTCAGCTGGGAGTTCACCCAGGCCACGTAGGCCTGCAGCTGTTGCTGGAAACAGAAAACAAAATGTTTGCATTGCAGGGGCAGTTGCAGGACTCTGGCTTCTCTCTCTGATCTTCACAGAGCTCAGTCCTTCGCCCTCGAAAACAAATACCAGAGGTCTCACCCCAAAGCCTGCCTGACATCCCTGCCTGCACTGGGGCAGCTCAGCCCTTGCCAGGGCGGGAGGAGGGAGCAGGACAGGACTCCTGAGCTGAGCACAGCTGACCAAAGAGCCTTCACTACATTTCATCTGTGTTTGAGCCACACCAAGGCTGTCATCCCCTCACTTTGGGGGCCACGATTTGCTCACTCAGTGTCCCATCCACACTATTTTCACACCAAGAAAGCAGAAAACCCACAATGAAGGAGCAAAAAACTCTTGAGTTATTGCCCATTAAACAATTCCAGGACAAGCAGGGGAGATTTCCTGGAAGAGACAAGAGCCTCCCTATGTAATACTCCCAGCGTGGCTCATTTGGAACAGTTGTACAGCCCCTCCATGTCCTGGGAGCTGCCTCAGCACTTCCAGTGGCCCAGTTTCTATTCCTGCATGCAGGAAAGCTGGCTTGGGCCCTGGGAGCAAGGAGCAGTGCCTGTCCAACAGCTCAGGAGGGATGCTGTGTGTGGGAAGGACCAGAGAATCCCAAACTCAGGCTCCTGGTCACTGTGAGAGACCAGGGAACCACAAACCCAGATTCCTGCTCATCCTGAGGACCCATCTGGCACAAATGACCCAAAGGCAAAGAGCAGATCCAAACGACCTTTCCCTTTCCATCCCCCTCTCTGTAACCCTTCCAGGGCTGCTGGAAAGGCTGCAATCCCTTTGGGCAGGGCTGCTGTGGGACATGGAGGGTAAACAAACTGATCCATTTATGGGATTACCTCCCTTTTCACTAAGCTTCCCATTATTGTGCCGATGCAGCAGGTTGTAACCCCCATTCCATATGATCTCAGCAGTGTCAGGCTGAGTCTATGCTTTTACAGCCCATCAAAGTCACAATCTGGTCACAGCCTCACTCTTAATTATCCTGACATAGGAAATCCAACTTTAATCACACAAGGCTCGGTCTGCTGGTTCAGAAAGGTGCCTGGACCTGAGTTAAGGCAGCCCTGCTCACTCAGCAGAGGCTGGGGAGCTGGAAGGGGACGGGAGCTGAGGGGCTGCCTGGTGGCTCTGGGAAAAACGGGAGCAGAAGTGGCAGATCTGATCCATCTTGGCTGGAGCAGACCTGGCCTGCCCTGGGGAGGGGCTCTGCAGCCTGTTCTGCTGTAGTGGCAGCAATGCCCGGCCCCAGATGTCTTTATTTTCTACTTTTTCTAATCATTTTAGGAACTGGCACTAATTCCACGAGGACACAGCCCCTTCCAGCCTACAGAAAATCTGCAGTTTTTGGAGGAGAGTCTCATTTAAAGGAAAAACCCTTTCACCAAGCAGTTTATTTTCTGTTCCTCCTCTCAGAACATTCCTCGTGCATTCACAAAAAAAGAATTTTTGGCAAGCTCTTAGTCTCTATCTCTTAAAAGCATGAGGAGGTTGACACTGTTATTATTAGTTAAAAAAAAAAAATTCCTGAATCCCAGAGCAGTTACATTTTAAACAATGAGCATTAAAAGGAGGCTTCTGAGGCAATGGAATTGGTATGGCACCAGGACAAAGTCATTTCATTCCCGTGGCTGCTGTAATTCTGCAGACTTACACTGCATTAGCAGACTTAGTCGGTTGGTTTTGGGTTTTTTCCATTAAACATAAGATTTTCCTGCAGACGTTCAGACAGTTGAGCTGAAGACCATTTCCTAACTTTGTACCCAAAAACCTGGCAGACGGAATGACTTCAGCAAGAGCCTTGGATTGCTGCAAAGCCCAGAAATGCAGGGAGGGAGCTGTCACTGCTGGCAGCTGAGGGGAGCAGGTGACTGAGCTTACCAAGGAAATATATCAGAAATAAAAGTTTAGTGACCTAAAAATGGCAAAGTGCTGTGAAATGCGTGAAGGGACAAAGCCCCCGAGCTGCTCAGCAGAAACCCCAAGGGCAATTTTGAAGCCGGTGAGTCAAAAATGCTTCACTTCTCCATCAGCTGGGGAACAACAAGGACATTGCGGGCCACACCTTCAGCCCTTCACCTTCAACACAGCCACAAGGCCCCGATCCTCAGATTCACACCTCCAAATCCACAGGTTCAGACCTCTGAGAAAAGTGAAAGATTTTTTGTTTCACCCCCTCAGGATTCCATTTGTTTCAAGCCCGAGGGCAGCTAGCTCAACACAGCCCTACATATTATCACAGCAATGTGATTTGCTGCTTGGATGGATGTAATTCCTGCCACCTATCCTGGAAAATACTCCAGGTATCAACTTCCAGCACAGGGAGAACAAAGATTTGCTGGGATGTGTCCTGTCATGGGAACAGCAGCTCTTCCCAGCACACAAAAATACTCCTGAGCCTGCATTTGCCCACAGAAATGCACCAAACCCACAGGGTTCCATCCCCATTTGGGGCTGCAGGCACCACAGGTACCCAGTCTCACACAGGTCTCAGTTCCTTTTAGCCAACAAGATCCCAAAACCAAGGCTGGGAACAAACATGACACATCTCAAGCGTTCCTGCTTCCCCTGCTGCACTTTGGTTTGAGCTCCTGCTCATCCCAATCTTAGAATTTTCAGGGCTCACGCTGCTCAGCTCCTCACCAACATTTCTTCCAAACACAGAATTTTTCAGAGGAAAACCAGCCTGGTGTGGGGTTTACTATACAGAACACACATTATTCAGGATTATGGTGGAGCTCAGCTTAATCCTGTTTACATTAACACAGCTTTGTGTTCCAAAAAAAGCCCCTTTTACCTGTACCAAGCCATAGGGAAGAGCAGCAGCTTCATCTGAAGGGAGCTGGAGCCCAGGCTGCTCCAGGCAGATCTCTGTGGGGTGTTTTTATCTTACTCTGGAAGGCTTTGCAGGGCAGGAGAAGATTTTTAAAGCAAGGTGTGAGGGACTACAGGACATCACAACAGAGCTCCACGGGCAAATTACAGGTTGGGACACGTGAGGTTAATTTTCACCTCTCTGAGATTTAAATACTGCACATTTTGGTGTTGAACAAACGGACAAAATCATTTTTATAACCAAGAAGGGCCTGCCCTCCTTGCCCTCATCTTTCAGGAGATCATGTGACACTCTCTGCCTCTAGAAACAGACCCCTTCTCTACGTTAATGTGATGAGTTTGAATCCCTCCTCATCACTGGATTTAGAGAATCGTCCTCCTAGAATGACGTTTTTGAGGATCTTTACATCGATTTCCCTTTGTGCACTGCTTTGGATGAGTTGGAATCCACCCTCGTTGTTTGATTTAGAGAATCATCCTCCCAGAATGACGTTTTCGAAGCTCTTTACACCGATTTCTCTTTGTTGCACAGTTGTGGCCACTGCCCAAGCCCCAGGTCTGACAAGGTCAGCAAGAAGAGCCCTCGTGCTGCAGGGCTGCTCCCAGGATGAAAGGAATTCACTGTTCCTCCCTCCCAGAGCACTGAACCAAAGGTCTGCAGCAGCCTAATTGCATCAGGATGTGGTGGTTGAGGCCCTGTATGATTTTGAAGCTTTCTGACATCACCTTAATTAGATGGGAACTGTAATTTTCCATCCAGACTTTGTCCAGTTTGCTGATTTATTTTTGTTATTGTTCAAGAAGGCCTTTGTAGGAGCAGAAAACACAAACTCCCAAGCAAAGAAAATGATTCTCTCTGCTCTCAAAGCCAGCAAAAGATTTTTTTTTTTGCCTCTCAAAATTGATGCTTGAATGTGATTCAGGTTTTTTCAATGTATTGAGATGCATCCAACAGTGAAAACCACCCAGATATGACCACAGTGATGCCAGAACGACCAACAGCACCCACAGGAGTTCTCCTTCATAAAACACTTAATTTAAAGCAGAAGGTGCTGATTTCCAGAGTGCCCAGCTCTCCAGCAGGACATGGAATTTTTGACTGCAAAGTTCTCCACATGCTTCGCAGTCCTTTACTCATTACCAGGAAGAGCTGAAGTGTAAACAGCAAGGCCCAGTTCCACTCAAACTCCCTAAATTACTTCTACCACTTTGATTTTCACTTCTTGTAAAGCCAAAAACTGCCATGGCCCATTCCAGAGTCATCCAGCTTCCAGTGCAGGATGATGTAATTCCTACCTGTGCCTAAATCCACCGGTATTTTATCAGTTTTGTGCTGTGAAAGGGCTTGATAATGCAAATGTAAGATCGTGAACCAGCAGCACCACTCACATTATGCTCAGCATGTACCTGAGGCCCTCTTCCCACCCAAGCAGAGTTTCTGTGCCAGTTACAGGCAAAAAATAAAGGGAAAAACTGGCAAAAAGCTGAGCTTTGAGTGCAAACTGCTGGGACTTTGGAGCACGTGATTCACCCTGAGTTACCAAATGGTTCCACGACACCCAAGGAAATCCTAAGTTCTGTCAAAGCACGCTGCACTGAGACACCCCCTGATGAAAGAGAAGGAGCTTTGTTCCTCCTTCAGCAAGATCCCCATCCCCAGACAGGGACAGGCAGCCCTGTGACGAGCTGAGCTCCTCAGGACTGCAAAATCTGCAGGCAGGGACTTTGCAGAGGGGAAGGGACACCCAGAGAGGCTCCCTGGGCCAGAGGGAAGGGCCCTAAAGGGACATTTAGGACACAGAATTTTGAGTTCCCTCTGCCCATGAGTTGCTAGGAGTGTGGCAGCCCCTCCTACCTCTGCAAGCCTCACTTGCTACCCATAAAGCAGCTGTAATAATGTTCATATTCCTGGTAAAATGGTTTGAAAATAGAAATCTCTGAGTGTCCCTGTGCAAATGCTTGGTAAGGACACCCTGCCAAGGGATAGCCTGGCTTAGCCACCAAGGCAGGGATTGAGTCCTGACTGCTCCACCCTAATCCTATAGAGCAGCAAGTACATCCTTCCCTCGCTGAGAAGTCCCACTGCTGGCCAGGCACGAGGGTTTGGGGAAAAAATGATAAGAATTCCTTGCAAGAGCAAAGAACGATCTGCTAGAGCACATCTGGGGGTAAATCCAGATGTGGGGAGCCCCAGCTGTGTTTTCTGATGTCTGTGCTGGAGGCTTGGGAGGATTTCAGGGCAGCAGCTGCCCAGTCAGGTCAGACAGCCTGGAAAGGCTCAAAGGGTTTTTCAGATCCAGCCATCTCCCTGTGGCTCTAATGGGGTTGGGAAGGTGTGAAATGCTGCCAGCCTCACCCCAAAACGAAGCTGGGGTGAAGAAACAGCAGCACCTCTAGAGCTTGGTGTGTTCAGGAAAGCACTGAGGGATTCACCGCTCCAGGGAGCACCGGGGCTGAGCAGGATGAGGGAGCCAGAAGTCAAAACAGCTCTCCATGGTGAATCCTATTAATCCTATAAATAGCCCTGGCGGCAGAGAGAGGCACAGCTCCTTCTGCCGAGATCACAGCAGCAGAGACCTTTGGGTCACAGATCGGGACCTCACCCCGAGGGAAGCAGAGCTGGGGCTGGACCACGTTGCCAGAAAATAACCCCAGAGAAACAAACCAAAATCAACCCCAGGACACTGCCAAGGGTGAATATTCACATCCCGCAGGCAGGGTGGCACCTCTGCACCTCAACCCCACCAAAGGATGTGGCAAAGAAGGGCGAAGGAGAGTGGTCATACATGTGTGAAATCCAGTGTTAAAAATTAATTATTGAGAGTTGGCTTCTCTATATGTTGTATGAATTATGTATGAGTTATATTACAAGTTATAATGTCGAATACTATGATATTATCCTAGGGACATACCAAATGTTTAACACTTCAACACACACAATGTTCAATGAATTGATGGGGTGGTTTGTCTGTAAGGGCCGGTTTGTCTGTAAGGGCCGGTT